>OZ018314.1:2771946-3190233 GCA_963969455.1 Arge pagana | reverse complement strand
AGAGATTCACGGTTATGCGACGGAAATTGACGCGGGACGGCGATTTTAACCATTTTTGGCCACGCGGTTATCCCAATAACAGCGTCAAACGACGGAAACGAACGGGTCGACCATTACAGTGGCAATATTACGTGCATCGGCAAATTATTGCGTCGAGCGATCGGAATATCAGGGGCGCGACGCCGCGCGAATCAATGAGACCGCGAAAAATATCCGCGAAGCATCGACCCGCGTCGCGTTGGAAGGCAGACGAAAAACGACGAAACGGGGAGGGAAAAAAATGGGCATGCAAAAAAAAAAAACGGGAACGGGAAATTCATTGCAGTTGCGGTTTTTCATTTTGGCACGGTACGGAGAACGTTCTGATCCATTTCTCACGAGGATTTACAAACGACGTTAACAATTGGGACATTTTTCCGAATTTTACGGTCGCTCGTTTTTTTTGTTTTGGTTTTTTTTTTTAGTTTCTTTTTTTTAGTTTCGTTTCTGTTTTAGTTTCGTTTTTTTTTTAGTTTCGTTTTTTTGTTTTAGTTTCGTTTTTTTGGGTGCTGTGTTTTTTTGGCCCCGCTCCGCCGGGTGAATAAAAGATCGGAAGTTCTGTGCGATCCGAGTGTTAATTTTTTCATCTATGCGAGCGGCGAGAGATTTGAAATTGAAATTCGTCAGCTGTTTCGCTTCCCGCGGCGGAAATAAAAATAAAAACTGGGAAATCCTGTCGCCTGGGAAACTCCTAGTGCTAGACCCGTATTAAAATCAAGATTACTCCGCGTTTTTGCGACCAACTTCCCGATAGAATTTAGCAAGAGTTTTAAAATCAATAAGCTTCTTATCGTAGCTACGACGAGAGTTTCTAGCGAATCGATTTTTCCATCACTTCGCGCGACCGGATCACTGAATATTCAAGTCACGAAACTTGGCCTCGAAGAGTGCGGACGAAAGTTCGCCGAAGAACACGAAAAAATGACGGGGAACAAAATTATGCGGGCCACAAAATTGATGAGAGTCTCGTCAATTATCGAAGGCAAAATTGAAAGATCATTTAATTTTCTCGAAGTCATTTTACCCGATTTTCCTGTTGGGATAAAAAATGTTCTCCGCTCCACCGAGTGTCCCAAAATTTGTGTCCTTTTGTTGTTTTTTTTCAACGATTTTACAGACACACTCGCGAAACTGATATCGTGGTGAAATTTGAAAGAAAGTTTTTTTTAGGTACTTGTAAAAGCGAGAACGCGGCTCGCGATTCTTCGATGGGACGTCGTTTATCAATGATGTATCGCGCGGAAGATTTATTTCTATCGTACAAATTACAGCCAATTAAATTTGTCGAGCCGTAATAATTACAGGTTTCATCGACGAGTAGATTCCTCTGGATTGGTCGTCGCGTTTCCGATGGCTGATTGAACTGCTTTTGCTAAGGCGTTACAGTTACGAGTTGGAAATTGTATCTCATAAATGGAAGCACTTTTTGCAGCTTCACAATGCTGCTCGATATTGTAGAGGGATCAGGGAACACTTCGGTATGCGAATAAATGCACGCCGGAGTAATCGAGATAGCTAACATTAAAATGAGGATACAGAGCTAACAGGAATTCGATTTCAATTCACAAACGTGATTCTCGTTCCGAAGGAATTCAATTACCGATCAGTATTTTAATTCCAGATTCGATTGCAGTCTTGGCTGTATATTTTGCAACTCTACGTTATGCCAGCTTTTCAAGCCCGAATGAAAATGACACTACGACGAGATAATACTCTACGTGTTTTTCACATCACCCGTGAATATTATCAACTATGTTTCTATCGACGCTCCGAGAATGTTTTCAGCCAGTCAACTGGTCGTTCAATCGGTGAATTAGTCCGCCACCCAATCAGTCTATAGATCAGCTGATTATTGGATCACTCAGTCAATTAGTCAGCCAATCAGTCTGCCGTTAAATCAGCCAATCACTCAGTAATCTAGTCAATTTGTCAGTCAATCAATCAGCTAGTCAATCAGTCAGCCAATCAACCAGTCAGCCAATCGATCAATAAATCAGTCACTCAGTCGGTCAATTAATCAACCAATCTATCAATCAGCCGGGCAGTCGATCAGTCAATTAATTCATCATGACTCAGCCAGTCAGTCAATCAGTCAGTCATTCAGCCAGTCAGTGAGTTAATCAACCAATAAATCAATCAGCCAGTCAACCAGTCAGTCAGTCGACCAGTCAGTGAGTTACTTAACCAGTCAATCAGTCAGTCAGTCGATCAGTCAATTAGTCAGTCAATCAATGAATTCGTCAATCAGTCAGCCAGTCAGCCAGTCAGTCAGCCAGCCAGTCAGTCAGTCAGTCAGCCAGTCGGACGGCCAGTCAGTCAGTCAGACAGTCCGTCAGCTAATCAGTCAGTTCGTCAGCCAATCAGTCAGCCAGTCACTTAGTTAATCGACCAATTAATCAATCAGCCAGTCAATCAGTCAGTCAGTCGATCAGTCAATTAGTCATTCAATCAATGAATTCGTCAATCAGTCAACCAGTCAGTCAGCCAGTCGGTCGGCCAGTCAGTCAGTCAGACACTCCGTCAGCTGATCAGTCAGTCCGTCAGCCAATCAGTCAGTCAATCAGTCAGCTAGTCGCATATTTAATCAACCAACCAATCAATCAGCCAGTCAATTAGTCAGTCAGTCAATCAGTCAATTAGTCAATCAATCAATCAATTCGTCAATCAGTCAACCAATCAATTCGTCAATCAGTCAACCAGTCAGTCAGTCAATCAGCCAGCCAGTCAATCTGCCAGTCAGTCAGTCAGCCCATCACTCAGCCAGTCACTTAGTTAATCGACCAATCAATCAATCAGCCAGTCAATCATTCAGTCAGTCGATCATTCAATAAGTCATTCAGTCGATCAATTCGTCAATCAGTCAGCCAGCCAGTCAGCCGGTCAGTCCATGAGTTACGACTTCTTTGTACGCTCATTTCTCATACGCTACCATCAATCATCGACGAGATAAAAACCCTTGTTAACCTTCCGGGTGTCACGAAAGACCTCCGCTCTGAATTTCATTAGGATGGGCTCGGTCGTTATCAGAAACAAGCGGTAAAAGCATTGTTTATTTTCATAGAAATATGATTTATGATTTTATTTCCTAGGGAGTCCTGCTCCGTCAGGTGTCGCCCACATGCGATTTCCTACCAAACGATCACCGAAATGTAGCACAAGTCCGCAGCAAAAAAAAAGCCGAGAAAAATATAACCAAGTGTCCTTGACTCTTCGACTACTTCTATCTCCAACTGTTTCCCCCATGTTTGCAAATGGCGTCTCTATCGCGGATCGCACACCCGTTGGATGCCGTACCCGCTGTTTGCACACGCCGTTCGCGGTCGATTTCCGTTCGCTCGACGCGGAATATTCTCATCGCGTGATCCACGGGCGAATTATTGCCTGAATTTGTCGAGGAATTTGGTTCGATGATTTTTCGATCCCGTCCGCCGAACCGCTCGCCATTGTTGCCGCGATTGATATGTTGAAAACTCGCCACGGAAATGACAATCGCGTGGCCCGAACCAGATATCATAAAGGCGGCATGCGATTCGGAATCGATTCGCCTACTGTGCGAACGCTTGTAAACGTGCAGATTTTTACGCGCTCCTCGCCATCCTCGAGTCATTTTCGGGGAAACAGGTTCTCGCGCCGGGTTCGATCCGCGATCGGGGGTAAAACCCCAATTCCCTCGTAAAATGCTATTACAACGTTGTAAAGTCTCGGCAGGCTCGGTTTCGATATCCTCGATAAATCGAGCAGCCTTGCGCGCCACGCGTGACTGGCATCGATGAATTTATCGAAAGATTTATGTTTCACGTCCGCGACGCGGTTCGAACGTAATTGATCGCGTAATTACCATACGGCAAAAAATCAAACCCACGATAATTTCGCCTATTACAAGACGATGCTGCGCCGTTCAACAGGTTTCGATGCGCCGCAAAGCCGTCGTGTATCCCATGTCGATGCACGTTACTTAGCAAATCGCATAGTAGCCGAGACACCGTGCCCCAGATCTCATTCTCGTTATTCGCACCGCAAAACCATTCAACTCGCACGGAACGTCTCATCGCTTGTCTGATAGCTGATAAATAGTGAGCAAACGATCGTGCGACAGACGTACAACGCGCAATCGTTTCACGCCTTCGAACAATTTTTCCAAATACGATCTCATCTCCTCATTTATTAATCTATTTATTTCTTCATCTTCTTATTCATTCGTCCCTTTATCTGCTCATTCATCTTATTTATCTATTCCCAAGTACGACTTACATTGTAATACATCTGATCTAGGCATACATCAGTCGGTAAACAAGTTACCTGTAATGTGGGATTGGCACCATAGATCCTATGATACTTAACCTCAAAATTCTAATCTTGCAACACTCATCTTAAGCAAATATAAATCTCAGACATCTCTGCACATTCTTCTTACTTACTAGATATTTTAAAATATCCATTCTTGTAATTTTCTTCATTTTTGTTGTTGAAATTTGTAGTGTTTCCAAAACTTTGACCTCGTTGGACGAATTCATGAATAAAGTTTTTAACAGATTCGTTTGACGTATTGGGATTTTTTCAAAAACACTTCGAACACGTTTGACGAATCGTGTAGTTACAGTCAGCAATTCAGTGATTTTCAGATGGCTGTAACTGGTATTCTGACTATGATGATCATACGTTGTCATAGAGCTTTGGAAAGCTCAGGGGGTCAGCTTTAAAAGTGTATGCTTGTTATTCGAGACGAATCGAGTTAATTAGAAGAAATTTTAACCTCGTTGAGGAGGAAAAATAATTCCATGTCGATTGAATGGGAAAGTGAAATGAAAAGGGAACCTCTCGGAGGTGAGTTACAGCGCCTATCTCTGGTGAGGATTTTTTCTACATCACATAGAAACATTTGAGAGGGTGAGAGAAGATTTTTTTTGGAGTCCCTTATTGGTAAAGTGTGGAAATCGTGGGAAACGCCAAGGTAGATTCTTACGGTTGTGTGCGAGGGGTAATTGAAGTCGTGATGCTAAAACAGTTGACGAATGTTTTGAAGGGGGATCGTGCGCGTTCCGCGGGTAGCCTATCATCAAAGCTTGGAAACTAATGGGTGTCCACGTCCGCGGGTCGTTGTAAATCACTTGGCCACCGAAAAGTTGCGAGGAGGGGAGGAGCAGCGGGGGGGAATTCTAAGTGGCGAAAAGCACGCGCAAGTTGGAAATTTCCAAAACAAATAAATCTCCTCTGCGGCGTGGGACGGCATCCGTATATCGCGAGGATATCCAGCGATTGCGAGGGCGAAGACCAGGCGCGGTGGATAGTATCGGTGGAATTCGAACGCGTTGGCTAGTTGCGGGGGAAAAAAAGCGAGCTGATGCAAAAAGGATGAAAAGGGAAAAACGAAATGAAAAAACGGAAACGGACGAGAATTCCCTGTAATTAGGACGCCGAGTCGAGCCCGAGGCGGACCGGCCTTCGCGTGTAAGAAGAGAGGGGGGCGATTTCCCTCGGCGATATAATCTCGTCGCCGTTTGAGAACGTTTAAGAGGGTGTTAAGTGTGGCAGACCCTCGAAAGTGCTCGATTACTCTCGTAGGAATTATACGTAGCGATTCTGTTAGGTTAGATTCCGCGAGTATCTCGGCTTATCTCGACTCGCGATTGAATCGTTTCGCTATCTGGTAACCGACCCGCCGTTATTATACCCGCGTCGAAAGTATTATCAAGTTCTGAAAGACGTCGAGTTGATTAAAATTTAACCTCCAAACTTTTCGAATATACCAACACACCGACGGGAATCAACCGGCTCGAAATGCCATGCTGTTACATAACCGTAACGTTGATGCGACGTTGGAAATTTTATGTGACGTTGATGTAACGCCGAGCTGGGACTACGACGCGACGCGATTCCGAAAACCACGACGTGGTAACAACAACGATGTCGCGATATCGCGGAGAAACGAGGATTTACCCCAAAAACCGTCTCATCGTTCTCGTCACGTCTCATAGACTTCGCGATGAACGGGTCGAGTAACGTCGACAACGGCTAACCGTTCTCCTGACAGCTCAAAGCATCGAGGACTGAATTTATAACGAATAATATCAGCGTCTCCCGCTGCCACTGTTTCCGCGTGACGAGCACACGAAATGGCCTCCGCGCGCTAAATGGCGTCCGCGCGCGAAATGGCGTCCGCGCGCGAAACGGCGTCCGTGCGCTAAATGGCGTCCGCGCGCGAAATGGCGTCGGCGCACGGGATGGCGTCGGCGCCGCCATTTGGCGAAGGCTGCAGAACAGCGGTGTTGAGAAAGCTCAGGGCGCGCTTTCACCGCGGATCAGCGGTTCGCTTTAATTCTGCGGGGTTGGCGATGGAATGCTGAACTTCGTTTCGGATACTACGGCGGAACTTTTTCCCGCGTGGTAAACCTTGACGAAGACTCAAGCCCGGATGCTTTGTACGATTCTCCTTCTATAGTCCCGATGTTATCGCTTATTACGCTCAGCCGTACCGGAAGACGGATACCACACAGGATGGGGATGGTTCGAGTCCTTCGCAAAGCTTTTGTTCCATTTTTTCGTCCCCGCTGCAATAGGGACGGAGACAAAGCGGAGCAGTGATTCGAGATCCTTTTATTTCTTACGAAGTTCTGCCCGCGCCATCCGTTCTAGCGTCGTCTAGTTATCTCGGGAACTTTGCATCTGCGTCTGGAATTTAAGTTCGGTTAATATCCTCTCGGAGATCAGTACTTTGGCCTCGGCCAAGAAGTAGCTGCTCCGTTGTCAGGAAAGTTGGCCAAAGAGGAACGGTCGGGATTAGTATCCCACGGGAAATCATCTCCGGTAGAAGAGAATCGCTTTTGCTCTACGTATTGTCCACTATTTCCACGTAATAAAAGCTAGACGTAGCAATGATCTTGGCGTCGAAACGAAAGAAGGCCGTCGTCATCGGCTGCGGTACAAGAGGGGCGAACGACGTTGCACGGATAAGCTCGCATCACCCTCGTGGTCCACGTACTCTGAATAATTTCTCCTCTCCCCAATTTCCCTCGCGAGTGATAGGCAAAGTGGCGAGTAAGTGGGTGGTTCTGACGAATTCGCGCTAACTCCTCTACTTAGATAAGCCGAAGGGTATAAATAAACGAAACAGCTACGGGGAAAACAGCTCGTCCATAACTTTGCATACGTTGTAGCAATGCTCCGCTGCGGCGTCTCGGAACCGCGAACAATGGGACCCTCCGCTGGACTCTAAGTCTGTGCGGTACTCCTTGAAGTCTCGTTCCTTTTTACTCTCCTCAAATATAGATCGGTGAGATGCCGTCGATAAAGAGTTCCCCTTCAACTCGGGCAAGACAAAAGTCTTGACCTCTCGCAGTTCCCGGTGTGAAAATCCTCCCGCACTTCACACATTCCAGCTATCCGGGTGCAACCGCTATTGTTTATTCACGAGAGTATCGAGCTTCCATCCTTATCGTCATCGGGGTTAGCGCGCGCGGCGGATACTAGATACGTAAGATTACAGTGAACATGTGTCGACGAGAAATAGTTGAAAATAATATGGCGCGGAATCTTCGAGGTGTTTTATGTTCTCCGCTCCATTCCCATGCGGAGTATTGGAAAGCAGTTGATCTCCTACGTTTCCTAAAGACGACTCATTTCGCTAGCTTGCATTTTGAGGAGCCTAGTCCTCCTCCGCCTTCTTCGCCTACAGCTACAGAGCTAGACCCAACATCACACTAGCTACCAGCACGACCTATCAAACATGCTGAAGAATCCTCGACCCGTGTGTTCTCGTACCGTTATCTACACACGGAACTCAATGGATGAAGAGAAAATCCTGAACTGGAATGTTCCTCGGGAAAATGGGATGAAGCCTTCGTGTCTTCACGCCTGACAGTTGAATTGACCCCTCACTCCTCAGCTTCCCGCGGATGCAGATTGGTACCCGTAGTTCGGAGGAGTTTAACTTATTAGTTCGTCGTCCGACGTTACTTTCAATTTGCACTTAGAACGAGCAGAGGTGAAGTTGGAGTTTGCGGTGTATTGGACGAAGCTGTTGTTGTGTCGTGATGAGAGCAGGAAGACGTGGTATGGTACGGAAGACGTGTCAGGGGTGTTGTGGGAAAGCGGAAAACGGAAAGCAATTTCGTTTCGTAAGTTTGAACGTCGGATAAAGCCAAAATTGGCTTGACGCGGGCAAAACTACGCGTTGTTCGTCGTTATCGGTCTCAAAGGAGAGAAGCTTCGTTTGACCGAGCTGCCGAGGTCTCAGGTATTTGATGCAGGTAAATGCGAATATATCCGCGAAGGGAGTGCGAGGACAGCGTTGTAGCTCGTATATATATATAGTACGAGAAAAGAAGAAGAGGAACGTTATTATTCACTCGGCTTATCTCTGCGCGCGGGGAACAAGTGAAAATCGTGCGATGCTTGATATCGAGGTTCGTGCCGCGTGGCTCGACAAAAGGCGGTACAACCCACGTACCCACAAAGCGGATGGGGCCGACTTGTCGCGCGGTCGCCTCTCTTCTTTATTGAAAACACAACCAGATAGTCGAGTCCGAGGTCAGGTATGAGTTATAAACGCATCTCCCCTCCGACCCACTATTCACGGGGCGGATATCGCGGAAGTGTCCTCCCGTTTCAAAGACTCCAACTCTTCCTACCACTACCAACGGAATCTGCGGAAAGTCTGCGGAAAAAAGGTACACGAGTTCGCTGATATCGCCAGACTCATCTTCCGCACATTCGCCGTTACCTCTACACGCGACGCGCAACCTCGCAGCAAGACCACACTTATCCCAAATCGAATCGCATCTTCCTTGCTGCTTTGTTCGAAACGCCGTTCCCCCCAACCGATAACGAGCCCCGAGGTGCCGTTTCCCCGGCGTAGATATCCGCAAGTAGTAGACGTACCCGGACTAGATCTCAATTACATTACATAGTGGCCAGCTCATCGTGCAGGCCTTTTCTCGATTAGACAGCAAACGACTGTTCTGCTCATCCAGAGCCCGACGAAAAAATGTTATGCCCCCAGCTCGCCAATCAGTAAAGCTATCAACTTAGCCCACCCAAAGTGCTCCAAAACTTTGTAGAATCCGGCAACATTGGGTAGCAGAACGGAGGTTGAAAGGAACGTGACCTTCGAGGAAGAAGGCATACGGAAGTGGTCGAGAGAGATGACCAGTTGGCCAACTTGACTTTCAGTTTATCTCTCGGCAAATGCATGTTCCGAGGCAAAAATGCTGTCAGATGACGGTAAACGTCAGAGAAGTTGTATCGACCTCGTCGCTTGGAAGTATCTGGCCTTTGTGATGCCGCTTTTGAGTAAAACTACGACCACGAGGATGTCTGAACGTTCCTAGAGTTGGGAGTGCATCGCGTGTAGGGGATTCCCGAGCGAGTGAAATAGATCGTTGGCGATCCCTGTTACCGTAGGTATGTTCCCGCGTCTGAGTTCACAGAGATGGTGGTGGGTATCCGCTGGTGCTAGCAGGGAGCGCAGGTCCCGCTCGGGGCTTTGGTTCGGACATCAGGGAAAACTCTTCGTTAGTCGCGTCCTTGGCACGGACCACAGTTCGGTGCTTCGGGACACTCGAGATTCACCGCGCCAAGCTAATACTGTATGGAAGGACCCCGAGTCCCGGGCTCACTTCGAGAGTGGTGGTCCTCTTGTTCGAGGACCTTGCGTAATTAGAACACAGGGCAACTATCTACCCAGTTAACCGACCACTACTCGAACGTAGAATTCGAATGCGGGTGATTGTAGAATAATTGATCGATATTTGCGGTTAATAAATGCGTAATTGTTTCCGATCGCCGAACAAATGGAATATGCTCGGTCAGAGAGGGCCGGTCCGGGTGGGGGGAATAGATAGGCACGTGGTCCTGGAACGATCGTGGAATTTGGCACCCGAAAACCTCGAAACCTCAAACCCGTGGGATCTGTCGATCGCGCGGGCTTTCGCCCTTTGATAAATCGCTCCGCATTACACCTAAGACCATCTCTATGCCGTCCCACGTTCTCTTCAGCTTTTCAGACCGGTCTCTCCGCGTCTCTCGACGTTGAGTGAATAATGGCTGGCACGACGTCGCAGTCCGCGAGGAAATTCCCTCTAATAAATCCAATTTTCAATCATATTGTGGAAACCGAATCGCGAATCGCTGCCGCTGTCGTCCATTTATAAACGGAAAGCGGACAACCGCGCTCCAGCGATGATCGTCATCGACGCTAAATTCGTGGCCCCGTGCTGCTTCTTAATTCCAAACGATTGCGGTGCCAAAACACTTCGACGACGCTACAGAATACTCTCGATTCTCGCACGCTTCCCGGCGTGTAACAATCGCCCAGTTCTCTTTTATCGGAGGTGTCAAGTTCTCGGAATTGGAAATTCCGTCTCCCGTATCGCATCGTATCGTACCGTTGCGATTCGTTCGTTTCCAATCTCATTAAAAAAACCACCCAGCGATCCTATCAAAATTCCATTCGCGGCAATATTTCAATGTATCCGAGCCGTAATAACAATGGAACAATAGATACGGAAGATCGATCGACCCCGCCAGAACGTACCCCTACCATGGTTAACGCCCTACCGAATAAAAAGTTCGTTTCACGAAGAGAAGAGCCAAAGCAACCGATCATAAATTCATATTGCTCCCGCGATGCCCGCAGCTACGGCAAATTTTTCAACGTCCGTTGTCATGCTGCACAACGTGACTCCGCAGTTATCGTCTAGAAGGTCATCCATTTTGGAAATTTGTTCTCCCAGAATTTTCCAGACCTCCCCTGTTTCCGGAGCAACTACAGGCACGAGCCTCCCACGCAGGACCCATCGAGAGGTGACTCAGGCCAGATGAGTCCGTATTACTCCGCAAAAGTTCAGCTGCAGACGATCGTCTTCGTGACCGCGGCAGTAACACTTGGAATCTATGAGATCTGGATAGGGTATCTCGGCGGGGATTGCTGCCTCATTGTTATCGAAACGTCAGTTCCGGCGTGGCATATAGCTGATTCGTACCAGTTCCACGATCTCGGTTTCATCTCGAGACGGCATCTCGGAGTTTGCCGCTGTTTGACGTTGGAGTGTCGGCGCATCGCTACGCTAGACTGAACACGACGTAGCACAACAGCTTCTCCCGCGTCACAAACCCCTTCGCACGAGTGCCGGCGAGAGTGGAGCTCTTGGTACATGGGCCATGTGAAATAGAAACGTAATACAGACCTGTATATCACATCGGACGTATACGATTGCATCCGTGTGGGTCGCGAGCTACGATATCATACACGGGGTGTCCAACTCGGACGTACCAAAAAGATGATTCTTCACCCACCAAACTGATTACCAGCGACACTTCTGAAAAACACTCTCTCTCTCTCTCTCTCTCGACTCTAGTCGAGACCCTAGTCGAGACCCTATTGAAACGCGAATCAGCGACTAGATAGCACGGTCGTGGCGATGTGCGCGTATCTCTTCAAGGCCCCGCCCCCTCGTAAAACCGTTAATACCAACTCTTCTAAGAAAATTCCTTTTGAGCTAGTATTCCGCCGCAAATCTAGTTCTGAAAACGACGGAACAAAACGGCTAACCCCATGGCTCGGCTGAAAGCTCATTCCGAGACATGATCGTGGCCCTTCCATCTATTCTCGCCAAAGTCGACACGGTATATCGGTAGCGGGGCCCGAGGAAAGCTCTCGGTGCATCGTAGTCCCGCGAGTTGAGCCGATGTACCAGCATCGGTATCGCCAGCCTCTCGTCGCCGCACAATCTCCGGAAATACCAAGAACCTATCAAGACTTTTACGCCAGACAAGTTATAGGGTTCGTTGCTGCGGGTCGATAACCCTCGGCGGCGAGGTACTCGGCACTCGGTAGACTGGTGATATTTTCTCCTCCCGCTGATATTGCTACGTGCGAAACGAGCGGATCCTCCTCATCTGCCCTCCCGTCCTCCTCCGTCTCCCCGCGTACGTTCTCATCCACAAGAAGACACACGCGGACAGAGAGGCAGCCTCTAACGTTATCATATTTCCCAGTTTATTTTTAATTCTCTTTCGCACCCTCGATTCCCCGCGAATGGATATCGCTGAAGGCGAGTGGTGCGCCGGGATGAAGGGAGTGAGCCCGCCCGACCTATCTCGGCGAGGGGTTATTCCCTCGCTCTCAGCCTCGCCAAGTTCTCCTCCCATGGCAGGACCCGGGTCCTTCGGACCAAAGTGAAAATGTAGTCTTCCGCGAGTTGGGTTTACCCTTTCCGCAGTTGTCACTTGTTTGTCATTCGGTTGTTCCGTTAATAACGAAGCGTAGAGTCCGTCTAGCGTCGAGAGAGATGTTGCTGAACTAGCGGCCTGGGACCGCATCAGGGGTCGTTAAATGAAACGGGAGCGTTATGGTTATGGGATTACGTGAGCCCTTTGGCCAACCACCAAGGGAACGAGGGGCGCAGAGGGACGAGGGTAGGAATTGTGACGATGACAACAAACGACATAGTTCGTTAGAAAATGAGTTTATTTCGCTCTACCACATATGCTATGTACATCAACAACCTGGTAGTGAACAAGTACGAAGTCTGGTACAGGAAACAACTCGGGAGTAGCAAAAAAATGTCGTCAAAATCGACGCTGAATAATTCATTCGATTGCCTAACAAATAGATCGTTTAAAATTAATGGTGACGCGAAGCAAATCGCTCGCGTACTAATTATTAATTAATGATATTATTCAATAGTGGTAATAATAATGATGGTAATAATAGTAATAAATAAGCAGAACTCGCGGTGCGGCTTATCGAGCCTCGCTGCCGGATCGACCCTGTACGTGACATCGAAAAACACTGACCTGATTCGCATCAGCGCGATGCGAGCTGGCTCGTCCGTGCGGAACGAACGTACAAAAATACTAAACCGTTAAATCGCGGAGGATTTGGATCATCTGCTCGTAGAGTTTTACAGAAATGGGATTCCCGATTCTCGACGAGAGTTTGCAACACGCGCCTCGGTTGCGCCAGGGTACAGGGTAGATTCGGTCGTTGGCGAGCCTCGGCGAATCCGGATGAAGAAACGCTCTCGCCGCACCTCAGGCTCGAGGACAAGCAGTCGTACGCGATGCGTCCAACTTTATGAAAGCATTCGACAGTCCCCCGCGAACACGGAGGAACTGCTCGAAAGACTTTGCTGTGAATAGACTCGGTGGTATTCGCGCGCAAAATGACGCCACGGAGTCCAATTTGAAAAGCGGTCGTCCTCGAGCCTAATATTATGCCAGTACTCATCTCTCGCCGTCTCTCCTCGCACTTTCTCTGCATCGTCGCATCCTCAGCCCTCTCTCTCTCTTTCTGTCTCTTTTTCTTCCTTCCTCTCTCTCTCTCTCTCGCTCTCTCTCTCTATTTCTCTCTCTCTCTATTTCTCTCTCACACACACACACACACATCCTCGGAGCTTCGCACCAGTGGATCTCTCTCTCTAATCTCATCTTCCACGCTTAGCCGTATCTTATATCCGTACTCTTTTCTTCGCGTGACACGAGTGGAAGGCACTCGTGTCCTCGGTTGCATCTACCAGAGATTCGTGGCAAGGGAAACGTGTCAATGTTGCAAAAGTTGAGAGCTTGGCTCTCTCGTGAGGCTAGTCTTGTATACATACCTAGAGATGCGAACGTGGAGGATTCAGAAGATGCGTGACCTTATTCTATATAGAGGTTCGTCTACGATCTGTTGCGATATGGTAGTAGCGTGTAGTTGCATAATTGATGAGAGTTATAAAATGATAGCGACGACGTACAACGATTAGCGTATCGATAATATTAATAGTAATGATAGTCCTACGCGTAGTATTAGTAGTATGAATAGTAGCAAGTTTCGTTAATAGCGATTCACGGTCAGTTTCCATTGAGTTGCATCAAACAGCACAACAACAGTTCGATCAACTCGATGAAAAGTGCACCGACGTCCCACCCCGAGCAGGTGTTACGTGTCTGTAGTACGAGTATGTGATATAGCTATGTCGATTCACGTAGTATCTATTGCGGCCAGTTCGAATACAACGGGCAGTACGCGAACTTTTTTCGTTTTTCATTTTTTTTCTCCATTTTTCTTTTTCACCTCTTCCTTCCTCTGTCTCTCTCTCTTGCGTACGTTTTCACAGTGCATAGACCCGTTTTGCGCTAGTTCGCGTAATTTGCAAAATTGGGCGATACCCTCTCACCGCAAGCAGGCTACAGCTATGCGCATGAATGCCTCAGCGTTAGCGAAATATTGGCCCCGGCCTGTGCCAACGTTAAATTGAATCGTAAAAAAAATTCTCTCTCGTCGTCCTTACTTCGCGTATACTCGCTACGTTTATCCCGTCGCTCTGGCGCAAGCTCTTCCGCTGTTACGACGAGCACCAGACAGTTGTGCAAGCTTAGTAGTCGCGGTGCAGCACCGTTTTGTAACTCCCTTTCGGCTTTCGCGCAGACCTCTCGCGGCAATCTCTCTCTTTCGCTATCTCTCTCTCTATCCGTGAACGTGCCGCAGCTACGGTGCGGTGCGTGCGCAAAGTTTGGCGAGGTATATCGAAGCGGGATTTCTCGTCTGCGATTGGAGCGATGTTCAAAGCGGGGGCTATCTGTAACTTTTGAGAATTCAAGGCTTGGGAGGATCGTTGGCTTATGACAAAGGACCTACGGTCAAGGCACGTCTCCGGGGCTGGATGAAGGCTGGGATGGGAGCGATTCGAGTGGGCCTCGCGCGTTGTCGGTAATTCAACTGTTCTCGATGAGAGTACGAGAGACTCTCGTCAAGTCTGTCAAGCACGAGAGAGACGAGCCACACAAGAGGCAATTAACCTTCGCTCGGCTAACCTCTATCCCTTGCTCTTCTCCAGACTGATCCTTGGCACGCGTGCACCCTCGGGCTCGGTACGTCCTACTACCAGAATCGCTCGCCAACCCTCGATACCCTCTCTGTACAGTGGGCATCTGTCAGCTAACGCTTGTTTTCCGGTGCTAGTGATTCCTAACGAAACAGCTGTGTGTTCAATTCGTGGAGTTTCCTCGCCGGACTCTCGAGTCGCGGAGAGACGGAAGGGGTTTGAACGGTTCCTCGGACGCTTGGGACCTCCTCGCTTCGATACAACGTGACCGCGTCACGCGAAGTTGCTTGACTTTGATCCCCGTCGCTTGGCTGCGCGAGAGCACGGTGTCCATTCGCGAGTAAATTCAACTCGCGAACGAAGGTTCGCGCGGTGCCAATGATCATCGTGATGACGGGTGCTTCGTTCGAGCGGAAGTTCGTGCGTTGAGAAGGGTCGCGGAAGTTCCGTTGGAACGAAGCAGCACGGTAGCGACTATATATTATATCCATTTCCAAAATCATTGTCCTTGTCTGAGGCCTGGCCGTCGGCGAGCTATCATTTTGAGACAGCTTCAGGGCGAAGAACTGACTTGGCCTCTGCCCCCCTCAAAAACGACGGGAAAACCCGGCGTCGTACAACTTACAGAGGCTATCGGCGCGACTCGGTACTCCGGAATGCATCCCCGGTACAGACACCGATACCGAGAGGGCCTCCTGATGCTTCAGAATCTGACGACGTCTCTGCCAAGTGAAGGTCCACGCGGCTATGACAACGATTTGGACTATGAGAAACACGCTGCCAGCTACTATGGCCTCGCCCAAATTTATGCACACTCCAGAGTTGTTCTCGGACTCTACGAAGACCGTGTCCTTCGTCATAGTTGCGTTTCCAGATCGAGCATCTCTCTCGAAGCCAAACTTGTCCGTGATCTGGATCGACTGGACGACCAACATGTCGTCGCGCGAGTGGGACACCGAACGACGCTTCCTACGCCCAAATGATATCACCGAACGCAGGTCACCGGTTGACTCCACCTCGTTGCACTGGACAGGCTCGCAACTCGGCATGCAGGGAGTCACGAGAGCACGGAACTGCACCACCTCGGAACTCGGGAACTTGAAGGCATCGAAGTGCGACAGCAGGATCTGCAACAGGGTATCGCACACACGTCATCACGCGTCTACAACAACGATAACAGCTCTACAAATTATCCTGTCGCTACGCTTCTTTCTCCCGAGGAGCCTCGAGGCTCTAACTTTCAAACTTTGTTCGCTCCTCTCGCAACACCGCGAGATACGGAACTCGGGCTGAGAAATGTTTCCAATTTCATTCAAACCGGTTGTAAAATTGGTGCCCCACGCTGTCCGAGACGTGACGCACATACCGGCAAAACTTTTGCCCAATTCTTTGGGCTACCAGCGGAGCTAGCTGCATCCTCTCTAGACAGTGTTAGCTTGCAAATGAACGGATCCCTAGATCGATTACTCACAGCAGCTCTAATCTCTCAACCATTCCAACATCTTTGGGTGTTACCCACCTCTCTATCCTACCGGCACCACGAGTGCAAACTGCGCGACTATCTTTGCACGCAATAACGGTGAATTACGGTACAAAAATCATAAAAGCTGCGTCAATAGGTTCCATTTACGAGGGAAGTTTACAAGCTCGCCAAGGAAATTGATTGCACCACTAATCTCTCCATCACTACGTCTTTGGTGCGAGCTTTGATGCTGTTATTACCCTCGCTTTCTCTTTCTCTCCGTCTGTCTCCCTCTCTCTGTCCGATAGAGCGATATTCTTCGCAGCAAATGACTGGAAACGATGCTACTAACGATGCATGCACGGCTATAACTTACATGATCCTCCTACTCCACCTTCGTTGGTCGCCCAACCCAGGGCGGAACGCATCGCGAGTTCTTCTCTTTACCTACCCCCCCTATTTTCACTGGTATCTGCTAGCCCCGAGGTAACGAAAATTGCGGTAGAGGACGAAAAATCGCCGGGTTTTCCGTCCTTCTAATATCACTCCATTCCATCCGACGGATAGGTGATCATTTTTCATTTTCTCCCCGGCTCATAGAACCGCCGCCGGCAAAAGGAGCGGAAAAGCCACGGAAACGCTGCGGGGTAAATTTTCACGGTACCACCGGCACATCAAAGAGGAGAGAAAACAGCGAGAAGTTTCAGATGTTTATGCTGTGCTTTCAAAATGTTTCCTCAGCGTAATTGAATCGGGATGAAAAATGAAGAGTATAAACAATGATATAAAAAGTCGTAAATTCACCGGAACCCCGAGGCCGTTCGATGCTCCGCGGATGTTGTTTTACTCGGTCTCTAAGTTGCCGCCTAATTCACATAGCCGGCTGGTTCTGCTCTCGCAAATTTATTTCCGCAAAAAGTTGCAACCGTCAGGCTTCGCAGAGCCGTTTCCCCCACCCACACCGACCTCGGCGTTACGTTTCGCGCGGCAAACCTCTTCGATACCGTGAAACAACAAGCGAGACGCTACGGGAGGATCGACTACTACCACTACTACTACTACTACTACTACTACTACTACTACTACTCGACCTGGCGTCCTTAGCTCCGTAGAGACAAGACCTCGCGGGGTCCAAATTTCCGTAGCCCGACAAGCCATGCTACGCTGGGCGGCAAGTTATGCGAGTTGGGCTGATCAGCTAGTTGTGCTGCTCAGCTAGTTATGCTGAGTCAAGTATCGTAGTTATTTAGGTACTCGTTGTGCCAACTCACTTTTCCGGTAAGGGCAGACTTGTACAGAGGTCCCATGATGACCGAATCTGTGGGGCATCCGTTCGAGTCGATGAGCACGATCTCGCTAGAGTCCATGCCGTCCATCGCGACTAGTTCGCGAACGAAGATCTCGTAGGGGCTGTTAGGATCGAGGATCTCGAACTTGAGGGCCAAGGGGTCTCCGACCTCGGCGGAAGGCACAGCTCCGGTTCCGGTACGATCGGTAATCTTCATCGCGACGTTCGGAGAGTCAACGATGACCTCCTCGGATAGGGCAGGGGTGATCTCGCCGTGAACGCCCAGATCGACCTCGTTCGACACGGTCTTGTTCGTCAGGTCGTATTGGCAGGTCACAGCCAAGCCGAGGTCGGAACTCGTCACAATGGTGTCGTGATGCTGGATAACCACGTCGTTCAAGTATCTTCCCAATCCTTGCTGTTTCACGTTACACTCCAAATCGTCGTAGGCCATTCGTAGCTCGAACTCCAAAGCCGACTTGACGTCCTCGACGCACGAATTCGGCGATCCCTTCGAATATACCTTACCGTTGAAGAGCTTGCTCGTCTGAATCTTTGCCACCATCTCACCGGCGCGACAATCTATCGTCACGTTGTAGCACGAGCTCAGCTCGTACGTCGATCCTTCCGGGATGTCCAAATAGGGTTCCTGCGAAAACAAACGTACCGTTCGCAAACGTTAGCTTAGGCTTCGCAGCGCGGAGTGACAGGTTATAGATTACACTCCGAGAACAATCCTAACCTAACGGGTGGCCTTGAAAAAAAAAAATTCACAAGCCTTGTCGCGACATCTGTCAGACTAATTTCCAAATGGAATCCGAATCAAAGACTCGCGAACTATTCGGGAGCAGTTTACCCACCCAAGCCGTCGTATTCCACGGCATAAATGAGAAACTGGGGGTGAAGGGGGGGGGGGGGGGGGCTGAAAAATCATTTGTACTCTCACCTGAATGTCGGCGAGCGTAGCTCTCGAGTGGTGGCTGAGACGGCACACCATGTCTCCGGTGTCACCGTAGTCGTAAGAGTGGCATCGGAAGGGTGAGTTGAGGCAGAGTTCGCGACACTCGTCCATCGATCCCACATCCTGATAAACGGAATCGACCGTCTTCAAAATGCGACCGGTCATTTTCTTGAACTCGCACAATTTCACGGGCTCGTCAACGCAATTGTTCTCCAGGTAGTCGACTCCCTTGGCTACCTGAAAGGCACTCGAGCCTGCAACGGTAAGCCGATCCATGTCGGAGAGCTCGCATTGGTTCGTTGCGTTCTCGTAATTGGCAGACCTGCGGGCACGCAGAAGAAATGGAAACGAATAAAATTAGTGGGAAAAAACATCGGACGATTAACGAGCTAGCTCGATACCGTTCGCGGAGCCATAACGCGTGCCACGTGTTCTAGCAACCGTTTTCATCCCGTTTCGACTCGTTGCAAAATTGATGATATTCCACGCGCATCTAATAATAAAGTCGCTTGAATACTCCCGATGAAACTGGTTTTCACCCCCCTCCCCCCTCCCCCCCGTACGTATAATTTTACAGCCCGCAGCTGATAATTAATCTCATTACGAGAATTTAACACGATTCGCTTTTTCTGCCAATCATCACCCTCGACCGTTCGCAGCGGTGCAAAGTAAGACACTTGGATTCTGACAATTAATTATCACTCTACAAATACAAATCATACTTTCACGGTGCGGAAAAACACCGTAGAATTACGCTCATCGAAGAGACTAGTCATTCGAGTCCGTTCCATAGCATCGGCAGACTCTTGGCAAGAAAAGGTATCAGCTTGTATCAGTTACCCTTCTACGAAACACGCGTCTAGACGAACAGTAAAAAAAGTAATGAAGTACTATTCCCAAACGGTAAAATTGTCTTGTAAATGATTTCCGGCAACCAATAAAGCCCCGAGCAAGAAATATCATCACGTTTCAATGTTCGTTTAGTCGGTCTCACCCAACGGAATGGTACCATTTTCAGTTCTTATTATTTTCACTTCCTTGGTTGGTGGAAATTGACGTGCGAGCGATATACAGGGTGTCTCGTGGACCTGGAACTTTTGTGTCGACCATAAAAAACTACATCTACTGATACTATCTAACATATAGGTTTCGCATGAAAAAATTGGTGCACTTGCATTTTTCTCAGGCACCGAGGCACAAAAGTGCACACTCGTGGTTTCCTGAAAAGCATTGCGTAATACCTTGCAACTTTCATCGATAACATTTTCTTCCATTCTCAACCGTTTGGGAGGTACAGCTTGTTCCAGTTCTTTGGGACACCCTGTATAGTACTATTCTGCACGTCCATTTTTACCATTTTCACTAGCAATTTCTACGAGTCCGCACGAGTCTAATGAAACAATATTTACATTCTGAATCGCCCCACATGCGTGTGCCAAGCTATAAAGGCTGCTGCATTTCCCTCAAACGTTTCGTAGTTCCGATTACTTTTATTGGAACAGATTTCTCGTTGAAATTGCATGGTTCAGCAAATTTTCGTTTTCTATTACATTCCTATTATTGCAACGATGGGTTACCTTCAGAATTTTAGTTATCGAAGCTTTAGCACCGTCAAGCTCGCCACATAACCTCACTTTTTTGTGTCGTGTGAGTTGGAACTACCGTTTCAGCATGGTAACATTTAGCCCAAATTTGCGATGAGAGTTGCCCACTGTTTTGTCAAGTTAAGTACACTACCAGCAATATGTATCGTTGGGCCTTCATAAAAACAAGCTTTCGACTCAGAACGGTCATCTTTCTGTTGCCGGCACTACTTTGTACCTTTTTTCTCTTCGCATACGAAAAATCGGTCGGAACGTCCGAGAAACGAAGATGAAGAGAGCTTCGAGCTTGTAGAATCGTTGTAAAAAAAGCACGCGCAGTCGAAGAGTCCGATGCTGACAAAGAGTTGGCCAACGTTTGAGAAACGGCGTGGTCGTTGAGATACGATGGTTGGAGCGAGTACCGAGCTACCGCTCGGCTAGTAATCGAATCACTTATCGCAACTCGCTCGCAACTCTCTCATTTTTCCATCAATTCCAGCGAAAGCCGGGGATCGATGAAAGATGATGGATGGCAACGACGAGGTAATTGACTAGCGTGCGCGTTGGGTATTAGGAGCATCGGCGAGGAGGAGGCCACCGAGTCAGCGTTCGTTTGGCCGTTGACGCCACGCGAAGCCCGGGCAAACACCGAGGAATAGATGGCTAATTCAGTAGTCGTTTATCGAAATTTCCCCTCCCCCCTCTGTCTCCCTCTTCGAGGTCGATGGAAATTTCATTCGGCGCGGAACCATCGACGAGGATTATGCTACTTGTATTACTTTAAGTCCTGAATAATATTCATGGCCATAACCGTCCTTATCATTTTAATATCGAAGACTCGCTCGCTGGCGCAATTTTTAAATCCCTTTCGACGATGTTATTACACATTTTAATATACCTTCCGCAGACGCGGAGTGCTTGATATCCACTTCCACGAATCACGGCGAACCACGTCGAAATTGAACCTGCCTGCAGAAAAGCGTCAACGCTGCACTCCCACCCCTCGCCCCCCCTGAGAATCCTTTTGCTAAATTTCTTCGCGGGATCCTGCAATCGCGGCGAGACTTCACCGACAGTACCGCGAAACCCATCATCGCTATCTAAACATCCTTCGAGGCACTCGTCCTCTGTCGCTACTCTCCCATGCTGACGAGGAGATGACCTTGAAGGATGCACGCCGAGTCGGAGCACCAGATTCGTCATCGTCGTATCACAGGCGAGCTCAACGAGGCGTTGGATTCATCGGAGCGGAAAAGCGTCCGAGAGAATTAGCCACCTTATCGAAGTCGTTTGGCGAACGCGCGACACGGAAATGATTGGGAGAAAGGACTCGCGGCGCGAAACCGCACAGGGCTCACGGAAATTCGAGAAGGTCGAATTGTAATTCCGGTAATTTATAACTCGTCGAAAATTTCAGCCGCGTCGGGTGACGCGGATTCTGGATTTGTTCGACCGAATGGAATGCCGATTAATACTCGCTTCTTCTATTCCGACCCCGACCCCGCGCTTGGACAAAAGATTCTCGTTCCTGCAGCCGCCGGCGAGGAAACCTCCGGGGAAATTTTAACCTTCCTAAAAGACAGATGTTAAGCGGAAAGTTAAGTTGGAAACGGCAATACGAGATCTCGTATTTCTTCGCCTATTTTCCAACAAATGACGAACGAAAAGGAGGAAGGTAGGAGGAAAAAAAGTTCTGGATCTCGGCGGAGAACGAGAAAGAATTACAAGTGGTTCACTCACGATTCCCTCAACGATCCGACCTCGAATGAATCTCAATTATTCTAATGCTCTCGTTTCATCCGGCTATTCCAAAACAAGCGGAAACTCCTACTGGAACTACTCCCAGCTCTGCCTCGTCGTTTACACACAAGTTTCAACCCAAAAGCCACAAAAACCCGGCTAAAAAATGGAATACCGTATTCCGAGCCGTCGTTTTCGAATGTACAGGCGCCTCACTCGCGAGAGCGAAAACGCTCGTTCATCTCGTTGGGAAAAAAAAACACATTAGACTCGATTCCCATGGCATAATCATAGTGGAGAAAAAAGAAGTCTTCTCTCTCCGTTCAAGTTTTTTTCCGTCCGAGGACGAGCCTTCCACCAATGACGACGCAAACATCGTACGAATTTGATCAGCGCGATGAAAAACTCTTCGTTTGGTATGTTTTAGCCGAGGGGAGGAAAAAATGTAGAGACAGAAGTAAGGCCTCTTCGGTGTGGGCGTCTTATGCTAAACAGCTATTCGGAAATGCTTAGCATCCCCTGAATTCGAATGGTATCGAATCTTAACAGGATTCGTTAAATCACTGGTAGGATTTGGGGGATTATGTCGGGGGTAGCGCAGCAAGATTTCTTCTCGTTGGGCGAAACGGTCCAAGGGTATGCGGATGATCATAATTATCGGGGTATAACGAACGCGAGGTTGAGGAATAACGAGATGTACGCAGGCGGGAATGGATCGCTGTTGACCCAATTCCGAAAATGCCCTTCCCGAAAAACTGGGCACGAGCGATACGCTGGGGGGAGGGGAGTAAAAAGTTGTGGTATTTCGTATCGCGGAATCGTGGTTCCGCAAACATGTTTTCCAGGAGAGGTCTAGCGTACAAGAAACACAACAAGGCGTGCGCATTACGAAACCTGTTATACCCGGATAATGATCCTTAATTAGCTGGTAGCTGGTAGCAGCTTGGCATTATAATAAATATCCGATGTAAGAGGAAGGGTGAGACTGAGACGACGAAGGGGGGGGGGGGGGGGGAAAGCAGAAGAATCGAGAAACGTCGCATCGGGTAATCTCGCGAGGCGTCGAATATTCGTCTTCGCGGTGCCGCGTTAAAACTTGTGGCGGGAGACCGCGAATTTCGGAAAAACGCTGGAGAAAAGTTTCGATGGAGGGCGATGCGCCGGGGGCTCGAAGTCAATTAAAGTTTTCTATTAATATTTACTCCCTATTCCACTCTCCTCGAATTTCCAATACCACGATCACACATTTTGCGGTGACGAGACGAACAATTTTCTCCTTGATTTCCCTGTGTCTCACCACTCCTCTCCCTCCCTCTCCCTCTCTGTGTGTGTGTGTGTGTCTGTCTAAACTCACCTAAAACCGTGAACCGAACTAACCTAATCCGAGCTCTGGGACCAGCGCGTCAAAGTTGACGCTGAAGCGTCCTCGGTGTTGGTGTACAGGAGCAATTTACATCGGGAAACTACTCGCGTAAATCATCCGGTTCGAAGATGTTCGTTACCCGGATTCGTCCGAAACTTTGATAGCATCGTCCTCCCCCCCGCTTCTCCCCGATGCTGGGAGCGCTACCAACCTTTCATCGGCGGATCATAATTGCAAGGCAACGACGACTCCGCCGAGGCTCGACGTGGCCCGAACAAACTTGACACGACGGGGCTAACCGACGACTCACACACCCTCCCTTCATTCGAGGGATGAAATATCCCGACGAAATCCCGCCACGATTCCGTAAACTTGATACGGGACAACGGGGTCCAGCGACGGGATCCCTGGGTTTTACTGCCTGGCCTGGCGTGGTGTAGCGGATGCGATGGGGCGGGGTGAACCCGATCGATCCCAAAGTCAACACCGGACTAAAACCTACGGCGCAATTAACGACCGACTCGCGAGCCGGAGCAGTTTAGTCGATAGGGTTGGAAAATTGAATTAAACGAAACGGGGATCGCGGAAAGAACGACCTACCGGGTGTCCCGAACGACTCGGGGCAGTCGCCCTAGACCGGGGGCGACGAGTGTTGGGCACTAGGTATAAATCAGTCGCGGTTCTTGGCTGCGTTTCAAGGAACCAGCCTGGTAGCGCATCGGTGCAGCTACGTAGCCCACGCCAGGGGCAGGCCAGCGAGGACGCGGATCTGCCACCCACCGTTAAAAGGTCCTACCGTTTAGTTGGCAGTTTTGACGCTGTCTCCCGTGTGTACTCGTGATGTACGTCTTCCATACCACCCAGTGATGCATCGCCCTCACCAGATACCGCGCGCACTATCCTCGGCCAGACGTTCTCCCCGAGCGGAAGGTCCCAGCCGCCCAAGAAGCACCGTCGCCCGCGCCACTCTACCACCGCGAACCACCCTCCGCGACAAATGGCTGCAATTACGTTCGCGTGCCAATACATAACCCGACTCCCGTCGGCGTTACGGGGGAAACAAACTGCGAACCAACTTATAATTCCGCGGATTACAACAGTCGTAGGTAGCTTAAGCGACGTCGAGACACCCCCGACACGTAGAGAGTCGTTCCTCGTCCGGGTGTCCGCATCTGTTTCAGCTGAACGCTCGCGATGCATCTCAGCACCCCTCCTCGTATCGCTCCACCTTCCCGCGGTATCACTTTGTTTGCGTTTCTCTTCCCGATTGCATTTCCGTCCTCGCGAAGTGAATCGGCGCTGTCTGCACGTGAGCCGTGTGGTAAAGTAGAGCATATCGATCCTTTGCGGAATCGCAGCCCGCGATAAGCGTTCGAGGCTGAAACGTTCGAGATCGGGACACGCCGTTCGACTGATCGGGGAGTCTCGTTTTAAACGAGCGATGGGGGAAAATTCGAGGAAACATTCGACCGGTAATGGCTGGGTGACCCATTCGCATCCCGATCAATTATCCATTACTCCCAACGCGAGGATGCGTTACCGGGGCATGGTCCCCGCGTGCGTCGAAGCAACGTTACGCGGATACGTCGATTTTGCATCCAGGCCAACCACCCGACTTTTTGCAAAACTCGATGGAAGCGCGCATCCCTGCCGTATTTTTTTCTCCGATGCACGCGAGGAGAGCGTGACCCAGAGCCGGCTGGTAATACACGTCACGCCTGTAATACCGTTAACCCCGGGCGCACGGAGTTCGTTCGGGATGCGAGGAAGATACGGAGCCTCGACACATCCGCACGTTCGTCCCGTGAGCGTGCATGCGGTATGCCGTACAAACGGATCGTACGTATGTATGCACGTGTGAACGTGTATATTCGTATACACACATATAAATATATATACATATATGTGTGTGTACGTGTGTATATTTAATCTCACTACCTCGGTAATTTAATTGGTGGGTATCGCGCTAATTAATTGTGTCTGTCGCAAATAGCGCGCGGCGTCGATACCTACGCCTGGTGATCGTGAATTAATTACTTCTATCAGTGAATTTACATAAATGCAAATCGTGTCCAAGCTTAGGCGATCCGAAGGGTAACGGAACTTCCGGAACAGCAGCGGAAAAATAAGACGATCGAAAACGATATTGTCTGAAATTTATTCGAGGTGCCGACGTGTCCCGTTACTCGCTCGCAATCCTGAGACCCGCTGTGTGTCACCGCCTACAATAGCTGTCCGCCCAACGACTCGGTAAGGTATCGAATTTTCTGAAAACGACCACCCTCTCTCATCGGTCTCTTCGCATGTGGGCGCGCGAATGGTACGACGCGATTTCAAAGCGTGTTCGAAAGATTCGAGACTATTTGGCGAAATCATACGTATGTGGATAGTCCGCGAAATGAGGCGGAATAAGCGCGAGTCAGGATCGCTGAGTCGAAGGAACGTTCTAACGGGCATGACGTTGGTGTACTGTTGTGGCGCTGTTGGGGTATTCGCAAGAGTGCGAAGCGAACGAGAGTGCTTTTGCAGAGTTTAACGAGGCAGCGCCCAACAGCTTCCTACAGAAGCAAATCAAATCGCGTATGCCCAGGTTTAGGCATACGACAAGTGTCCGCTTCCCTATCGCAGTCCGCGCTTCCCTCCCTTCTTGGGGTCGATTTCCTATTGCGAGCGAATTATGTAAATAGAATCGAGCGAGCGAGCAGAGCGCAGCGCTATCACGCGTATACTGCTCGAGATGATACCGAAGCGTGACAGGCAACGTACCCGATGCATACGCGGCCAGAAGGTGTGTATGCTACCGGTAAACGAGGAACGAGGACGAGAATATCGAACGAGGAAGAAGCAGCTCGCCAGGACGACGCCCCGTAAGCCTCTCGCCTCCTCTTCGCTATTCACTTGGAATGATTTAACGCGCATTCCCTACAAACGAGGCGAAGAATGAAAGGGTTAGATGCGTTTGTGCAGATACGTCCATCCGTGATCGTATGAAGTAAGTTTTCACCGACTTGCGTCTACTCCACGTTCTGACGCGCGGTACCCCGTCGAACGACAGTGCAAAGGCATCACCACCTGACACTACTGGACGTCCTTCCCAAAGAGCACCACATCGTGGAAATATAATTGCGTTGGATGCGCTCCACGGCGAAGCCTCTTCTCCTCCGGCGGAGATACTCCAAACGGAGCCACGACAGCGCAGTGAGGGTAAATCGGTACCAGTGAAAATCGGTCCCACTAAGGCATTTGTGAAAATCGGTCCCACTCTATAGTTCGCCGTAACAATGAATACTGGCTATTTGCTACCTGTCCCACGAGTCACAGCACAACCAGCGATGCGCAGTTTTTCACTTTGTATCAAATGTTTATAATACAATAAATTGATAAAGCGATTCCCATCACACTTTATCCAGGCTTTGTTCCGGCATTTCCGTAACAAAATCATAACTTCGATTATGCAGATTACCCAACTCCTCGGTATATATTGTCTAGGGATCGAAGTATCTTCCTCTCGCGCTCTCTTCTTCGCTCGGGCTAGAGTCCTCTGTACTTCCAGGCGGCTATCATCCGGAGTTCCACACCGATGTTCTTTTGAAGCAAGTACGTTGGAGTCTTTGGTCTTAAGTATACCTCGACACTTCGTCGATTGTTGTTTTGAACAGCGCCAAACAACAGTTCGGTCTACATTTCTTTTTTTACGACATACGAATATCCTTCAAAGTGAGCACGTGCCTTACCATGGCTGGTCGTTGTCACTTCCATACCGAACAAGTAATATATACACGCAAAGAGCTCGCGAACTAAACACTAGCGAAGTTAGAACAGCAACGAGGGGTGGTAGAGAGAAAGCTGGTAGGGGTTGACGAGGAGGAATTCCCAAAGCATTGTTCAAAGGGCATTGGCTCAGGGAGGCTCGGGGCCAGGTACTAGTAGGCATTCCCAAAAGAACTCGCCCTGGCTGTTCTCAGAAATTCCGCAGTGGGACTGATTTTCAGTGGGACCGATTTTCAGTGGTACGGATTTACAGGACACCCATTAGCCGGGGGCTCTTCGCGCAGGTGAACGCGTTACCGAAATCCTCCGGCTTCGCCAGCTCTCGTCGCGACCATTCTCGACTAGGTCCCACGTCGCGGAATCTCTCGCCAAGGTCCGACTTCCGAGAGACGGGCGCGACGACAGCGTTTACGTGAAAGATGCGTTACCGGCGATTGTGGTGCGCGAGGTCACGGCTCAAGGTCAAAGGTCCTCGCGGTTCTTGACATCCCTCGGCTGTAGGAAGTACCGTTGAGGCGAGCACAACCGATGCACGTTTGCTAGGCCCCCCTGGTAACCCCCTGCCCAGCCACCACCCCCCTCTCGCTGCTCGGCTAATGCTCGTTATCTGGACGTGCCAACTATCTAATGGTTCCCCGTAATGGCTAACCAAGGATATATCGTCCGTCCTCGCGAAGCGCTAACTTGGTCCCCAATCTCCGCATTATTCCCAAGTTATTCGAACCGGCTAGCGGCAACCAGTGAGAGCGGCGTGCCACTCCGCACATAAACGCGCACCCAAAGCCCCGATGCCGCTCTCGTGGAAGCTACCACCGCCCCGCGACTCGCATACCACTGCTCGCCTATTGAACCTCCCCGACTCCGCGTGTGTCTCTTTAACCGCTGCCGCTCGCGTCTACGCTTCCGTCTCTTTGACGGCATTTTGCGTGCATGGAAACAAGCCGAACACAATGGACAGGAATAAACATGGTAGTCGGTGATCCGACAGCCGCGAAGGAAGACCCGTGTCTCTTGACACAGCACGGCTCGTAATTGTTCTTGTTGCCGCGAACACGCCGAGCCAGGTAGAGCCGAGCGGAAGGGTAGCGGTGGGGTGATGCTTCGGCGTATCACTCATCGAATCCGCGATCAATCGACAACGTTTCCCCATTTCAATGGCCTCCGTGCCGTTGACCCTTGGCGCTTTTTCACAAGGAGCTTTCGCGTCATAATGGGAAGCAGCTCCGTTAACCGCTTCTCTACCATTGCCAAGATAACGCGAGAAAAAATCCCTCTCGATGGCCTCTTCCGTATTCACCTTGGTACTCGCTTGTTCCCTGTTAAAAGTCGCGGAAGATTTCCAACGTTTGCGAAGAGAACGACCTCGCGCGACTGCTCTCGCATTTTCTGCTCAGTTTCACTGTTTGCTCGCGTGTCGTAGCTCCTAAATTTCGGAAGCCCTTCGACGGAACTTCGCGCGGGGGTAACGCGAAACACGTAGACTCGATATCGGTTGGCCTCGACGGAATAATTGAATGTTCTCGAGGGTAGGAATTGACTGGTTCTATAATCTGCTTTATTGGATGAGAGATATTCTTCATCTCGGTTGCGGATTACCGCGGAAGGTCGTTACGTAGCGTGGGACGATGGGGGATGGAGCTCCCATCGCCGTTATTCTCGCATTCGTAGATTCACAGTACTTTTACGATTAGTACGGAATTATTGTCGCATCTTCGTCTACCCATCGCGTTGGTTAACGAAATGCGGTACAATATTGAAAACCGATAGTCATTTTACGACCCGAGCAGCGGATTCCATGGATAGGAATCGCGGCGAAACTGGGGAATAAGATTATGTCAAGTGAATCGAATCGAATGGAATCGTTCTCCCATAAAACAAAAACACACGAAAGGTAAATAAAAATCCCTCGTGGCGAAGCAGCCGACGTGCAGTGGCAGATTTTCCATTGAGTCAATTCTAACCTCGCCGACAGTGCCATTCTCAGGCGAGTTGTAAGCTGCTCGCGAGTGATCATGCTTGTTGATAGTGTTGCCAGTGTTTTGGAACCAGAATGGTTCAATTCGACTGAGAATTGCATTGCCAGCGAGTCCAAAATTGGCCACTGTGCGATGCAGGAGAGAAATGCAGCCAGACCTGCTGCAGAGGGGGGTAGACGTAATAACGAGCGGACGAGACGGGGGAAAAATAACGAAAACGAATCGGTAGACTCGTAAATAAAAGGGTTGTAGGGCTATCAATTACGGGTATGCAATAATGAGTTATCCGAAAGACGCCTCGGTCGTAGATTTATACAGATAACAACTAATAATTGGATACATTGAGGCATTACGTTCGACGTAGTACTCAGACAACGCTGACAAGTCTGTCGCTCTTGTGTGGGGCACCAGAGAGAGAGCAAATGAACGGAGCCGTTTCTGCTGCAAGATGGGGAATACAACGACGTTACCGATCCGGCTACATATAATTATACCTCGGCAACATCTTCCCGCTCGTACATCACATTCGGCAGTGCCGCGACGTTCGGGACCCCAGAAATTAACTCCGGCCATGGCAGATCCGATAGGAAAAAACTAATCGCTAATCGCGGTGTAATTAACCGTTGCGAAAAAACTAACCGGCAAGCAAAAAAATCTCGCCCGTAGCGGCAATTTTCGATTATAAATTTCAGTTCCCCGCCACGGAGAGCAAGAGAGATAATTACGTCGAGTAACGTTCAACTTTCCATGACTAATTGCGAGTGGCCTTCTCGCATGTCGAAATACGGGCGTGTACGAAAATCTGAAAGGTGGTCAGAGACCTCTTCGCGAAGGGGGTATGACGAGGGCAGCCGGTCAACGCGTCCGTTTTCAAAGGGTACGGATCCTGTGCTACGAGCCACGGGATGGAGGTTCGCGTAAGGTTGATTTTTTATGCTCCGCATTTGGGATTTCGGCGATAGCGTTTCTTTTCAGGCCCGTTTTCCGGATACACACCGTGGGGGTGAATAGTCCAGCGTGGGTAGAGCGGAATATGAATAGGGATCGTGCGCGCGAATTGTGCCCCTGCCTAAATAGGCTGCTGCTAGACGAAGGGAGTACAAATAAAATTCGTCGAATCCGTTGAAATCTAGGAGATAAACGGGTATTTGCTCGCCTCCATTATCTCGCATAATTTACTGTCGACGTGCACCGAGATACGAGATACGGCTAGCGTGGACGGCGCTGTGCAGGACTACTAGAAGAGAACCCTCATGCCAAGACAATAAAGTGCCCTCTTTCCTCGTTCGAAGTGCAATTATTGCCTGCTTCCACGGTTGACGTACCCCTGGTGCCTATTCGTGGTAACGAACCACCCCCCGCAACTGTAAAAAAGACAGCCCCAGGGGGGGGAGGGGATTCTGCCACTCTCGTGCCACAAATTTGTTTGCTCTATCGATCCCTCCAAATTAGCCCGGAGGCCTAAGTTGGCGACACACGCCCAGCTCGGGTCGTGTCGCCCCAGGTGTTTCCATTTTCTCTACGACGTATAACGAGCCACTCAACTGGCGAACCGGCAGGAATTAATATCGTCGGGTCCTCGACGTCACTGCCCCCGTTGGATTTGGGTCTACGCGCGAAGCTACCACCGAAAAGGGAGCAGTTTTCTCTCCGCGCGACCCTCTCTCCGTCTTCCTTGCATCTGTCTTTATCCGGCTCCTCGTCCTATCACCTATCACGCCTCGTCGTTTCACCTGGCTCCAGCCCTCCCTCCCTGTAGTCTCCTACAACCGATTGGACCTCTCATTCGTCTGTGAAAAAAAAAACTCCGAGAGCGAAAGTTTACGAATCGCTAACCATCGCTTCCTAACCGAAGTCCGCGTGTCACTAAATTCCAAGATTTTCCTCATAAAAGTTCACGGAGGGTTGAAAAACGTAGCGTCCAACTCTTTTCGAACAGTTACCCGCGACCCGCTGTGGCGGGCTCGGACCGTGGGGTAGTAGGAACGAAATTGGCGCCGGGAACAGTTGGCCAACTCGTTCGGAGTTTGGCTCCCTATAACTACGAGCGACTGGTTGTTCCTGGTGCGGACGCTGAATGCTGGGTCTGCCACTGCTGTGAGACTGGCGTGCCTCGCCCCGACAAAACCACAGTTGTTTTTGCACTTTTACATCAAACGACGAGATCGCGTCGCCGGCGGAACCTCCTACCCTGCCCTACCCTGCCCTGCCCTCCCTTGCCTCTCGCGGATTCTACAAGATCGGAGCATCGAACCCGGCAGTCTACGGCTTTAGTGTCGGATTGTTATACGATTCGTATTTCCCAGTCGCAAAGAGCCGACGCCAACCATCGAGCCAGCCTACCTACCTCCCTTCTAGTTCTATTATATACCTGACGCAGCCTCACGTACCTGGGCCACGAGCCTTCTTGCCTCTAGCGCTAGATAAGTCACACGCTTCCTGGACCGATGTTTCTCTGTAACGTGCGAACCTCGCTCTGAAACGCGAGCCCGCAGCCACGTCGCGACAAAACCGCAGGCATTGTCACTGGCTGAATGCAAAAAAAACGTTGGCACCAGTCGAAGATTCCATCTACGTCTTCATGTGTGGCTTGGGAAGTTGCGTTCACGATCAGCAGTCACGTGGATTAGGAGACCGTCGAAGCGCACCTCTGAGAGCATTCCTTGCTCTTCGCGACCCCGTTGAGTAGTAGACCGGTACAGTAACAGCTCTTGGTAGCACTGTGGGCCAAGTCGTTGCGCGTCGGGGATGTCTTCAGCAGTCGTCGAAGTCGAGGTATTTGGGGTTTCGAGGGAAATTCAGCCCAGAGGTTAGGTCCCAAGCGGAATGGAGGCTCTAGCATGGGAAATATGAGTCGTTCCAAGACTCTTTCGTGCTGGCTCAGTACAACGGTATAAAAAGCCACTCCCCTCGCGGTCCCAACCTTCGGTGAACGACCAAGGTAGATGGCGTGGCTAAAGCTTGCTCGAGTCTGATGGGATACGTAGGGAGGAGGGATCTCTGCGTTTGCAGGAATCAAGAACAACGTCCGTTGCATTCAGAGGATTTGAATTGCTCGTATCAGCGCACGACACTGCGGGAATCCCCTTTCCGGGTCTGGACTTCTGGGGTGATAATAATCGGAGTTTTATTCGCCGCAGGAATTCGAACGGCGTCCGGTGCTGCGTTCGTATCTCGGTGAACAGTTCGTTGGCCGTGATAAAAATTGCGTAAGAAATTGCCGCGGCAGGTAACGCCTGTTTGCCAAATCGGTAGATCCGCTCGAACGTTCCACCGGAGCCCGTGGCTACTTTATTAGGTATGCATCTGGCGCATGGTATAACAAACTCGCGGATCGTACACCAGAGAACAAGACGGCCGGAGAGCGCAAAGGGATGAGACGATGCGAATGCCGAAGATCCGCTCGTGATCCACGCGGCATTATCGACAGTCGAGCGCCAGCGGCGAAGGAGAGCGAATCCGATTGCATCTGGCCGGTGATAAATCGGTCGTTCGACCGACGCTGTCTTTCCATTGCTTCTCTTTATCCTCTCTTTAAAACTTCGTCCCCTTCCCTCCTCCTCCTCCTCGACCCAACCTTTCCCCCCGTCTTCCATCGTGCTCTCAGTTTTCCGACACGCTGCTTTACTATTTCCCTCTTCACTAGGGTCACGAACGTTGCCGTTGCCTCTTACATGCCTCTTCCACAAGCTTCCTTTGTCCACGTTTTACTGTCGCCCCGTGAAACTGATTGCCCCGATGAAAGCACTTGCACTTTCCACTTTGCACTCGCCGTCCTCGAATTTCTCCACGATAAATGTTAAACAGTCCAGCTCTTCGTATCAATGAAACTGACCTCGCCAGCAGTAGCCTGGAACCAGTATTCGCAACTTCTTGCATCACCAATCGTCTCGGTAGCCCAGTATCGTTTGTGTCTATTCTCCATCACGTTTCTCGAGTGCAGCGAGGTATCGCGATCCGCACGTGTAACCTAACCCCAATACCCTCCTCAATGCAGCAGATCTGACGCAAAGCCCCAAAGAGGATTCTCAACACTACAAATAGTTTATCCCCTTACCGTTTACTTTTGAATACATTTCGTGGTTTATAAAACTGTTACCCACTTCCATGCGGTTATTGAAGTTGAAAGGACTCGTAGCCCACGTAGCAAGGGACCTACGTCGATGCGATACATCGCACGGCAGGCAAGTTATTGCGAGGATTAAACACCTCCGCCGAGTGATCGATCACTCCGTGCTACGGGTTGCTAAAACCTTTTCGTGGCGAGCCAACCACTCCGGTATCCTATCCATACCGAGCGCTTCCTTTGCACCCCTCGATTCCGACCTCCCTTGGTTTTCTCGTTCACCCAACACTTTGCCTAGCATACCCTTTTCATGCTGAGAACTTTTGACTACGATATCATGTCCTAGCCCCGCGAAACCTTTCACCGAATCTTGGAGAACGCACTGTTCGCGGAAAATAAAGGCTTCGGGCTGATATCCCAGCGATCTACCCAGCTCTAGTAGCGTTGGCTCGACTCCACGTTCCTCAGCCATGCCTCGGAGCTCCGACCAATTTGCCCGATCATCGCGATTTTAGTCTAGTCTTCTCCACGCAAATTTCACAGCGCTGATCAGCTGCCTCGATTCACCGGATCCCGTGAAATTAACGTGCACGAATAACTTCCATTCACAGCGTTACCAATGCTCCGTCGACCCAGAAACCTCGTCGGGGGAAACAGTCGATACCAGTTCAAACTTCCTGCATGCAAGCATTTTCTCGAATTTACTTTTGTTCAACCGGATCTCGATTATTCTCACTTCGTTGCCAGGCATATTATCCGAAGGCAGTCGACCCAACACCACCATTACCCCGGGCAACCCGCAGAATTTACGTGCCCGCGAGAACGCTTTTTCACACGAACCCCCAGCTCGCGTACGCGTGTACGGAGCCTCGTTTACAGACGCACACAGAATAGTTGGCGCGCGGGGCGGGGAGGATGGCCACCCTTGTTCTACCCTCTCATTAGGGACGTCGTTATATTGTTTCGCGCCGCGGAACGTTGCCATGATTATATTACATTAATATAATTGATCGAAGCGTAACTGTAACTATTCCAAAACTTTAATAGAATAAACCTAGTCCCAAGAGGAAGAACTTCTCGCTGCCTCCAGCCCCGCGAGCAACCTTACACCGTGCACGTCCGATTTATCTCCGGCCGGTAGCTGACGGGACCTTGCATCCTACGGCTATCGCGTCACGTGGAAATCCCTACACCGTATACGATAGTGTCCTCGCATGATACATGCTCCGTCATTGTGAGACGGTAAATAGACACGCGGCGCGCGCAATTCGCTTGCAATAAAATCGTTGGGCCGCGGCCCCCTATCTACCTACGTACCACTGCTACGCGCTAACACCACTCTGTCCACCCGTAGCGTAATAAAATTTCGTTGCACGCTCGTAAACCCTTTTGGCGACTCTTATACACCTGAGAAAATGGCATAATAGTGGATGATACTAATTTACCATCATAAACTGGTGCGCTGTAGCGATCGGCTTCCTCGACGCCAGCATCGAACGGGAGTACGTCGTACCGGAAAATATGACCAACGCACGCACGCGCAACCGTTGCTGGAGGTAGTGGCGAAAGGGAAGACGTTATTAAATGCTAGTAGGAAATCTCGCCGCAACACCATCTCACCAGATACCTCGTGTCAACCGTGAACGGTGTGGAACGACCACGCGGAAGCGAATGGTATGCAAGGGGCAGAAATTAAATAGAGCGGTCTTCCTGTATGCGGGTCGTAAAATGTGAGGGAACTGCTATATAACAAGTTCGGTAAACCACGGAAGCATCTTGCTCTTCGGAGTACTGTAACTCGAGTTTCAACAACAGTTCAAAGGGGCAGCAACGTGCAGCCTCGCGTGCTTGTCTTTCTACTCCACGGCGAATCGGCTATTCAGCATCGATGTTTGCACAGCGAGTGGAAATCTGTTGGGAGCCTCGTTTCCTCCGAAGCATTTTGATTCCAGTCACTGCTGACGAGGGGCCAACGCGGTAGCGTCGAGTCATAACCACAGGCCTCGACGCGTAAGGAAGGTATCATTGGAACGACCATGATAATGGGACGACTGCAATCGGCTTCAACTGTCCGTGCAAAAAATCCCGCGCGTCCACCGTTCGCCGTGGGATGTTAATGAGATGTGGTGCACATGCAGCGGTACCTAGACCAGAGAACTTCGCCGCGTTCGAGTTCGACGTTCCTTGCTCGCCGTCTCCAAACGACGTGGCTGTTTTCTTAGAAACTTCAGCAACTTCACGCGCGCACGCAATCCCATTGTCTCGCGTAATCCAACCAAGCTAACTCTGTTGCATCCATGCGACGATGCTCCTGTGACTTCGTTGCCCCTCGATTGACCCTTGACTCGTCTCCGAGACTACAACGACGCCTTCCTCAACCTACTTCCGCCTACGCCAATTCCTCCCACCACCTTCCCCGAATGACTTCACAACGACGGCAATGCTCCGTCTTCGCAGAACTGCTCCGTCTCTTCCTCAATCCGTCTCTGGATTCGCCAGCTGCTCTCGCCTACCCTACATCTTACTACGACGTCTTTTGTCCTTGTCTTCAAACGTCATCCGATCTTCTCGATTTCATCCATCAAACATGCGAGCCTCGCTCGAGTCCTGTGCTCGCTTTCAGCTCTGGCTTCATCGAAATCCGCGTGTGTCGTTGAGAAGCAGCTATATCTCATCCTACAGCCAAAAAACTTCGCTTCCTCCCAAGTGCCTCCTAAAAGCTAGTTGCAATTTTCAAGTCTGCTTGTGCGACTGGCCGAATACAATGGGAGAATTGTAACCTGCTTCTTTCAAGCTGCTACTGCTCAACGGTATTTGATGATCGCGGTTGGATCTCATTTTTCAAATAATCCAACTCGCTACAAAAAACATAACCGCCGCCTCGTAAACACAGAAATGCTCCAATCCTTCAAGATCCAGATTTCTGATAGTGGAAATTAATGTGATATCGTCGTTCAACTGTCATGGAACGATACCCATACTCGTGTAGTCGTTATATAAGGAAATAAGCATAATTCGATGAGCCACTCTTTCAAATTGGATCCAAACCCCAGTCGCTGGTCCAATTGTTTCGCGGATGAAGGGTACGACAAAAAATGGCACCGTGCAAAAAGTTGACAAGGTTTTCGGACGTTTTTAGCTCTTTTTCTAAAAAAAAATCTGCGGAAATGAGTCTCGTTTGTTAGAGACGCGAACAAATGCGCTGGAAATGATGAAACGATGCTAAATCCGCCTGACCGCTGCTCGATGCATTGTGAGATCAAGCCGCGAGCAATATTTTGCCACCGGTTCGATTCCCTCCGGATTTTCGGTGCTATTCACGTGCGATTTTGAGTTATCGTCCTCCAGAGAGATTTCGTTGAAGCGTTGCGTAGTGTTCTATAAAATGTCCTCTTTGACCCGAATAACGTTAACGCTATAAATTTCACTCGCCTCCCTACGAGGCTGACTCGCTGCGGGGCATAGATTTTTTCTACTACGATCAAACGCACGCGATACCTTCCCCGAAGAATCATTTAGAGAAAGTGTCGCGCCGAAAAACCTGGCCTCTAATCGTTGCCCTTAATTTTCACCCGCAACCAAATCGTCTGCCCCAGAAGACGTCAAGTACAGATTCCTCACTTACCGACAAGAAAACTCTCGCTCCCCCAAACACAACTCGACGCAGTGCTGTCGCGACGATGCTGAAACGTTGCGCTTCGCGTGACCTTGAAGACGGTAGCCCTGTACTCTATCGATGCACCACGCTCGTTCGCAGGGCTTCACGCCCAGGCAGCTTTTCTGAGCGTAGATCGTGAACACTGGGAACTGCGACTGCGACAATGCATCTGGAAGCATGAAAACTAAAGTAAAGTAATCGCAAAGACACCGCGGAAATGGAAACTCGTCAGATATGTATTCGTCAATCTCTCGAAGGTGCTTTCATGGAGTGGGCGCGGTTGCAGGTGCGAATACAAGTTTGGCGTTCTGCTAATTCGTTTCGAAGTTGGAGAGAGTTAATATCGGTCATTTATTTTGAATCTTGGCAATTTTTCGGAATTATTGGGCGTTTTCTCAGGACCCTCCGAAAATTATCCGAGTAGACAGTCGAGGTGACGTTATTAATTACGTGGTTGTAAAATGCCTGCTCCAGGTTCATTTAACTGTGAGATCCTGAGAAAATCGTTAGCTCGTTATTTCCCTTTATTAATTGAAGCAGTTGATTATCTCGACGTAAAAATTACCGTGGCTCGATTTATTACCTGTCACATAAAAGGGAGCGGGCATGAGGCAACGATCTCGGAAACTTCGTAGTCCGGTATCGACTTTCAGTTGCTGTGAACTGGGCTGGGAAGCTGGGGGGTCCTTTCAATTCTGACATTTTCGAGAGCGGTGTTTGCCTTCGAAAAACAAGCGGCGAATGCAAACTAAACTCTCGACAAATACGTTCTCTCGTATTCGGTACCGTTTTCCAATGGACGGCGAGGCCATAGGTCAAAGGAATTCGGTCTGTCCAAGGTGAGAAAATGCCACCTGGACTCGCTGAATAACATAGCAGGTTCCCGAAGAAAGATGGTATTTCCACAGACAAATTCGTCCCACAAACGTCAGCGCGAACGATTATCTTCAGCACTCCTCGCGATATCATCTCGCAGTGCTGTTACTCTGGATTGGGCAGCGACGACTAAGCAAGAATTTCCGACGATAGCTCATCCTGCTAATGAAAAACCGATGCCAAACACTCGAGTCTGTCGCAAAAATGTGCGACAGTCCAACGCTAGTCGTCCGAAAAATTATGAGAGCTTCAGTTCCCACGGATCGCGTTATGCCCAGCGGATGTCTACCGCTCTCCAGCTATTCCGCTCACCCGCACAGGGTAATCCGTTGGAATCCTGCGGAGTAAATTGCTGCGAGACACGAGATATTGACAGGGGATGTTAGCATCGAGACACGATCCGCTCCGAACGAATTAACACCTTGATTCGACAGTCCTGACGCCGTGAGAAGGCTAGCTACGAGGATCAAGACATGCCGAGTCGAATGCAAATCTGCTGTTGCCAGATCCAGTCGCATCCCTTGTCGCGTCATCGATATCTGCTTCTTCTTTTTGACTTCTTTCCTCCTATCAACGAGAATCGAACGGTAGTCGAGCCTCAGTCCTCGCGAAGAACTTGCACCCGAGCATTCCTCATTGCTTCAGTCTAGAACGAGTGAGTTGGCCTCGGTAGCTCGTGACCTCGCCGTTGCCCGATGACCGTTAAGTCATGCTGAACTTTTGTTGTAGCAACGAGAGTTCTATGTCGATCTTAACGTTTTTGCACGGTCAGCGCTGTACTAACTTGATTTCTATCTTCGGTGGTCGTTCTTCCTTACAGGCCGCTACAGACGATCGCGTTGGTGCCAATGAAGAAGCCAACTGTTAGATTCGCTGTTAGACCTCGAGGCTGGATGATCTTGTGGTAGTAAGATTCTGCCCGATAATCAGCGCAGCCTAGAATAGTCGTAGACGAGCACGGGATCTCTCGTCGTGACGCGTAATAAGTACGAATTGTCGGCGTGTCGATAATTATCGGTAAAACGTGCGGCTTTTGTCGGTTTTGTAAAGGGTTGTAGACTTTGGTCGAAACGATCCAGATCCGTTCTCTCGTCTATGACGCGAACTCGTGATGCTTCAGCTGTTGGCGAGGCCACGGATCGAAGTTTGCGCGGAGTCTCATCGAGCAATGGGCGAAGAGCAGAACTCTCCCACGCAGATGCTGCGAATCGTGACCCGCGAGTAGAGGTCCGAATGATGTTCGCGAGGTGATTGAAACGGAAGCATAAGAGGAATGCCGAGAACACGAACAGCTTCCAAGTAGGAGAAACACGCGACATGCGAGGAGAACCAATGGAGAACGAGGGGGAACGCTGTCTGCTTTTCCGCATTGTTCGATCATCAAATTTGCGAGGCTCTTGGGAATAGTCGAGGACAATCGTTTGTATGTACCTAGTCCTCGACAAGGTTCGACGTATGTCGTGCATCTTTGGAAGGTGAATGACTCCACGGTCGTGCCGAGAGCTCAGTTTTGCCGCGTTTATAGAAGGAATCGGGGCTGTGCGGTCATCGCGGTGATGCGGTCAGTTGGCTTGCGACATTTAACACGGTACCGGTTCGATTTCGTAACGGGAAAGCGATTCCGCGTAATGGTTACAACGCTGCGATCTCCTGCTTCTTCGGAACGTGGATTATCGGAAAACGTACAAGAATGAGACGAACTGAATTCTTCTCACACGCGGGACATCGAAGTCTCCTTGCCGTTGAGTCGAAGGTGCCTCGGGGTGCCGGAAGGTCAACGTATCCATTTCCATGCTGTAGAAAAGCATCTTGCAAACTGATCCTTGACTGGTAAGACGAGAATATCTAGAACCCCACGGCAGCCTGCGCCGCGATGTCGTCATTTCCAATAACAATCTCACGAAGGTTCCGATCACCGAACAAAATCCGCTTCTATCAGAAAATACGCCAAGAATCTCAAGCTCATTCGAAGCATGGCAGCAGAGGTACATCTCCTCGCTTTGCCTGCATTTCATTCTTTACGAGCCAAGTAGATCATAAAATCACGAACAATGTTCCTTTTTCTTGGGGTGACGGCTGCAGGGGACAGTTTTTTCTTCTTCTTCTTCGGCGTTTACGCAAGTCGGCGATTCGCGCGATACCACCGAATTATTTCGATAGCCTTGACGCAGTGGCGTGTTTATGGGACGGTTCCGGAGTCGAAGTTTCGTTCTTCTACTGTCGATTGGTTCTGTCAAAGGACGGGAGGTAGTCGAATTTGATAGGGTTCCCCCCCGATCTATTTATGTATTCTCGAAACAACGCTCGGGTGCCATTTCCCACAGCCATTTGGATCCGAAGTGTGACCCGGCAGTTTTCGTATTCAACGGCATGCCCGAGAGGTGGGCGCGTGATCCCTATGCATCGATGTACCCGAAATAACTTCAAAGAACTTATTATACACCGGATCACGGCGCGAGGCTGAAGAGATAGCTACGGGGATACCGCGCCACGGCACATCTACCGTTGTTAAGTGGATTAAACTGACCATTCGAAACGTAGCCGTGTCTCCCGGCCCACTGGTCACTCAATCGTCGACGCTGGACGTTGACCGAGCAACTGGACAGCCATGTGTGAAATTGACTCGTGAATTATGTGTAATTTGTCACACTCGCTGCCAGTGTAGCGTGTCTGTAGTGGTTATCTCGATGAACGCGTTCCTACCCTCCGCTTCCATGGAGGATGCTGTGTCGCACACCGCCTGCGCCTTTCCCCACTACCACCAACCCATCTCCCTCTTTTTCCTCTTCCTACTCTCTTCCTCGCTCCCTGGCTAAAGGATTTCCCAATCTCTGTGGACAACCCCAGAAGACGTCTTAGCCGTACCCTCCCGCGGCCATGATCTTCGAGGAACCGTTCAGCCTCGTCACTCCCCACTCGCCGTTTCCCCAGGCCGCGAATTCTCCCGTCCTCTATCCACAGCGAATGCATTCCGTTCTTAAAGCAATTACCGTTCTCTCATCCATGTGTCTCATCCGCGAAGCTCGCCTCTTCCACGTGTTTTCTTCCATAGAAGTCTCCTTGCCTCGAGCCCTCGCATCCCAAGGCGACGACGTATCAATCGCAAACTTAATTTCCCGCAGATAATCTTCCACCCCGTAGAAAAAAACCCATTGCCTACTCCACGCCGTCAGTCCCGACCACGGTGTATGGAAATTGTTATTACGCATAAGTGCGGTATGTGGTATCTTGTACGCGGAAACGACCCGTTACTCGAAAGATGAATGGAAAATAACCCATCCTGGGTTAGTGGCGGCACGTAGAATCAACGAGCGGCACTCTGCTTCTCCTCGGACACGTTAACTCTACCTCCTCTTGCTCATGGGGACGCGACGCTTATTCTCCCATTCCCATCCACATCCTTCTCCGGCACCCATCGCGCAAGGGGGTCTTCGCTTTGCTCGCAACTCGGCAAAGCCACGTTGTTGGTACCCGTCGCGGGGTAAAATCACGTAACCGACGAGCACGGGACGGATTCTGCTGCTGCTTCTGCCTTCGGCTTCTTACAGATACTCGAGCCTCGAACAATGACTTGAATTTGCGTCAACAAAAAGTGGCTACCGACAAAAAGTTCCACCTCGATTCCGATTCAAAGCCTGTTGAAGTGTGACCAAACGATTTGAGAACGTGCCAGAGCCGGGCCTAGCCAACTGGGCGGATGGCTTCGAGCCAGATGACTGGTCTGCCTCGACGCGCGCGATGTCCAAGCATTAGGCGCAGGTCATTCGCTCGTCTCCGTTGATCGAAAAATGAGCGGATCTAATCGTGTAACGGACCGCGGAAACATCAGAATGCGAACGGACAGAGAATCGAGACAAAGCAGCAATGCGCGTTGGAGAGTAGCGGAGAGAAAGCCGAGGATGATTCGTGCACCTTCGTTCCGTAGCTGGCTCTCTTCCCCATTCAGAACAAGAGCGAGAGAGAGGTAGAGGGAGAGAGAAGAGGAGGGAAGAAACAGCAAAGAAGCATCTACCAACCGAGTTGCGTTTCTTCATTTCTCTGTGTACACGTATCGAACGTAGAGGAATGGTAGGCCTCTGATGCGTTCGTCGCGCGCGCAACTCGTCACGCCAACCAAGTTCAATTCCACGGTAGAAAAATATAATGCCTGAGCCAACTTCGCGGAGTTCACTATCCAACCTCATCTTCTATTAGCCTTTAATTAATGTACGACTTCACCGGCACCGATTCGACGTGTATTTCGTATTAATTGCACCCGGAAGATTCAATTAGCGCGTTACACGTTACCCTCGCGTATACCTTCGCGCATCCATTATTCATAGGTGAGGAGGACGGCGAAAGATAGACGCGAGTCTCGGATAAGAAAACGGAACCCGACTCGGCGTAAACTTGACACGACTCAACGGAATCTAATAACTTTTGTTTCCACCCACCGAGTCGGTCGGACGAGATTTAACGGATGATTCTGATTCGCGAAACTCGAGATGCGCCGAGCAATTCGATACAACTCGTCGCCGAACATTGGACGGCTACTTCGCGGGCTATTCGTTGCTATTTCGAATCATCGATTTCCATTCAACGTTTCCAAACAGCTTTTTTCGCGGCCACTCTTTAGTTCTTCAGCTCTGATGCCTGGTTGGGCATACGCTTTAGTTGCGAATGGGTATTCGGCGTCGGATGCATTTTTAGTTTGGTAGCAAAGGACTTCGTGATTCGAGGATCATGACGGGCATCTTGGACTCGGGGCTTCGGGTTTTGCAGAGGAATGGAAATTGCGATACGCGGAGACGAGGCTGCGCAATAATCTCACCTGGGTTGTTGTCCGCGTTGGAGCTGAAGAGAACGCAGAGGCCGGTCTCGTAGTTAACTGCTTGACAGGAATCATTCTGCTGACATGTTTCCAGGCAGTCCGTGAGCATCAGTGTCCCGGGGATAGAATCGAGCATGTTCTTGGGTGCCGAGTAGACGTACCCGGTGACCAGCTCGAATCCTACCATTTCCGGATCGCACTCATCGGAGCCCGCGGATGGTCCGGTGTAGTCGAGCCCCGAGGATCCGGACGGATCTGATACCGACATCTCGGCAGCATCATCGATCTGTGCCCGAGCTGGATGTAAAACGAGAACACCCGCTAACCACGCCAAGCTCAACATCCGGCAAACTAAGTTGGTCATTGTCAAGCCACCTCAGCGTATCACTACACGTTATCTGCAAATAAACAAAACAAGGTGTGTTGGTTAGCCGGCGAATTTCCTCTTTACAATTACAGCGTCTTATCTACCAAGTAGGGATCGAGAGTTTACTTTTGGCTTGATATACCGCCGATTATCCTACGCCGCGAGATAAGTGCCGCGCGTTCATAAAACTTGGACTTCCGCTGCAGATCCGAATATCGTGGAACGAAACACAAGCGACAGACTTATACGCGAGATGTACGCGGATGTAGCGTTGGATTTTTCCCTAGCTGCGAGTACTTCTCCTCGCCTGTAAACAAATCACGTTGATTTGCCTCGCTGACGTCGTGTAAATTCAATCGGTGCCAATACGATCTCGATGACGGTCCATTCATCGTCAGTCTTTGGAGAATGGAAAAAGCGAGAAATATTTTGTCAGGCAAACATCCCGCTCTCCTTGGCGACGAACGCAGGACTCGCGGCTGGCCTCGGACCAGGTGGATCAGCTGGTTGCGACACAGCCAAGTGACAAAGGCACCGATTGTACCGTAAAGCAAATCTCAGCTACGGATGAGGTAACCCACGAAGCATCATCTACTGTTAGCGCGACTAGAGCACCTCTGATTCTTCACGGGTATCGAAATTCCAGCAACCGAACGGGTTCCCAATGTGCCCTAGTTATCCGAGATTCGCCATCAATCACCGACACTTCTTCTTCTCCAAACGAACAACAATAGCCGGAAATGGCGATTAAGTCGGACGTTTTTTACCCAAAACTACCTCTACGCGATCCCAATATTTCACGTCCTGCACTTTTTGCAATCAGTCCGGCGATGCTCGTGGACTACTCAATACTCTTATTAAGAGCGTTCCGTTATAGCACCTCTTTACTTCCGCTACTCGTTTCATTCTTTGCTCCTCTACCTCGACCCAAGACCCGTCACCTTCTCAAAAGACTTCGTCTGGCCCTCTCCGTCACGTACACGCCTCGGATACCCACCCACAATCGGCTTACCGTACGGAAGCCACGACGAACAAAGCCGACACCCTAACACCCAACCAGAACCGAGGCACCAACTCATTCGATACACGTCAAATATCCCGACGATTATCCGGTCACAATTCGAAGAGCGCGTGGCCAGGGGTCACCCAGCCGACAATGCCATCTGGAAAACATCATTGATTGTCCCGTCGCTCTCAGCGGACGCGACCTGTTTTCTCCACCTAGCCTATAGACCACACACACCTCGGCTATTCCAATCTGCGAAACTGAACTGCCGAGGTTTGTGAAGAGCGCCAGAGAGAGAGAGAGAGAGAAAGAAGGAGCATGAGATGAGCGAACAAAAGCTGCCTCGTGCGTATTATCGTCGATAGCCGGAAGGTTGACCGCTGTGTGATATGGACCACCCCGTGTATTCCGTCCTCCGTTATCGTGTCTCCGCGTTGTTAAGTTTGTGGGCAGCCAGATGGGCAGGTAGATAGGTCGATGTGTAGCGTATGTACCAACCGTAACCGACTGCCCACCTACCTAACGTGATGTACAGATCGAAGATCAGGGATCGACGGAGACACAGTTGCTAGAACGCTGGCAAAGGGTACTATCGCTATGTATGCAGGACGTGGTACACGCACGTGTGAACACGGCGACCCAGCGGCAGGCGACGATCGTGCGATGTCTTTGAATACGTGCGGACAGAAACGAACGCGACCGCTACGTTTCTATTCTTTCTTCCTTCATCCTCCGTCCTTCTAACCCTCGTCGTTCGCGCGTCGCTCCGTTTCACTCCTCAGCTTTCGCACACCAGGTGCCCGTTGCGTCACATACCAGAATAACGGGCGCCGCGTCGACGCTCTCTCCGATTCGATCGCGGTGACAGCCGACCTATCACAGCCAAGATCTCGCGTCGACACCTCGGAATCTCTGGCCAGGGCTGATCAAGCCGAACGGCAGCCGTGCCTCGTTCTTTAATCACAGTCATTATCCTCTTTGATGCGTTCCCCGCGAAAACAAGCCCAGGACTCCGGATCACCTCCCCAGGGGACAAAAAACGGATCACGACGCCCCACTTTCGAAACCAACACCCCGAACCCAGCCAAAGTCAACAAACGCTTCGCGTTTCTGTTTCTTCTTTCTTTCCCCCCTCCCCCACATCCTATCTTTTTGCGAATCAGTGGACGAGGGGTTGGGCTCTGTAACGCGGAAACTCCGACAAACAAATGGGAACGAATTGCTCTGTGGGCAAATTCTGTTCTCATTACTCGCCTCATCCGTGAAACCGTCCGATGAAGCTGCGCTGTGACACGCTTGAAGCTACACGCAGCCCCCCTCCCCCCTGTTCTTATCGCTAGGGGGATCATCTCGTGCGGCAACCAGGAAGTCCAACCGTCTCAACAACTGACCATCCTCGACCTTCTTCTTACTACGCTCCTCGTTAGAGGTGCATTCTTCTGACGCCATCGAGAGCTGATCATCGATTGGAGCCACACCTCGTAAAAAGGACAACCCCTTGCCCGTTGTCTGATCCTAACTTGGACGCTCGAACTTCTCGAACTAACCGGCAATGGCAAGTCTACAGCAGAATCGCGAGTCTTGTTATCAACGGAGCCTCCGACGCGGATGGATGGAAGCATCCATCTCACGCGAGGGACCCACACGCCGCGTCTATCCTAGCTGCATGTCCCTCGTTGCTGAACAATGCTCGAGTATCATTCGTCAGATCGCCGTCGAACTATCTCGTAATGGCTAATGACGCCTTCTCTACGATTCCTACACCGCGACGCCAGAAGGAACTGGTTCAGGGCCTGAGGTTACCGCCGTAGTTTTAACAAGAGGGTACCTCACCGCTGATTTCTAGTCGGAATACCGAGGAGACTCTCACCGAAGACACCCATTTGCTTGCTCCCTTCGCGGCTGGATGGCTGGACAAGCCTAGAAAATAACCATCGCGAGAATCCTGACCTCGGGATTATTCTGTTGTTCTGACGTATTTGACTCCTCTGGAGCGAACGAATTCCCGGTAGGTCCCCGTACTCCCGTGGACATCGGTGATGCTTTCACTGTCGTCAGGTGATGGATTCTCGGGAAAGAGGGAGTAGCTCTCGAGTAACGCGGTAATTAAACCATGCTCCTATTATGTAGGGCCTCCTCACAGTATCGCAGAAGATTGATGAACTGCTCCTTCGCTCTGTCTTGCCCTCTCAATGCCGGCTACAGCAACGACGACACCTCCTCACCTAGACGTCCCGTCATGCTTTTAACGCCTGCATGCTTGGCTGCTCGAGAACTGTTCTTATCGGTTCGTACTTGGCAGCAGAGGTTGGCGTATAGCCTGCCTGTTAACTCGTGATTAAAGATCTCGTCACGAGACGAGAGAACGCTCTGGGTTTTTCGCAACGCCACGATTTAAGAGACTGCAGTTTTCGGACGAGGCAGGCATTTGCGTGAAGCTATCGACCCGAGGCTGTCTAGAATCGTAACGCGGTAGAAGAAATGGACTATATTTCGAAATTTAGCCCCAACCTCGCCACTCTCGTCGATCTCCATTATTGGCAATCTTCGCTTTAGATTGGGTCTTCGTTCAGACTCTCTACAGATTTTTCTGACGTAGGTTTGCGGGTTGAAGGGGAAAGAGACCCCAAGAAATCGGGCTAGGCCACGAGCCTTTGACACATTTTCACAGGTGGCGAAGCCTAACGACCATCGTTACGTCTTTGGCCTGCGAGAAAGAGGCTTTGTATGCCAGGATTTCGGGGTGTTGCTCCGTGTACGTGTCATTCGGCTAACGGCCTCTTTGCTGGGCTAATTTCAATCCGGTCAGGTGCAAGGCGAGCAAAGCCAGCGAAAGTTTGGCGTCTCAACCAGACCAGATTAAAGGGCATGCAGGTATCGCCGCTAGGTCTTTGAAGAGAGAGAGAGCGTTACGTGCCCGCGAAAAGCCTCGAAGATTATGGCGATGGGGGGAATCTAATCCGAAACAGTGATTATAGAGTACTTCGTTTCGAGTATCTCCTCGGATGGTGTGCAGCGATCATCTTGGTAAGGTTCAATTTGAGTCGAGCCCCCATTTCCGGCCTACGAGCCTATTGATATCTTTTGATAACGAACCACTGTAGACGATAGATTCCTCGGGGACTAATAACAGAGGAAGGCTAGTATCTCGACGATACCCTGTTCCGTATCGTATCAATCGATTATCCAGAGGAATGGAAGTTTTTACGTTCTCGACAACGATGGGGGAGCAAGCGAGGTGTCATAAAAAGAATAAATTTCGAAGCGTCGTAAATTTCATGGGACACGTCTCATTTCGTGCAAGCCCTGTTACGGCCATTGTTATTTAATTTATTGTCTCATTCGACCTCGTGAAAAATTCAACTACTACCCTTTTAATAACAGTCAAAGTTTCGGAAACTCTCAGCAGAACGGCCAACAGGAGCATCAGCTCTTTCTCTCTTTGTAGCTTGCCCCTTTCTCTCTCTCTCTCTCTCTCTCTCCCTCTCTTTTATTTTCTTCATTCGCCCCCTCTTCATCCCCGTCAACTTGCAATGCACGCGGCTATCGCGATTTAAATATCGTGACAAACTTTCCAGGGTACACATTTTGATAAAATAACTTGATGGAAGTAAAACAGCGCTAAACTACTCGACTCGTGCATAAAGATTACGCCAACCCCGTTCTACTCTCTTAAAATTCTCTCCGAATGGCAACTTCAACCGATGGAATGAGCCTGCAGCCGCGTTTCCTCGTCGCAGCATGAATAAGTATTGTCTAAATGGGCAAGATTGCGGAATAAAAGTACGTAGTATTAAATATTTAGCGAAGTGCACCAGTCTCGGGTATTCATCGCGATAATTCGAGCTTTAATGATCCTCACATCAGCGACGCTACTGCAACTACGTAAAGTCTTGTCTGCGGCGATAAAACCGCTTCCTTCACGGTCCAACGCTTTCATATTTCCTCGAGTACCCGGGCATCCTGTTTGTTTACATCTCAAACGTGACGTTTCCAAGTCTCTCTTCAATCAGTTAAGTAGCGCGCCGCGTAACGAATGGAAGAAACGAAGAACCGCGTTATTCGGATCACCCGCTCCCGAGATATCGGCACTCAAAATACCCAGATGCTAAAAAACTACCGTATTTTGAGTGAAGATATCTCGACAACGGTTCGACCGAATCTCACGATTTTTTTTTACCCATCCTTGACTCAACCTCCTCTACCGGATGAGCACTACAGCGAACCTGTCTCCCAACACTCGCTCTACTCTTCCAAATCGCGTTTTCGTAAGAAAAAAATTCAAAAAAAAATAAAAAAAATCAACCTATTTCCAACGAAATATTCACGGTGTGCGCAACGCGACGCGAATAGTTTTCTCACGGTGAATCCGAATTTCCGCACGCTTATTACCGTCCCAGAAATATTTTCCCACCGATGCGAATTTCGCTATCTACTCTCGGCACGCGACGTTTTTACATGCAGAAATCCTCGAGATGACGACTTTTATTCCAAGCTCCGCGTACATATCGTAGTGACAGAGCGGCTCAGCGGATCTGAAATTCAACAATGTTTTTCCCTCGTAGTCGCGAGCGAACTAGGTTATTCAAAAGAGATAAGTTCTGTCCTGATCAGACAGACTGCAGCATCGTTTTTACGCCGTCTATTCGTCTAGGTTCATTCTTTTATATCACGTTGCCATTTCCCATCTCGAGTCTTTTTTCCTCAATTACCTCGAGACTCCGCTAGCCTCGATCCTTGCGAACTTTCCGTGTAACGAGCTATTGTTTTTGCCCCGTTCGCCTTTCCTTCGTTAAGAAGGATGAAGAAAGCAAAGATGTGTAGATATATATAACATTCCTTCAAAGTATCACTCGGTCCTGTAACCCTCATCGCGCACCTTCCACCGAACTAGAACTCATCTCGGTTCAGCTCGTTTCTCGGTTGTTACATAGCCCTCCTATATATACTTCGCCTATTCACGCCACTTTCGATAGTTTCGAAGCATAGGTTACGGCGCAACCCAGACATTTACGAAGAACTACGAGGGCCTACCCCGCGCAACAGTAACGAACTAGTGAAACGAACACCATGTAATGATGCACCATCGTAAAAAGTCCCCGAGAGTTATTTCTGTAAGCATGAAACTCGCCCGAAGCTATAAGTCACGCGGAATAATCGTATGCTTACAACGCGAAATAACTCAAAACGCTTGAAAAAAGCATCTTCATATTTTTCGCGCAGCATAAATTCACGCAGTCTGCCTACTGGGAGGATCACGTATTTTCGTTGCACAAAAACTGGGGAGTATGGACTAGGGCGAATATGCGAGTCCAGTCCAGTGCAAGTCGACTAGCACTGAGGGGACACTGTATAGAACAACCCAGGCGAGCTTCGAGAGCTTGCGTGGTGAGGTAGAAGATCGAAGGAAAATAATCTGGGAAATACTTGCTAGAGACTGTTGTGATACGTTCGATGCGAAGGTTCCGTGGCAGTAGGCGCGCGACCCATCCATCACTGTCATAATTACCGTTCCACCGTGCGAGCTGATCCCATCGTCTTTATCCGATGGCGATGTATCATACATCGCGCAAATGGCCAAAATTCACGAAAGTTAATCGCAGTCTTCATTGTCGCGAGTCTGTACCATCATCTCTGTATGGCATTCGCGTAGGCCTCTACCATCGTCATCGATGATAGCAGTGAAATGAAACGAATGAGTTATGAGATGGGCAAATGAGATGGTCGAGTTATATAGTTCGCTTCATTAGAGCCGAGTCACGTGAGGCTATACATTCTGGGTGTAGCGTGTATCGGAACAGACGATAGCTGTACCCCGTTCGTAGTTGCCTCTTACCCGGGCACGTGCACTTCGCGTAGCATGTACACGTGTAACGCGACTACGCTTGTACCTCGTACCTTCTACTTCGGTTCGTACCGCTTGTACGTTTCGGACTTTTACGCGATACCAGCCGCGAGGTTCGGTTCCGAGGGTCAGGATGGGGTTGCATCGCAGTTGCCTGGCAAGAGGTGGAGTTGGGTTAGGTCGACCCAGAGGCTATCGACGGGGGTATCGATGCGACTTCTATAACCCATGAGCCACGCTAGATACCAGATACCCCTTGTGATCGGTTGTTGTTGCCTCCGCGTTGATAAGTGATCTCGCGAAGAGGCCAATAACAGCTTACAGTTATGTTATAATTGCGACCGCTAGTGACGCGAGACGTTGACCCGACACGCAGTGGCTGATTTTGGATGCTCAGGCCAATCGAACCATTCTGGTTTCAAAACGCCTGTAAGACTCCTAGCAAGTGCGATTACTTACAAGTACTTTAAAACCAGAATGGTCTACCTCGCTGGAGGATTGCACCGTCAGCTGTCTCGTTCTCAAATACGATAGTTAATTCAGCGCTATGTACATGCTGCAAGGTTGGGCTAGCCTCAGCAGATGGGTTAAAGTCGACTGAATCCAAAATCGGCAATGTATCTGCTTGTGATCGTTCGCTTGATTTCTAGAAATACGCCCAAACATCTGCTGGTAAGCGACTAGACAATTTGCGCCAGCGTTGGGTCATTTGCGATCGGTTAACCGATAGATTCTCATCGAACCGCATTTGCATTTGCCAAATGTATTTTCGAGACAATACAGCGTTCGCTGCCAGCTGTTAATCAGCTTATCGCGCTTTGCTATTCATAATCTGCTCAGGCTTCCGAAGACTTTGCGAAACGTGCGGGCGGTAGCCGGTAGCTTCAGCCAACCAGCATAGCAGCGTTAGACTATATTGGCAGGTCTCAGCTCCGTTCTCGGACCATCCCAACCCCCATCTCTTTACCCGTGCCTCTCCTCCGTAACTACTTTGCGCCCAGGAGTGAAAACGTAACGGTTGGATTTATAGTGCGGCGCGGGTCGGCTTTCCTTCCCTTCCCTTCCCTTCCGTTTTTATTAGACGTGTGATTTACTAGGCGTACGTATTAAGACCGAGAAAACAGTCGAGAAGCGTGTCTACGACCTGGCGATTTCCCGACACCTTTCAGCTACTTTCGACTTCTTGGGGCCTCGTCGACTCGACCTCGACCCCATATCACATCCCAATTGACATTTAATGCCGACACCCAACGTCAACGTTAACTAAATTCCTCGCGATTGCCCAATATATCGACACCCTATCACTCACCGCTAGCACGTTCACCCTCTGGAACAATCTTTGGCTCGCATCTACAGCCCTCTCCTCGCGTGACTCATACGCAATCGAGTGGTAAATAAAATTCCAATGGTACGTGGCTAGCGAATGTAGTGCCCCTCAGTTGGGGTGCCACGCAGGCCTAATGCTTCATCCCCGTAATGGAAAGTACAACCAACGTGATTCGCAACGCTTCCCTGATCCCCCCAACCGAATCGTCATCCCTTGACCCCCCTCCCCGCGATTCCCCTGATTGTAAGTCCCACTTTTGTCTTCAAAGCTCCAATTCATATGATGCCATCAGCCTGTGATGACATCAGACCAAACCACTTTGTCTGCACCCCACTCGGCCAATTTCTGAGGTAATGATATCAGCTATCGCGGCGAGCAGCTCAACCAAGTCCATCTCACCTCGATTGCCGCGTCCCCACCGAATCTTTTCTACCTCCTCGCGTCCTCTCTACTAGACCGTTCAACTTCAGAGCTGGGAAAGCCACGAATTCCAAAAAACCACACTTCCTCCATATTTTTGCATCGAACTGTTCGCCTAGACGCGTGATTCTGAGCTTTGTCTCTCATCAGCTCACTAGCTAGTACCGTTTGAATATCTAGACAGAAAATGCTATCGCAGATGGCTCACAGTTTACGCAACTCCCATACGTACCGAGCCTTCGTATTCATCCTTTGAGTATCTCTTAGCATCGGACTCATCCAACAACTCTGCGTGTACGGTTGTCGATAGATAAGCTCGACTAGCGTCACGCGCTCAATGGGCATACAACAGTCCCCTCATACCTACAATTCCTCTTTCGAACTCCTACCAACAAGCAAACATCTCTCTAGTCGCCACGCACAGTAGGGGTATTTTTCCCGCGAGACGAGTCTTCCGTTATCTCTGAATAAACACGTTTAATGAAAATTTCACACCCGAGGACAAGTTGCACCCATAGAGCCTATCCTTGATCACGGAGAGTATGCTCGATGAAGTGAAACGGAGTTATCACGATTCCGGTGAAAATATCCATAACCCGAGCGGAATTCACCGAGCAGAAAAGATAGCAAGTCGCAACTGGAATGAAACTAGTTGGTATTGACGGAATTTTATAACAACCTTACTCGAATCATAAAATGCAGCTAAACTCGAAGTCCTCGCTGCGACGGGTGGACAGTTTCACCGTGTGAAACGCATCCAACGTTATTGCTTGCAAAGAGTTTAACGAGACAAACTTATCTACGCCACGAATACCGGCGATAACGAAGCGGCGTACGTAGGAAAGAAGATGGTATCTGTGCTCGCGTCAAGTTCCCGCATAAATTCCGACCTTACAGCGTCATAGTTGTCTTGGCATATCGGTGGCTATGCCAGCAAAGAAAGGCCTCGGGGTCGAGAACCACAGCAAAACAAGAATGTGTTCCTCGCGGTTCTTTTCGTGTCTTGCAATTAGATATGCTGGACGTAGACGTTTCTATGGCCCCTGACGTTGCTGAGCATCATTTCCCTGCTCGCCCCCTCGATCGGTATTTGTTTCATTGTCTCATCTTTTACTATTCATGGCTGCGAAATGAGACTGACGTACTGATACCGCCTAAACGCTGGACTCCTATCGTGTCGGAAGTCAAATCAGCATTTCTTCTGGCATGTTTCATGAAACTAGCGAAGAAGCAGCTAGGTATTCTCCTGAGATTGGAACTAGCGAAGAAGCGGTAGCATAGTCAGATTTGTGACTCTTCTTCGACGTGCTAATGGTTAGCGTGTCCCTGAACAGCAGTTGCCACAGAAACTACTGGACACTGGAACGCGGAGCATGCTGTGAGGATGATTCGTGAGAAGAGGACAAGAGGTGAACCGTTTTCTTGCGAACCGTAATACTGCTGGATGCTTCCAACGCGGACAGATATTTTGTTTGTGGAATGATACATAAAATGAAACGAGGGGTAACCACGGCTGTAGGTCCGGTAGAGATGCGATAATAAAAAAGAAACGAAAAAAATAACAGCTTGTCAAACGTCATGTTCGTTTTCCAGCTGTCAGCAACGATTTTCAACCGTCACGGACTGGCGGACGAGTGGATTCGTCGAACCAGGTCGACGCGTGTACCTACGTAACGCGTGTCTCGTAAATGTTATGATATTTATGCGTGGTGTCAGGTGCGTGGGATGTGTTGGTATCGGGGGTCCGGGGTGTAATTGCCCTTGGTTAACCAGCTCGGAGCACTCCTTCGTCGCGACCCTCTTCAGTTCAATGCAAATCTCGCGGGCGGATCAGGGTTGGACTTTGAGTGGTTTAATAAACTTTCCCCGAGTGTTAATCGGAATTCTAAGGTATATGCATATTAGTCCAAGCTATTGTTTTACGAGATCGTTCGTTCGAGTACTCGTAGTCGAGGCTATCCGAAGGGACCGAGCAGAAGAAAGGGTGCGTGGCGAGCTCGTCCTCAGCCGGAGCAGCTCTTCGCGCTTTTCGTTCACGGTGTAGAAGAAACGGGACAGGTTTTGCCACCGGCGTGCTGATACACCTTGTATAGGTCTGAACGATTAATTACGTCAGAGCCTGGGGTGGAATCGGGAGGTGTCTCTCTCTCTCTCTCTCTCTGCTGTCAAACTCAGGAGCTTAGCCGAAAGCCAAAAAAATATATTTCCCAGCTACCACCAGCAGATTAAGGTGGCTCTGCCCCGGACGAGTAACGGACCTGGGCTATATCTTGACAACGCTACGTGGTACAGAATCGTAAAGGACAAACGTGGGCTGTTGTGGAGGAGGTAAAGTTGAATGCAGGCTAGCGCAAAGACACTCGAACGATCCGCGTATAGATCTACCCAGCATTCTTGGCCACCACTGTCAAATCACGTGAAACCGTCTACCGCGAGAACTCTCAGCCGAGTTTGATGGCCTTAAGCCCACGTCAGTACGAACGGTGAAAACGCGAAACTGCGAAACAGGATAATATTCCCAATCCATATGCCAGAGTTTCACGCGTGTGCGAACAACTGTGTTACGGAATAACAGATATACGACGCTCAAAATGCCCCGAGAGTATCGTGTGAACTGTAGCAGACTCTCTTGTAATCCTCAGATGCCGCGCAACGTGGACCTAGGTGGACAATTTCATTGCTGCTGCTGCTGCTATCGTTGTACTTGTGAGAGGTTTGAGAAGAATGGGTCACTTGGGAATGAATGTGTAGGATGATTGCGTTATCATAGGCAGGATGGAATGTATAATAATTCGATGCGGTGCGCTGATGAACCGCTAAGTTGAAGTCGTCGTGATTGGTTCGCAAAATTGGGGGAGATAGCATGAGAGGGGGCGGAGGGGGGGGGGGTGGCGAACCCTGTCATTATCTCTAATAAACAAGCCGTCCTCGCTAAAGGCACGGCATCCCCGAGGGAGCTCACCGGTTGCCGGTAGACTGCGTTCGTTTTTGGCAAGGGATCAGACTCTTTCGCAATGTTCCCGGGACGAATACCTTTGGCATGAGCTTATTTTTGGGTGGGATGTAAGCAAAGGCTACTGACCCGTGAAGAGCATTGATTGTACGTAGACAATGACATCACCCGAGTAAGATGATAGCTTTGGAAGCGAGGGGCAGGGAGGAAGCGTTGGTCCAAAAATTCCCTCGTCAAGAAATCGCACGAACTGTTATTCGGTGAAACTACACAGAGTGCTCGAATCTGGAAGACGGAGTGGCGGTACCGCGTGATGAAGATACCAGCATATAAAGCCAATTACAAGGATCTTATAGACGGGTACGCACGCCTCACCTGATTCATTGAGACGCGTTCATGGTCGGGTAAAAACTAATTACTCGACAAGTTTACCTGGATGCGGTGCCACAACGAACGTCTGTCGCTCGTCATCGACTCTATGTACGTTAGTTATAGAGCCGAGCTCTGTTCTCCGCGATCATTGACTCTGGTCCACCCCGGATAAAACGGGGCGGCATCCTACATCCTTGGCTGTGAACGCGACGAAAAAAGCGAGAGTAGATCTGTAATAGCAGTCGCGATACCGAAGAACTTTAATATCGCAACTGTCGTAAATGTAGCGATGATCCAGCCCTGCTGAAGTTGCGGTTCCCGCTGCACTGGATGATCGTGCGCCGGATGACGGCGCCAGAGAACCAACCTATTGCCGGTGCAATAAACCATCCGGACTTCAGTCTCTCTCTCTCTCTCTCTCTCTTTCTCTCTGTCTCCGCACCCAACTTCGACTCCCAGGGCTACTTCCGTCTACGCCGTCCCGTTCGGCTTTACTCGACTCTACCAGGGTTTACTTCGGAGGCTCGATTGACATGATTCAAGACCTTGCGCTTGTGATCCTACTACAACATTCTTACTTATATGGTGATGTATTCCGAGCGCGGCGTCATCTGGATATATCTGTCGCGGGTTATCTCTTCAGCCAACACTAGAACTTACTCCGCTCCGCTACGAAATATACTTACCCTCCCTCTATACACTCCCTGTCCATCCTTTTCTTTCCTCGCTTTCCTTATCCCCATACCGCTCCGCTCCCTAGCCACCCTCAGTTATATAGTCATACATTATTCGATATTGCCGCATCACGACTTTCAAGACGATATTCTCATTGTATGCCGCAGCGCCGCACTGCACCGAAGCGGGGCAAGTACAATTCAATGTACAATGTTTGAACATTACTTGAATGCTTAATGAAGTCGTGTCTTATATCGAACAATGCCTCGAACCAGTCCCATCTGAATCCCCTCTATACGATCCTCCTTCCCATGTTTCACCCTCGTTTCTGCGAGATGCTGCCCTATCTTGACTTCCCCCCACCCCCCTCCCATTCTCGTGATTTTCTTCTCCGCTTCCCCCATTCCTCTCGGACCGCACGCACACACCAGCCCCAAACCCTACGCGTTAGCCGCAGATATCCCTCTAGCTCCGCCAACCCACGAGTGACTCAGTGATCCACCGTCTCTGCCTCCCCAGCCACACTTAGTCTCCGCAACACGGAGCACCCCACGGACTCCATCGAAATTCCTACAAGCCTACTGCATTTCCAATGATTCATCCTGTGCGGTAGCCTGTCTCCGCCTCCCCCCGATATACTCCTCCCCTCCCCCGATATCGGATCACCGAGACTGGCGGTACTTTATTCGAAGATCGAAATCACCGCACTTCCATGAATCAACCATCCAACTATCAACCGTTCTCCGTTTAGCTTGCAACCAAAAACCGCGGGGCTCTGAAAAACTCAGAAATTCTCACCTCGCGACTATACCCTTCCTCGATCCAGCAAGAGTCGGTAAGACTCTTATGGACTCCTCAACTTTGGATCAGTTACGGATCTACTCCGACTACTTCCCCCCTGAATCTGTGCGCGTTAGTTGCAAGTGGAAACTTCGTTTTCGCAAATCTGTCTCGACTTACATCCTTAATCACTTCACGGAAACGAAACAACCAGGCTCGCGGTATAATTAGCGTTGAAAATAAAACGGAGGGGGATACGTAACAATTAGACAAAGTCGAAGACGAGGGAGAACAGTTTCACGTTACACGTTGCGTAACTGCGATTGATCAAGTATCAATTACAGGAGAGGAGAGGATGTAACCGAAGCTTCGAGCGGCAATCCATCGCATCCCTGGCAACCGGCACGGGTAGCTAGCAGTGGGACGAGGCACGACGTTCGTCTTCGGCTCGTCTTCGTCTGTCTCAAAATCGATCTTCGCATCTGTCTTTGACAACTCGCCGAGCTGCTAGCTACGAGGCTACACGGTGTTGTACCCAATTCCCAACGATTCTCGTCGACGTGACAAAGCGTCTGCCCCAACGGGAGGAGAACGAGCAGCTCTCTCTCTCTCCCTCGCTCTCGAATGACCCCGCCGATCCGTCCCGTTTGCCTCGAAAATTAGTACTCGTTATTTGTTATCTGCACGTGAACCAGCGGGTTCCTACGCAAACCTAGACGTCAAGAAACCCGGGACACGAGCTAATGCGGTTACCTTGTATCCGAGCATTATTTCCTCATTCAATATTGGAACTACGCAGCCTTTGGCTACGCCTCTTTTCCAGACTCAAACACGCGAGCGTCCCCTCAAAAATTCAATCCCGTCTTCGTGGTACCAACATCTAAATCCGATCTAACAGCGAAACCTACAGCCGAATACTCGCGACCACACGATTCGCGACAGAGAGTCAGCTTGTTTCGCGATCCACATGTTTCCGAACGTTTCCCTCGACTCCATTGTTCGCGGCTTGAATTCTTCATCGGGCGCGATAACTCCCCGCTCGTTTGCCTTGAACCAATTTTATGAACCGCGCACCTCCCGTCAATTTTTCTCATCCAACGCCAATTTAATGAACGCGTCGACAACGACGGATCAGAACGTCGCTACGAGCTCGATGTCACCGGCTAATTGTTGCGTCCTCCTCGTTATTCCCATCTCGATTTTCAAATATTTAACGAATCGCGCTCAATTCCACTCACGTTGCCAACAATCGATGCAAAAAATCGAGCCACGTCTGGGTTACAAAATATTGAATGGGCTGAAGGCTCGTTTATCGACAACATTTCCTGCACGAAATTTGTCGCCGAAAAGTGATACTACTTCGACGCGAGCTCTGATAGGAAAAAAAGTGAAAAAAAAATCACAATTCAGGGCTGCTCCGCGGAAAAATGTGTGGGTCTCTGTTTTTGCTGGTTTGATAATTTCTCAAATTTGGCTCACCGGGAAAAAATGTATTTCCAGACCAGAATATTCCCGGCTCTCCCGCACATAAATAATGAAGGATAAAGATCACGGACGTTCAATCATTCGTTCGAGTGGTTTCGCAACCGATTACCCTCGCGTCTTCCCGAACGGTAACGCGTGGTGGAAAATCACCGACGTTTCCTTCACCAGCGTCGAAAATACTTCGATTTGTGTCCCTGTTCCTCGGAAGATCCTCGAACATAGTTCAAATTCCATCCCAATCGGCGGATCCTGATTTCTCGACGAGCCGTTCCCCCCCGTTCTTCCCAAGTCTTCGGTCCCGCTGGATGAGTCCGCTCTCGCGAAATTCCCTCACCCCGTAAAATATTGCAAAGGCGCGGTTCAGCTATCGGCGCTACGTCATCCGCTGTCACTTTTCAATGAAACCCCAGCCGTTATTAGACAGCTTTTCCTTCGGCTCCGCTGCCGCCAACACGCCAGGATACACTGCGGTAACTATAAATATATCCCGTAAAAACTTCTGCTCCGCGGTGGTGAATTACGCAGGAAACTAGGAGCTCGTACGTGCTGCGTATAAGCGGTACCAGATTCACGGCACATACGTCCGCGTTTGGGGCTCGTCGCGTAGAGGAAGAGAGAGAGAGGTACGTGTAGCTCCATACGTCTTCATTTTCATGGAACTTTTTCTTATACAACCTCGTGACAGAGGCTCTCGCGTGCTCGCGTTTCCCCAGATATCGCAGTCTCGCACACCTTTTCGCAGAGAGAGCGAAAGAGGACAAAGAGAGAGAGGAGAGGAGAGAGAGAGAGAGAGAGAGAGAGAGAGAGGGGGGGGAAAACGCGAGCGTAGAAAAACTTTCATGGGGATATATAGCCGCGGCGACCGTGGAGCGAGGAGTAGAAGAAGAAGAAACATTCCCGAATTTCGACGTCCCCGAACACGCCCGCGATACTATTTCTCGTCTCCTTGCCTCGTAGGTAGGTACTCTCTGCTCTTCGCGGCTAGGCAACACTTCCGAGCTCGTAACGCGGCTCTTTTCCGGGCCTGGACGACAAGGAGAGCCTAGTCGTAGAGTCCGCCGACGCTCGGAGCACTTTACAACCGGTATCGTTGTTAGGACGACATTATCATAATACAAGGCCCGTGCGGCTCGCTTCGTCGATAAAGACACGAGAGACGCCGACTCGATTCTCGTCGGCGCGCCGTACAGAAAGAACCACGCGGAAATGCGGCGACGGTGAGATCGTGCGAGAGCTATAACGCGCGGAGAGCGATTCTGCCTCTCTCCATTTATCTCCTCCGCGCTCGTCTCCCATCACATTCGTTGGGAATAACTTCGGTTTTATAATTGTATACGATTACATATTCAATCGCGCGCGCGAACTAGCCGATTATTTAGCGATTAACTGCCACTACGCGTGATGATCGATCCGATTCGTGAGCTTACGTCCTTCGCAGTAGATCCTCTCCACTTGTTTCCTACGACACAGCAATGGAATCGCAGCATCTGGGGGAGACGAACAACAACAAATGAGTCCGCCGCGATTCGAGGGTTCTTCGCGTCGCAGTTTTTAAAAGCGACGAAACAACGAGGAGAGAGAATCGCGTGTGACAGATCTTTGGACGAGAGGGAAGAGGGAGAAAAAACGTTCGGAAAAATGACGCCACCTCGCTGCCTGGTTTCTTATCGAAACGCGTCAGCAGCGACGAGGTGGGATCTTCGTCCGAGAATCGTCAGCCTCAGCCGCGGGAGTTATTCGCGCCTGATGAAAGAACGGAGAAGGCAAGAGGAGAAAAAGTTCGGAATGACAAGGACGTGGTTCGATCAGAGAGCATCCCTGCTGCGATGCTCTCGGGTCCCCGTATAAGCGTTGGGATGTGACCGATGAAACGAATCAGGAATCTGCGGCGAGAATCCCTCGTGTCTTGGTGCCCGGACGCGTCGCATCATCTCGCGAATGTGAGCGCATATTAGATTCTCAGCGGGTAAAATTGGTGGGATTATTAGGAAATCGGGTAGAATGAACATTTTCCCCGTCAATCTCTGATAGACTACTAGGAGAAGAGAGCAGAGTGTAGGAGAAGAGAGCAGAGTGTGGGAGAAGACAGCAGAGTGTAGGAGAAGAGAGCAGAGTGTAGGAGAAGAGAGCAGAGTGTGGGAGAAGAGAGCAGAGTGTGGGAGAAGAGAGTAGAGTGTAGGAGAAGAGAGCAGAGTGTAGGAGAAGAGAGCAGAGTGTAGGAGAAGAGAGTAGAGTGTAGGAGAAGAGATCAGAGTGTAGGAGAAGAGAGCAGAGTGTAGGAGAAGAGATCAGAGTGTAGGAGAAGAGATCAGAGTGTAGGAGAAGAGAGCTGAGTGTAGGAGAAGAGAGCAGAGTGTAGGAGAAGAGAGCAGAGTGTAGGAGAAGAGAGCAGAGTGTGGGAGAAGAGAGCAGAGTGTGGGAGAAGAGAGCAGAGTGTAGGAGAAGAGAGCAGAGTGTGGGAGAAGAGAGTAGAGTGCAGGAGAAGAGAGCAGAATGTAGGAGAAGAGAGCAGAGTGTAGGAGAAGAGAGCAGAGTGTAGGAGAAGAGAGCAGAGTGTAGGAGAAGAGTGCAGAGTGTAGGAGAAGAGAGCAGAGTGTAGGAGAAGAGAGCAGAGTGTAGGAGAAGAGAGCAGAGTGTAGGAGAAGAGAGCAGAGTGTAGGAGAAGAGATCAGAGTGTAGGAGAAGAGAGCAGAGTGTAGGAGAAGAGATCAGAGTGTAGGAGAAGAGAGCAGAGTGTAGGAGAAGAGTGCAGAGTGTAGGAGAAGAGAGCAGAGTGTAGGAGAAGAGAGCAGAGTGTAGGAGGAGGACTAGGGGAGGCGAGAGGGAGGCATTGATCGGATCAATGGAGAAAGAGGAAGAGAGAGAGCCAATTTATGTGGTTAATCGAAAAGCAGCATCCTAGAAAAGTCCACAATTCAAGCTCAACACCGTATCCTCGCAGGTCTGGCGAGAGCATGCTATGTTTATTAAAATCATATATCCACACGGACCTCCCCACCCGGAGTAACGGATCCGTTTGATTGCAGCAATTTCTACTATTCTCTATTTCTCTCTGTATCCTCTCGCCGCTATGTGAAAAATTTCAAACTGCAACGTACCACCGTTTTGCTGCTACGTTCTCTCCACTTTCGACGAATGACGTTACCGCTGATCGTTACCCTACAACGTTGCGTAACGATCCCTCGTGCCCGAGGATCCGTTGCAGGCAGCTCGGAACCAATTTAACAATCTCGCTTCAGCTTCGTGAACGATGGGATTGCTACTACTATCGTTCACTCGAAAAAGTCGAATAAACTCCAGCTGCTGCTCTCCCGTACGGACAGATAAAATCTACGGTGCGAGGTAAATAAATCCTACCGAAAATCACCTTAGAGGCAGGCCCCCTGTAGTTGGCAAGTGAGACTTGGCGCCCCTCTTGGATATGGAAGCGATAACTGCGCGTTCCGATGCGGTGGCTTTGAGTAAAGTGTTCTTTGGAACAACAACAAAATGGCCCACACTAGCTAGGATTCGAATTTCGAATCGATGGCTGATTCGACTTCGATGCTGGAATCGGGATGGAATAATCGTTTGACCTTGAGAGCTCCTCGACTTTTGATGAAGCTTTTGGTAGGAGGTATTCGGATCCTCGCGAGACTGGTGCGATTTGGATGTCGGGTCGTGAGCTGTGCGAGGTATGGAGTTTTCCAGAGGGAGCGGGCCAGCAGCGAGCATCTCGACTTTGACCGAGACATTGGCAGGGATTTTCTATATGGGACGAGGGGAACCGGTTATCCACTCTGGTTTACCGATCTTCCATGAAATGGATCAGTTCTTTCGCGATTCTGGAAAGCGAATCGCGACGTATGGCGCGACTCGTTCGTTCGGGATGTGATTTGCCCCCCGAAATTACCAAGGCATGAATAATCGTCCTCGACCTTCGATCGGTCCCTCGTGGAAATAAATTTCTTACCTACGTCAAAGCATGCCTGTTTTTGTTGTTTGTTTTCCGATTTGCAGGAAATTTCATGCTACGGCTGTAAAAAGTAAATTGGACACGCTGTACTACAGTCAACATCGTGATTCCAATTTCATCCTGATTCGAGATCGGTAAATACCAGGCAAAAATGACAGACGCCCGAGATGCTGCGAGGCGACGCTCTCGCGCCCCCACCGCTTCGTCGTCTTCGCGATTCCGCGGCTGTTTTTACCGGTTCATTTAACCTCCTAGTCACTGTTTATACTCGCGATTGACAAATATTTACGAATTCTTACGACGAGCAGCAAAAGACGATCGTCTAAACGACTCGTATTGCGGAAAACGACCGTCGAAGGGACAAAAAAACTTGTCGAGGAAGCGGTGCTCACGGAGGAACCGTTCTTCCGTGAATCTTTTTGCTCATCGACTGTGCCCTCGGCATAGCTTCACACTTTTATCAGTCGCGCGTGAATTTTGTACCGTCCAATCTGGACGTGTGAGTCATTCGCGTTTGGCCCAAGGCGGTTGAAAATTGAAGTGGATGAATGAATTTATAAATAAATGAGAAAGCTAATGACTAAATGGGCTCCCTGTAGATAGATCTTCGAATGAAATGTGAGCAGGTTCGCTGGAGAGCTGGAACCGATGTTGGCTGGATGATCGTCTCTCATCCACGAGTCAAGCCCCGCAATTACTGGGCCTCGGCGGACACGAGGTTTTTTTTTTGTTTGTTTTTTTTTTGTTTGTTTTTTTGTGTGTTTTGTTTTTGTTTTTCATAGATCCTGACAAAAAGCCAGGTGTGTCTAGTTTTGATCGGTTACTCGTCGAATAATAAATGGGAAGTTGAGAGCACGTAATCGCGGCAGCAAACCAGTGGTGTGGATGGCTCCAATTTGTTAGCGCATGATTGAAAAATGGATGGACATACGAATTTCATTTGGGGGGACGGAAATATGTTGAGAGGCGTGACCGAAGCGTGGCTAATTGATTCTCGATCCACGACGTTGTGTCCCGGAGTTCTCTATCCATAACGGCTCACGTCAAGCCGATCCTCTTGGGTCACGCGGAGCGGAAGAAGCCCATCCGCTCCGAAAGCTGATAGAGAGGAGAGAAAAACTGATCGCGACCGCTGAGCGTGATCAATGTGACTCGTAACTCTGTAAATATTCACTTTGTAACGCCTGATTTTTTCTCCCTTTCAGGTAAGTCTTCGAGGCTAACGATCGAGCGCTGTCGCCGGGAGGAGAGTCGCGTGGTAGCAGACAGCGTAGTGCTGCGGAGGTGGCGGAAGGTAGTAGAAATCGTAGCGATAGGAACGGTAGTGGTCATCGTTCTACGCGCAGGCTATCGTGACCTTGGATCTCGGAGTTGTTGGGAATCGTGGTCCTCGTCTTCGTCATGGTGTCGCGTACTCGGCGAAGACACGCGAAACGAATATTTAACGATGGTATTGTAACGGGCAGTGGGTGTGCACCGTGATCTATTGATCTCGAGGCGATCGTGAAACCGTTCAGCCCAGGAAGCTCGGTGTTGGCGGGTAGAACAAAGGAGGATAGCGCGGAACGCGGCAATTCACGTCCATAAATTAGGAAGTTTTAGAGAACCGTTGGCCCCCCACCGGAGAAGAGTTCCCCAGGCTTGGATGCATCGGCATGGGTATGCCTTCTCTCGCTCGTGCTGCTGAACCCTTCCGCGAAATTTCGCTCCAAGAATAAGAAATCTCGCCTCGGCCGAATCCTTCGCACTGGTCTTGCCAGTTCCGTAATTCCGGGCAAAGTTGTTGCCCGCGGAGTCGAATACTTCGGAACAGAATTCTCGGCGTACATCTGCTACTGTACCGTTGTGCCCTTGTAACTACCGCAAAAGTTGCAAAAGCCTCGGAGAAAGATTGACATCGGTTGTCCAACCAAACCCCCCACAGCTGACGTGCTAACGCCTCAATTTATCCTCGGTGTTTCATTCGAGACTGGGCAAGCGTCACTCGCCACATCTGGTCCCATTCGTCTTCCACGTATACATATGTATACATATATATGAGAGGATCTAATCGGATCAGCTTAGACCCTACAGAAATTTTTCAACTTCCGGGGGCCACACTTTTATGTGGAGCCCGAGTAGTCTGTGCGTGGTTCACTGAACCCGAAAGACTGTCCGAAACAGAGAAAACGCTGAGCAGAGTAACGATGCTCCGGCACGCGACTACGTCCGTCTTACCGATCTCGGTAGTCCTAGGGATCGGGTGATCCGGTCCACGCCTCGTTGCCAGCCTGTGCGCAGAGGCATCCGAAAGACGTAACTTTCGAATAGCAAACGGATTCTGGTCCGGCATGGGAACTTTTGACAGGGACTAGCAGTTCTGATCCGAATACTAAGTGCACTCCAGCGTAGCTCGCGTGACCAGCTGCGTACTAATTCGCTCGGTCGACCCCAAAGCAAAGTGGTACTCCGTGCCTCTGTGAGCGTGGACAACAACGCGTGCGTCGTAACGCGTAACTCGGGAGTCTCAAGGGGTTTCGCGGGTAGCCGAGTCCTGTGAGGATCTTCGGGTGACGCGCGCAAATGCTTCGGGATACGTTGGTCCATTGAATGCAGGGGGGGCAGGGGGCGAGATAGAAATGAGAGGTTTTCAAGCACGGGCACCTAGCGAGTGGAGGGTCTCGAGTTAACAGAACTTGCATGGAAGAGATTCGCAGCTCTGTTACACCCATAAAGTATACAACGCACGCCGGCTTTCATTGCTTGTAAAAGTTTTATTCTCTTTACCGTTAATCCGATATCTCGCTGCGTGTTGGAACCTCACGGATGGGTGCTGTTCGAGTTCCTCCTCCTCCGTAGCCCGCGCCGTTTTTCCAAGGGTTAACTTTGCACGATTGTTCATCTCCCCCTGTCTTCGTTCACCCATCCCTTCTTATCTCACCCTCCCTGGCTCTTCTTTTCTCCAAGACTATTCCGCTTCTCGGCTAGAATCCTCGCGTGAGCTGCCTCGAATGGAAGGCAATAAAATTCTCTAACGAATCGTCCAAAGTGACGCTTACTCGGCTCTATATAATACGCGTCGTTCGCGTTCGGGAGATATCTGACGCAGGGGTGGCCTCCATCCCCAGCGCCAGGCCTCCTTCATCTCGCGATCTCTCCTGACCGGGACACATTTTACGAACCGGTTATTACAACTCATTCTATCTCTTAACGCTGCAAAAAGCTGCAAGATTCTGTAAGACGAACGCTCTATGCCGAAGTACCATCATCGTCCCGTCGGGCAGCTCTTGTTTTATCCTCCGCGTCGAAATGCCGAGTGGAACCACGCTTACAGGAGGAATTATTTTCGTTTTAATAACTTTCCGCGATCCTTAGCAAGAGAGCCGCGAATTTCTGGGAATGAAGCTTGGAACCAACGTCGATCCCCCCATTCGTTGCGGATCTACCAACAACAACTTCTCGTGCCTATAAGCATGAAACCTCTGGGTGTACCTTTACGCGCCTAATGACCTCCGAACGACCCCAGGAAAATGAGGAACTCGGACCATTAAAATTCAAGCGGAGCTCGATTGAAATGTCTCGTCAATTGTTTTACAACCTTCCAAGACTATTCGAGGGAGGTGCACAAAATCTTCGCGCGTCATCACGTCGCCGATCTTTTTTCTCCGCCTCAGTGTCCTCGTCGTCTCTGTCGTACTGTTCGCGTTTTTACCTCAAAACTTCACGCTCAAGCTGTAAGCCACGGGATATCGTCAGTTCTCTCGCACCTGGAAATCCCTGGACGTCACCCAGCCTCGTAAATTTCGAGGATCTCATTAAAATTGTGGGAAGTCTACAAGGAGAGACGTCGATTGCATATCTCGTTCCGGAACGATCGTCACCTCGATACGTTCCCGCTTCCTCGACTGGTCGCAGCTCCCGCCAGAACAATCTCCCGTCTGCCGAGAGTAATATTTCACAGTTTGTGCTCTCACATCCCGTCAGAACTACCATCTTCTTTCCGTTTCTATCGCCGCAATCGGAGCTGCTGCTGCTACGCGATCGTCTTCTCTCCCTTAACAGGTTTTCGCACCGTACGAAACGACGCTCGGGCGTTGATGCCTACGCGCGCACTCTCCGATTGATAAAGCGAGAGCTCTACGACCAAGCGAGAACGAGAGATCTCGTTGCGTTTTTATTGCTCCACCCGAAGACACTCGGAAGAGATAGTATTGGTTGTAACGGTGCCGACGGTCTGTGAATGGCTCATGACGGAGCACACGCAGAGGCAGGGGTAGTTGCGCAGCAGTAGGCTGCTTGTTCGAAGATAGGCAAACAGGGGCTGCTGATATCTGGTGGCGGATTCTTCCGCCGTTCGTTAGGCTTCGAATACCGCCGCGAACTATATTGGCACGAGAGCGTAAAGCGGGAAAAAAGCACCGGGAGGATTGAAAAAGAGATGCAGGTAAATAAGAGAATCGTACGAGCTCGCAGCCGTTAGACAAAGCTCGCTCGATACTCCGACCAGTTTTCTCTCCTACAGCGCTCCACGTTTCGCCCTTCTGCTTCGCCCGGAACATTTAGCCGAGAGTGAAGAAGAAACTGTTGAGTAAAATAGTTGCTTTCCCGGTACCGCGAGGAGAATAGTAGATCGCGTGGATTCACGATTCCTTCTTCTCTTCTTATTTTTCCCCAGTGAAATTTGCGAACTCCCGCAGACGAAGGAATTGCTGGGGTAGATAACAATACCGTTGTCTCATTTTTGGGATCCCGCCATTCCCATAACGAGGACTATCATTTCACCTACAACGGATCTCCGCAAACCCATATGATAACAAAATACAATCACTACTTAAGAATCGTCACGTTTCCTCGTCGCGTCCCGTTGGGATGAGCGATGATCGATAAAATACGAACGATACGAATGTCCCGTCCTCGTTCTACGGAACTCGAGTATGAGCCTCGTCCCTTCGGCACTACACGAGCCTTCGAATGGTATTCTACGTACACATCCACGCGAATACCCGATAGGTATACCCGATCCCATTGTGTTCGGCCTCTTTTGTCCCGAGCGCCACCATTCTTGCGAATACTTATTACATTATTACGACGGATAAGATATTGCGGAACGGACTCCACTGTGCGCTCCCGTACGTAACAGCATCCGCGACCTGTTATTGCGAGTCTTGCATGTTCCGCGTGTACACTCCGAGGCTCTCCACGGGGAGAGGAAATCCAACTCGAGAATGTGCAACGTGATAATAGTGATACTCGTGATAATGAAGGTCCGTAGTTGGGCTGAGAAACGGGATACAATGAATTCTTGAAACAGTAATTTTTTCATCCCGCCGCCAGGTGAGGTCTCCTACTACTACCACTACTCCTAGTACTACTGCTACTCCTACTCCTCCATATTTCCGGGTGAGGTCGAGGAGGAATGAAATGATGTGGCGAAGGGAAACTAGAGCGGGGGGGCAGGATAAGTACGGCGATAGGAGGAGTAGATGAGGATAGAGCAGAACCAGCAGAGAGATGCTGAAACGGACATTTATGACAGGTCTGAAGACACCAGCTGGCCTAAGCCCCCCAGGAAGGCATTATTACGTCCGAGAGTTTGTTACGCTTGATTATTTGCAGACGGACCGTGTAAATATTGGCGTTATATCACGGTTCTTCGAGTTTTTCCAATTCCACGTTGTCCGTATCCGCGCAAGTTGGATGAGGAGATCGCGGGGGGGGGAGGGATGCCGGAGGTAGTGGGCTGACGCCTGTTCGTTCCTGCAGTTCCTTGCATCGCGGAGCTATCATGGAGTTGAGAGGATGGAGGAGAGAAGGATGAGGCGGAATAGAACGGGGTTTGCTATTTCATTTGTTTGGTGTTCCTCGGAGGTATTAGAGAACGTGCCGCTGGGTCGTCGGAACGTGCTCACCGTGTAGACACCTAATAGAACCAAGGCAATCTGATAAAACCAATAAGCGTGACGGAATGCGATAGTGGATCCGGAGATTCAGAAAGTGCCGAGAGTAGTACCTATGCCGCGCGGGCGACCCAAAGGCTTTGGTCGTTCATTTTCTCGACGTTCTCGCATGAAGAGTCTCGGATCCGAGACTCATGGCGAGCCCGTGTGGATGGTCGAGAGCCGCGGGCGAAGATAATGACCGCGCCGATCGTAGACCCTGCAACTTTGTACTGGAAAAAACTGGAGACTACGCTTCTAGGTTGAGAAAAATGCTCGAACGAATTTCAAGTGGATTGGAACAAACGAAGGAACGAAAAAAGTTACCGTGTTCGAAGGTACCAACCAACTATACATGTATGTATGTATCGACCACGTTCGCCCCCCCCGCGCTTCTACGGCACTGCTCCGACTTTAAATTCTTCGATGTCTCTTGGATTAATCTCCGACCTCCTTTATGGACGTGACCAACGGAAAGAAACTTTGCTCGGCGTATACTTCACCAACTCGGAGCAGGACACCATGGACGAACGCTCCGTTTCCAATCTACCCCGCCGTTTCACTTCACCGCCGCTCCGTGCCGCTTTTATTCCACTTCATTCTACTTCGGCACGACGATAGTTGAGCCCGACGAAGCGACATTCCTGCGCGTCTTAGAACTTGGACGTCTGTTGCTCCGTTTGTACGTTTTACGTTGCCCTGTCCTCTTAGGATTACATATCAAGCAAATCTCGAACGAGAGCAGAACCTATGGTAGATGCCCACAATTGCCATCCCACAGATATGCCCTGATACCACCTCCCTCCCACACGCGCACACGACGACGAAGCTGACGCGTGCAAAGGCTCCGCGTAGGAACAATCAGACCTTCAGCCGATGTTGGGCTCTCGAGAGTAGCATGCTCTACGACGAGGCCCTGAACTATAATTCCTTTGTGAAGAGAGCTACAGACGAAATGTAGATATATAGCCCGATAGCGAGGTGCTCTCGAACGTGGAGGAAGGAGGTCGTACGTCTCAATTTTTCCAATTCATCGTACTCCGGTCTATCGGTAAATAATAAATGAGACTAGGGTCACCATTCTCCTGTCGACGGATCCCTTGCTTTTTCGATGAGGGTGAACCGGAAGGAGAACGTAGGTGGCATCTATCGGAAGAAATAGCTCTCAGTAGAGAATAAAAAGAACTCTTTAAACGGAGAGAACACCAAATACGACCCGGAGCTTGATACCCGGGTATCCTTCAGGTTTTCCCAGCAACACTTCGGTTTCGTTTCATTCTCTGCTTCTGGATCCCGTAGGTTTCCCAAATTTACGTTCACTACGGCGTTTGGCTAAAGCACCCAGAGTGCTGCTTCTTGGGAATCGACGGACTTCGTCAACCTGATTTACGAAATTGCCTGATCGACCCTTTGTCGCCTGAGCTACGTTCACCCCCGATCGATGCCGCGCAATCCTAACGCGTTAAAATACCGCCGACTGATCTCATCCATTTCTCTCTCTCTCTCTCTCTTTGTCTCTCACACCCTCCCCTCTTCTCTTGCTCTCTCTCTCTCTCTCTCTCTCTCTCTCTCTCTCTCTCTCTCTCTCTCTCTCTCTCTCTCTCTCTCTCTCTCTCTCTCTCTCTCTCTCTCTCTCTCTCTCTCTCTCTCTCTCTCTCTCTCTCTCTCTCTCTCTTTCTCTCGTCGCGTCAAACCTGCACCGCAGAGTCGAGAGGGTCGTATCGATTCCACATCCTACGGTATTTACATCACATCCGCGTCATGTGCACTCCGCGTCTCAGCTGCTTCGGATGCCATCGGCAATTAAGTAACACCAACCGCCTGCCTCCCCTACCTCCAGACCCTCCTAACATTTTCATTCTATTGGCGTTTGAACGATGAACGCAACGCGCCTAGCTCGTACGCCGCAGGAGTGATTCTCTCGCCTGCTAATTCAACCCCAACCAGCTGATGCCGAGCGATAATAATATTCCATTAAGGCAGCCAGGTTGTACATCACTGGACCTCATTGGCCATCAAGAACTCCTTGCGCCTACCTCCAAACCGATAAGATCTACACGAGGCGTTAATTACCTCGGCTACCGCGTTACACTGCCACTCGAGATATTTGCAGCTGGTCGAATCGCACCCATAAGATCAAGTGGGTACGACCCGTTCCAACTCCTGCGCGAGATCCTTGTACACCCATCGACTGATACTTGTCCCACGTGGTGCCCTCCACTCGTGATACACCTAGCGTCCTGTGCCACGCCACGCTTCCCCCTTTCAACTTCGCGTGGCTGTAACTTCGTTTCCTCCTCTCATCTCTCTCGCCCTCTGCCTTTTCATCCACGACCCGTCGCATATCCCTTCTCTCTCTCTCCCCCTATCCAACTCCGTCTCTGTCACATACGCGCGCGCGCGACTCATCGACTCTTCCACGCTCCGTTAACTCCGCTAACCCACGAGCCAAATCAATGAAATTAATCGCAGGTGTAGGAGAGTTGCCGGAAACGTTTCGGTCGTGAAAGTTCACGTATCGCTCGGAGTTGGGAGCAGGTGTCTCTCAGGCCTCGTTGCCTGCTTATCGTACTTCGAGGGTTCCTCATCGCTGCCGAGTATTACCAGGAATTATTTGGCGACCATCTACCTATTTGGATGAGGAGGGGCACGGTGGATCGATTCTCACATATCTGCGGGTATCAATTATGCGCGGGGGTTTTGTATAAATAATTCACCAGACCTCGTTGAGTAGCGTAACCAGGTGTCCCCTGACACCGTGGTTAAGTTCCTCTGGCCCGTATCATCGGGGTAACCAGCTTTGACGCGACTTCTCCAAACTTTGAATACCCCTCGGGTGGTAGCAATTTTACGAATGATTTAGTGTTTTCCTTCGCCTCAATCCTTCAATCGTAGTTGCGGAAACCTGGGAGTATCGGGACGAGAACAAAAGTCAAAGGCAAATACCCTAGGTCTGCTCCAAGGGTCGGAGGTGGTGCTCCCTCGTGCGTGTAAAATTGAGCCGATCGACGAACTTCGAACTATGTCTGCCCCTCGACCAACCTCGTCCTCGACTCCAACCCACTCTCTCCCCCTCTCTCTCCCCCTCTCGAACAAGCCAAACAAAACGAGATAATCTAGGGTTAGGACCTCGAGAGCCCCCTCTGAACCTTTCCAACGATATCTCACATCCGCGAACCGAACCGAACCGAACCGAACGGTCCAAACGACTCGTTCAATTAAAGGAAATGATCCGAGGTGAGTTCAGCCAGTGACTCCCGTCACGCCTATCCTCTTGTAAACTATCAAATATCGATGATAGGCGAGATAGAAATCGGAGAACCGTTGCAAACCTTGCAAGGTCTAATTGCACCTGCCCCTTGCCGCTCTATTTGCTGCTTGGCATCGATGTAATTTCAATCAATTTCTTGGCACTTCTCCTCGACGCATCGGAACAGCCTTAAAGCTGTACCTCGCGAATTTCGTGCCTGCTGCTCTATCCACCTCCGGGGTAACCCTCCCGTCATTCTTCCACCCCACGGACCCTGCGCAAGCCTCGCATAATTGCACGAGCCTTCCGCGTACGTTCCTTCGTTCGTCGCTGCAAAAATGTCCGATGAATTTAAAGCAAAGATGCACGAGAGGAGGAAATTGCTCGAACCGCTTCTAGGTACTGTTAACGACGCAGCATTGTCAAAGGTTTATACGAATGAGTCAGCCACGCGGATCTCTCTTTGGCGGATGGCTACCACGATATCCGTAATGGCAATTCCCAATTAGCCACAAATCACTCGGATGACACACGCGAGTGCACGCGCACTTGCCAACTGACTAGCCCCCCGTCTTCGTCAGGTATCAGATCTCCATGAAGGGAAGAGAGGAGAGAATGCTGGCCGATAGAGAGTCGACAACGCGACGTGGGCGCACTGCCTGAGATCTGGCCTGCCGGAAGTCTGGCTCAGACGAGATTCGCGGAAGAGGACAACGAAGAGGGGGCAGGGGATGCTTCGCAACGAAGGATATGCCAATCGTGTAAGAAAGAGCAAGTGCCAGGGAGCAGATCACCGCAACGCGCGTTGTGGATCTCCCCGATGTCGACCCAATCCCACTACCGCGCGGAGACAAAGGTGAAGCGAAGAGTAGAGAGGTATGAGAGCTCTCCCCACGTCGTCGTCGTCGTAACGATTCCCTACAAATAGTTTGAACTACCACAATTCTGCGGCTCGGCGCTCCAACGCGACCCGACCATTGGACCTTCGCTAATAAATTATCAACGCCTCCTCTTAACTGACCATGGTTTATTGCAGCAATTATAACTATTTGCCGTTAACGATTGCACCGTTTAACCCGCTCGAGAAAATAATTCGATGAAAATCGCGCTACAAGCCGAAGAAACTGCTGTGGTATCCTCGCCAGATAAGACGATCATTATTTAATTAAAGTTGTTAGTTTCTGCTCGTAAAGATCAAAGTCTGCTCGTTGAATCTTGCGGATTACAACGATGAAGCACGCGACTGTGTGTAAAACGCTATTATAAATCATCCGAGCGGTAAGGGGTTACATAGAGCGCGCTCTCTGCTAGTGCCATGCCAGGACTAGACGCAGACCAGATCGCAACCCACAGCCCCTCCCGTCACTTTCGGTGCGCAGTCTCGTTCATCGAAATGAAAACATCCCGTGGATGCAGAATGCTGGATGCACACCCATTATATCGACCCTGAGTACGACTAGCGCGGTACCTGGAACGTACGTTGAATCGTAGCGACGCTCTACACCTATCAGCCTTTAATACTTCGTGATGTTTCCGTCAGCTAGGCGATAACGGGAACGCTGCACAAACGCTCATTCCACATCCCTGATGCGAGCGTTAAATATGCTCCATCGGCTCCCAGTTGCGCGGCGGTTCGCACGACGAACGAATACGGAAAAGGAAGCTTCGACGTCCCGTGGTGCGCGGAGTCCGGAGCCGCTCACCTAAGTTGAGCGGTGCGTACAGGGGGAACGTGTTGACCGAATTCATTATCCGCTTGATTCATGAAGTGCGTAAGCAGCGCTGCTCTGCTGCTGCTGCTGCTGCGGGGATTTATCGCCATGCCGCGAACGCGAACGTGTGCAACCGTGCAACTATGCAAGCCAGGCCACAATGCACGTGTACCGTAACACGGCGATGTAGATTCCGAGAAGAAGATAAAGCGAGGGAGGGAGGGAAGGAGAGAGACAGAGACAGAGAGAGAGAGAGCTACTTGAAGAGTGCTTTGCTCGCGCTTCTTACGTTTAGGGCATCAACCATAGTTACGCGTCGAGGCGTTTCGGAGTGCGTCGTCTTGTAACAGTCGCTCGCACCGAAAGCGATACAAACGTTCCATTAGACGTCCGACTTCCGTGTAACGCCACAAGGCTTTTCACCTTCATCTACCCTCACTTTCTCTGCGAACAAAGTCCACACCCAAGCGTACACGCGCATGCACGACAGACGTGTAGGGTGTCCTGATGTGGAAAGGTATTTTAAAAGGAGGCTCTCATAAGTCGTGCCAATCCTTTCATCGAGAAATCTTAACAACCCTCTCGTAGAAACTGCTCGATCCAGGCGATACCGTGGCGAAGTAGGGGGGCTGGTATTACACGGATCCTCAAGGAAGAATTTCAAATCCGGGGGTTACGTTTGCAGTAGAGGATTCAAATCTGTATCCCGCGGCTTGCTGGTCTTACGCTGGAATATCACAGCGTATTTCTCTCCTCGTTTAGCGGTAGTCTAAGAGGGTCTAGTGTGCCGCTCGCTACCCAGCGCATACCACTCCATCGGAATTCAAAGTTTTCGCAAGAAGATGCCGGCTTGGTAGTCCAGACCGAAGTCGTTGGTCGTTCTTAAAGGAAATGCCTGCGGTCGACTATGGGAATCCCCCTCGTGCTCCGTGCTCTTCCTTCCTCCTGAACTGCGCATCACACCGTTGGTACTTCCCACTGGTGGAATGCCTCCGACTCAAAATTTTACCCCCGAACCGTCGCCTAACTGTTCAAGTTTCTCTCTCGCCCAACCCGAAGAGCACGATCCGCCAATCCCACGTGCGAAACGTCGTAAATTACTTTGCGGCTATTGGTCACCTCGACGGCGGAGAGGACAAAAAATGGGCGTGAGGAAAAAAAACCTCGCGAGATTACCTAAGTGAAACCACGTTGCGGTGGGGTACCGTTACGTTCTATTGGATTGCGGTCACCTGGGCCCGGTACATGCCCTCGCCAATTGTTTACAAGCGCTACGTATTACCCGGCGAACGCTTCTTTTACACAACCATACTTACCACCCAAGATACCCCCCGGGACCCATCTGGGAATCGGCCTCTACTCTCTCGTATCTCACCCTCCCCCCCCCCCCCCCCCCCAACCTTCGAACCTTCTCTCGCGCCTGCTCACGCGCTCGCCATCTACCTATATACACATCGAAGCATATATACCGGAATACATTTACATATTCACGCACGTAAATGTATAAATTGAAGCTAAATCGCCCGCGCGATATTCCTGCATGTTACGTATGTACGAACCAACTACCGGAGTAACGCCTTAACCAGAAACCATACCCCTCTCTCCAACTTCAACCGAGTGCGTTTTTTACCTCGTTTCATATCTCCTCCCGTTTCTATCATGCGCAGGAACAACATTTACATCCGTGCATACAGAGATATACGGAAGTAATATTAGAGGATTTGCATGTCGTTCGAGTTACAAACCCCATCCAGCTCTCCTTCCCGTGGATGTCTCTGTGGATATAAAACGTACCGGAAAAACTTGCTGGGATTTTCACGATAAGAAATTACCGGGCTACGTGGCCCACGAATATGGTGGGGTGTCCGTGAGGTCGGGAAACATTTCGTGTCCGATCAGGTTGGTAGTGATGGATTGTACAGAGTTCGAGGATGCAGCTTCGTACGGTAGCATGGCAATTAGGGGGTAAGAAACGAGTTTGACCTTGAAATCCGGGGCTCGGGGCGTGTGCAAGCAGGAGCTATCGATCACGGACATAGTGCTTACCTACTTTGCATATTTCTGGCGGGAATATCAGCTGTGCCGAACGCGATCCTCTTCATAGTCAAGTCTCGCGATTCCGCCGGTTCCCGAATCATTCCATCGTTCCTTTCAAGCGCGATTGTGGGGTGCGTCCCGTTCAAATATGCGCGCAACGATCGCAGAGGAGTGAAAACGGCGCGTACGATTTGCATTTTTCAAGACCATCGACGGAGCTTTTCCCAGTCGTTTCGAATCAATGAGCGATACGTAACGACACGCGTTCTCAAGGTCATTTTTCTCATCGATTTCACGTTCCCTACTCCACGACTGGGAATAATTTTTCCCCCACTTCCACGGATGTAACCTCAAAAAGCTACTTTCGAATCACTTCCCATGACCCTACCGAGCTTTCAGAATCGTACGACTCACCGCGTCCCAGGCTACACCGAGTCACTCGCTGGAGAACACCGTCGGCCATTTTTCTTTGTGTCTAAAGAACTCAAAAAAAAACCCTACTTCGTACAAATTCAACCGTGTCGATCTATCCGGGACCGAATGCTTTTTCTAGCCCCAGCACATGGCAACTGACTTATGAGATTGAGCGGAAACCGCAAGAAGCGTGGGCAGAAGTCGAGGCGTGAAATTTTGCGGCGACAGGATTCACCTTTTTGCGAATCGAATCTCGGTCAAATGGATTTCGGTAAGAACAATTCGCACGATTGGGCATAGCTCTAGGCTCTAGTGACGTTTTGATTGTGGCGTGCGAACGATGTTCTGGCTACACGCGGAACAGCTGACGCTCCGTGTTCGGTCAGTAAAACAGGATTTGTATTTATGTATGATCAGTGGTAATTCGCATCGGCTAACCACGGGTGTCATTACGTTTGGGTCAGTGCCACTGGCTAGTCCGACGAAGATAGCCCGAAAAAGAGAGGGTATATAATTATATCTATAAAAAATTGGCCCGATATAATTACATACAGCTTATACATAATTACGAATAATTATATATAATCATATAGCCTATATGTTTATAGTATACAATACTGTCTACATTTTGTATGATTATATCGGTTCAATTTTTTTGTACAATTATATGTAATCTGTTTTTCGGGAACTGCACTTTTCGAAGAAGGGTTCATGGAATCTGGGGCCCACGCGTTCTGGGTTAGCCTCGTTTTCGGGATTCACAAGAAACTACATCATTGTTCGCGAATAAACGATTCTGGCAACAGTCCAGTACTCCCCCGGACTAGACTACCCATAACTCGGATGTTGCGCCCATTGAGATCCCAGTAGCTGTCGAATGCTCGCGTGATAATACGATTCTGTGCCATACGTTGGTAGAGCCTTTGGAAGCCCGACGCATCGTTGAACACCACGCTAGCAACTCTTCTAGTCCCGTACGATTTCGCGTGCAATTGCGGGATGCGATTAGTCATGCATCGTCTGATTGAAATTATCGTCTAACAAACGTCGTTGGATGCATCTCGGGCAAGACGGAAGAAGCCGGTTTGCAAATTTTCTAGGAACCGATGAAGTGCGGCTAATCATCGAGCACGAAGACGCGAGTGGAGAAGGGAATGCGAAGCTCTGGCTGGCTTTTTCTGTCGATCATCCTCGAACCAAATCACGAGAAACGACGTGGTCAGCGGAGACTTAAACTTTTGCCAGCGAGTTTCGCATATTTCTGTAGATAATAATGAGAAAGCGAGGCGGATGGAACATCGTGGTGGCAGCTCGATATCAGGCGGGAGCTGAATAACGCTGAAGGCGAAATTCTTCGGGGGAAGGTACCGGGAAGAATAAAGGTAGCCACTCGACTTACCCACGTTTTCAATTATACAAGATGAACTTTGACACAGAAATAATTATCTCTTCGGGCCGTTAGTTCGAATCGAAGAACCGCGACCATCCAGGCACGCAGAGCTAGCTATGCTCCACGGTGACCGCAAAGGCTTACCGATTGCTGCTCTACCCTATCGCCGATAGTTAGCTCGAGCGTAATAATTACATGATTTCCCGTGGCTTAGTTAAGGGTATACTTTTCCCTTGCTCTTCCCACCAGAGCTACAGTCCGCGCCTTCATCTCGCTCTATCCCTTCGAGTATAAAGGATCCGGACATTGCGCGTAAGAGGATTAAACGAACGAAGACGCCCACTTTTTGGAACCCCAGGTCCACGTAGAGCAGCTCACCCCGTCGAGGGAATCGCTGCCTTTTTTCTCTTTTTTTTCCCCCTCATCTCTCAAGGTCATCGACTCTGTCAGCACTTCGTCAGAGCTGTTCGAGCATATCTGATGGGATTCCGCTACTTTTGTATTGCTTTTCTTTCATTAATTTCATTCCTCCCCTCTTGTTTCCTCAGACTCTCTACTCCTCCCCGTTGTTTTCGCATTCCTCGTCCGACAGACCCCCTAGATCTGCTCGAGCGAGAACGAGCCCTTGAGTCTTGTTGGTGAAAAATGTTTGCCTAGGAGCCACCAACGGACGTCGACCTCCCCTCGGAGGTAGGGAACCCCGACGCGAAGATTTTCAGACCGATTATAGAACTTCGCGGTCAGTTTCCTATACCGTGCGCCTCTGGGCCAAGATACTCCGACGGATCCACCGAGGCAGGTAGAAGAAATGCGACGTAAAAACGGTCGAATGACGCTCGACTGACACGCGAACTTGTTGAGATCGACCCATTAAATCACGTGACACGTAAGCCTGGGAACTTCCATGCTACCCAAGGTTCTCTGTTCTGACTGGGCCGGATTGGGGTGTGCGGCACCCCGAATTCGCCAGCGAACGAATCGTGGTCAAACGGATCGTTGACTGATATTTTGACCCGATCGCAAAGTTATCTGTGGAACGTGAACGAAAATGAACACCGTCTCTATATCTCGTGAAGTGAAACGATTGTAGCTCCGGACGGTGAACGGCACTCGTTACCCCCTCGCGCTGCTACTACTCATCGTCCAATTCGGTTTATTCTAGCATTTGTTGAGGCGATTTTGCAACATCAGTACTCGATAAGGATTCGATTCTCTTCAAGTCACACCAGTGGGTTGTAAAACCTTCGAGAGGTTCTCCAGAAGAATTATTTCGTCGATGGATCACCGAGTGAGCACTCGGAGTTTTCTTGGTCCCTAGTGGGGTTTCTTCACCGATGGGTCCTCAGCTCGCTGCTGTTCGAACGAGTTTCGTATCACAGCTTCGATGTAACGTCGATGTACCATTGTTACACCGATGTAACGTCGATGTAACATTGTTACACCCATGTAACGTCCATGTAACATTGTTACACCCATGTAACATCGCTCGGGTGATATCAAATCGATATCCAAAGGCGGCGGACGTGGATGTAACGACGATGTAACACCGTTATATCGTCATCGGTCCCATCGCTAATGTAATCGCAACGCGATTAGCCCCCGGTGGGCCTTTTTGCTGCCCTGTTCCATGGAAACTCGCGAAGAAACGCGGATGCTCGCGTTCCGCGGTATTATTTTACGTGAGATGCAAACTATCGCGGCACGTGATTCCCGAGCAAGGTTCGCCGCTGTAGATCAGTCGGAACGGCTGATTCCGATCGGACTCGACGATCACAATCTTCGATCGGGTTTTATTCGATTGGCGAACGAGTTGGACCGTGTCGAGTGCTGATCCGGAATAATTTTTTTTTCCTCCCGTGCCAGTTCGCGGAAGGGCGGATGACTGATTCCTCGACGTTAGATCCACCCGACAGACCAGAATGCGAATGAATTGAGATGTTGATTGCGACCTACGCGCAATCATTCTCGTACACTCGCGGTCGATCGATCCACAACGAGCGGCGGCATACGGATGGACAGACGTGAGGATAGACAGGTCTAACCATCGCTTTTTGTTTCTACCTTCTCGAATAGATTATCGAATCGAATCTCTACCAGCGTGCACGACGCATGCTCGTCTTATCCCCCGACCGCGTGCCGATCGTATATAACGCCGATATCGATCGACCGATCAATAAATCGGTATTGTATCGAACGGTAAAAATTCGCAAACTGAAAATTTGCCGATCCCGTCCACGGTAAATCGCGCTCCCGGCCTCCCGTAATTAGACGCCTGACGAATCGTCCTAGCTACGAACTCCGCGATTTACGGGGTCGCGACGACGCGAAGCCGCCGATCGCCGAAGAAACAGCAACCAATCAACGAGCCAACGGGTCGCGCAAAATGAATCGGAGGGTAAAATTCGAAATGACGGAGTGCTCCAATGATACCTATCTATATAGATGCGCACACACACACGCATCTATGTGTATATACACCATCGAGCCAGCGCCGACGCTCGACGAACAATATTCTTACACCTAATCTGATCTGAAAAATGATCTCGTTACGACGCAAAGTAGCGGTAAAAATTCACCTTCGCGTATAGATAGGTATATCACATGGTGGGTATGTGTCCACGAGGCGTAGTCCCCCCTCTCCCCGAAAAATTGGATATTCATTGCGCGATGCTAGAACAAGTCGCTTTCCGGATCATTTCTTACGCGAAGGCACGTCTGCTGCCACGTTGAAAAAATATTTACCCCTGAAAAACGTATCCTCCGCCATTTTTCAAATTTACCTCAACTCCGGCGTGATAATTTATAAAAATCACGTCACGCTACGCTTCCCGTTGCTCGTCGGAGCCGAGCGAATAATAATAACAACAATAATAATAATTCAAGGACCGTGAAAACGTGACGGTGATAAAGCTCTGCTGTTGCCTGTCGAAAAACTCGACTGTCCCGTAAACATCGAGGTTGCGAGCAAACATTTTACCGGGCAAACAATCGGGCCATCCATAAATTATAGAGAGAAAATGAAACGGAGCGGATACATTTTTCAAATCGGTCCTCTCTATCGCAACGTCATTCGCATCCAGTCATCCTCGGAGCGAAACGTTTCCCCGGGGTTATCGCGCGAGTTCGAAAACACGAGGTACATTATCCGATTAAACCGATCAAGACGATCAGCGATCGGACGACTCGCATCGCGGAACTAACGTGCTCCAACGTCGGTCGGATCCAGCGTCAATAATTCAATCGATCCGCGACGTATCACCTATCTCTCTCGCAGGAAACGCGCTGAAGAAATACGCGCTGAAGCCGAAGCAGGCTCGCCACGGCAACTCTTCGCCCACTTCAAATGAGAACGTTACGACCGGATCGTAATAGTCCCAATGGCTATATTAACGATGATCCATTATCATTATCTCGATTGAAAATTTATTAGAACTATTTCACCGCCGAATACCTTCGGGGCATACGAGAAGTAACGTACCTACCCACGTCGCGGAGGCAAACTTCGTGTATCTACTAGGCTGCTTCGTGTACCCTCGAGCAGTTCCACATGCTGCGAATTGCCCGCGGGCACGGCTCACTTATCTGTGAGGCCACCAGATGCACGATCGCGTATCTATCTACCTGACCGGGAACGCTGATACAACGTAGCAATATTCTACTTGCACCAAGCTTTTTTCACAACTAGGATGTACGATTGTCACGTAACGACGCTGCGTTAACGTGCCATTACAGCGATACGATTCACCGCATGGCTGAGCGACTAAACGCAGCGATACGCAACATTGAGACGCGAGTACTGTTCGTCAGATGTTACGTTGCGCTTGCATCATCGCGGATTATTCTAACAGGAATCGTATTCGTTATATAACGAGGATGTAACAATGTTACACCGCGCCTATACAACCCTCGTGAACGTGACCTTGACATTCGCGCTTCCTCATGGCTTAGCGCCTTCCTGTATCCCATACGAGTGCTATGTAACGATGTTACGTTGCGGTTATATCATTGTGACTTGCTTTCCCTCGTGCACGGTATTGACACTGGCTATTCGGTGCAATTGTACGATTACAGCGTGCACGATTGTACGATTACAGCGTGCACGATTGTGCGATTACAGCGTCACGACGTGATATTGCGGTTATATTGTCGTAATATTGCCGATTACGCGCTCGCGTGGTGATATACTCCGTTACGTTGCATTGACATTGACACACTACTCGATCACGCGTGTGTGGGCAGCATCGGGTTGAAGGACGGATTGCAAGTGTTATATCCTCGTTACGTGTATGTTATAAAACCTGTTCGTTACGCGCTGTTACAAATTTGATGCCCGCAGCTTTCGGTCTCGCTGATCTCGATCACGGCGATGTAACGGTGTTATATATCGCGATTACTTCGTTAGAGAGTGGATATTTCGTGGATATTCGCGTAGCGATGTAACGATAATGATATCTTGTGATTGATCACTCGCAATCAGCCGAATATCCCCGCTTCTTCGTACCAATCAATACGTCCGCGGGCAAGCATTTTTGTACAGGTAATTTCACCTCGGCTAGCACACTCGGGTACGGGTCTTTCCACGCGGGTTCGCAGATCTATGGACCTTTTTATACGAACGTGCGTGCCTCGCGCGCACGTGGCATATCTGATAATCGTGTCCACGTGGACGTGGACGTCCGAGGGTGCGTTCACCTGCAAAGTCACGCACGTCGGCGCGCGTGCATTCTCGTATCTCGTACATCTACGTTATATCCTCTACATCTATTCCTCGTGCATCATTCTAGTTTGACGATTAACCACCCCGCGATCCATACACGTCTACGTGGTCTGACGGGTCTATCCTCGCGTTATAAATGGGCCGACCGTCGCGCCGGTGTATCTATATAACGAACATTACTTTGCCCCTAAGTAAACTCGGCGAATATATTTGCGGTGGTGTTCAGGTGCGTGAACGTGCATACATATATATACGTACAGTTACATCGCGATCGCGAGAGTGCGTGTAAATGGAAGGTAATCGTGGATCGCGCGAGCTTAAGACATTCGTTAGCAACTTGCCGAGGGGATGAAAGCTTTGGTGTAATAAGTACAACATTTCTAGGCTCCAGCCCCGTTATATCATTGGTTATCGGTACCAATTCTCGAACGGGAAGGGAGAAATCTTGCGCGGCGAAACTCTTCTCATAAACTCGACAGCTATCGAAACACCGGTGGCACGCGGATGGGTGAGCCCTCGTCGCGGAGAGCTTGCCCAATCTCCGCGGATGGGTAGCGATCGATGCCGGTGATTAGGCGACGAAGTGGGGCGGGATCGAGAAACAGCGCCGACTGCGATCGGGAAAAACTACTGGATAAATATGGAGAGGAGGCTAGGACTCTAAACTCGGCAGGGCCTCTCGATGGCACGTGCTGGTAACCATGAAAACTTAATTATCACGAGCTTATCTTGTTAAGGCTGGCAGAGATCTCCGGCGATAATCGAGTTGCAAATATTTGTTTGGAAGTTAATTCAACGCTACGCAACTAGAGCGAGAGCTCGGCGAGCTAGGATACGTTCTCGGGGATGGGGCCGACGAGCTTTCGTGGGATCTCGTATCCGCGGATGGGGCGAGGCTCGGATAGAAAGGAGAACCGAAGAGGAGAGAAAGGACTTTGCCCCGGGTAGCAGCGTTACACCCACATTAGAATACGACCCTTGTTATAAATGATCTGCCTGAAATTTTAATAAAACCTGGTCGGTTTCTCAGCCACCCCAAAACATTTTGCGCCTCGCATCGAATACTGATTTTTGCGTTTTCTTATTTTTCTTATTTTAATAGAATAGACATTTTAAAATTTTTGGTGCTTTTTTGGATTTATCTCGGAAAATATTAGCTCTATGGTTTGAGCACTGGGAATCTTTTTTGTATGAAATTGAATTCTCAACATAAAAGCTCTCCTACAATTTTGCTCTAAAGTTGATGGTTCACGAAAAAAAACGGAAAAAGTATGAAGTTTGGTGAAAAATCGAGTTTAAGATTTTTTACCGGCACCGCGGTTACCGGAACGGAGATCAGCTGTCAGTACTTTTGAAGAGCAGAGATTCCTCTACAGTTTCCGCCTATGACGAGTCGAGTAACGTGAAATGGCGTGCTGGTATGAATGATTGAAAAAAAAATTAAGATTGGATATAATTATTTAATAAATTGAAAATAATTAGTTTTTTGGGGACACGAAATTTGAGTCGAATGAGAATGAGAAACTGAGGGTTTCGAAAATTCGTGAATGCGAGAAGAAATGTTTCGAAGTGTAATTTATGCGGGATCGGATCACTTTTCCGCTCCGTTGTATAACGGTTTCGTCTGCTGCCGGGCGGCAAACTTCGCGTACGCTGGAACAAGCCGGAAAGGTTCGAGGGAAAGACGACACCGGTACGAGAAATAAGTACAGACTTTCGCTTACTTCCACTCGGTCTGTTGTGTACAATAGGAAATGGAGTCGAAGCGCGACGCGGAGGAGTTTCAATACGGAAAATGGTACGTAACGCTGAGCCCACCGCGTAAAGTAATCCGATCGCGCCTCTGCGCTCCGACTTTCCGATCTATCGACCCGATATGCCAATTCCCTTGTTTTCCGATAGTAGCGCCACGAGGAGACAAAATTTCCAGGTCAGTAGAGTCGCGCGCCCCGAATTCATATACGTGTGTCGAAATAGGAAGGACGAAGAAGACAAAAAACTGCACCCAAAGACGAGCGACGAAAAACGAATCGAAACGACCATCGTAAAAAAAGTTTCGGAAAGCTGTCTAAAAAAGGAACGTCGTAAAAAAGTTTAGAAAAGCTGTGGTCCCCGACTGATGTGACATCTCGCGCGAAAACTGTTCGACAAGCCAAAAAAGCGCTTCCAAAGTCTAGTGAATGCTCCATTCGCGGTCGCGGCTCACGTCTGTTTTCAAGACCATTTTCATGACTCTCCTCGTGGCGAGATTTCCACAAAAGTTGTCGTCATTGGGAGAAAACAACTTCAATTAGGAAAGCGACCTCGAAATCGACGTCGATTCACGGTGAACAACATGGCGGCGCGTGTAAGCAAATGGCGGCGCCCGGTGCTGCCATCTGCGGTGTAAGCAAATGGCGGCGATTCATCGTACACTCGTACACGGAGCTCTCGCTGGATTCGATCGCGTCTCGTAGAAAGATGCCTTCCACGAAGGACTACCATCGAGTTTCCGAGCAAATCCGACTACCGCATTTGCTTCCACCTTTGTTTTCGTGAACTTTCAACGCGCGCGAATTTTTAGGTTATGTCGTTGTTCCGCCCACTCGTACGCCACGTTCATCACTGCAATCCAATGTTTGCGAATATGTATCGAGCAAAAGCTCCGCGTTTCCCTCAGTTTTAACATGTTTCCTCAAATAATCGTCAAAGTGCTTCGAGCAGCTAATCGTCGCGCTGTTTTTTTCCAAAATCCTCGTGAAATGTTCAATGGTCGTTGGATGATTGGAAAAATGTTCGATAAACTCGAGGAATAATTTTAATTCGACGTATACTTTGTTTCCAGCTAACAATAAGTAAACGAAGTTGGATCCGATTTAACGGCAACCCGGTGTCTTTTGTTCGGAAAAGCGTTCGCCTCGGCGAATCTCGTTCTGTTTCGATTTTTCGTAAAGTCGTAGCCTTATTTCACGAGGTAAACAGAGAGACACGAAGGATTTGAAGTTTCGAAGAGTTTCGCGGATCTCTTGTATAGATTTATCGCCAACAAAGAGAGGCGAACGCGGGCGGGGGCGTAGCGAGGTAAGATTTATTTGAAGAAAGTTTACTTCGTATAAAAGTGTGGACTCCGAGCGTCGCTGGAAGGGGGGGGCAGCAGGGTGGTCGAAGGATTTGCAAATTAACTACCGAAACGGTTTGTTCTCCAAATAACAGGAAATAAAAGACCAGCCCGATTCCCATCTCCCTGACCTTCCCTCGACGCCCCTCCCATTGCATTCCCCTCGCGCGCTCCGCCAGCACCAATGCCGAACGTTTTTCGGCCGCGTGACGTCACGGAGGATATGTTAGGACGCTGTTTGACCGACGGAGCAGCGACACTGGCGCCCCGGTATGCGCTCGCGATGCCGCAACCGAATAACAATTAGCGGATTAAGGCCAGACGAGATGCGACTCGCATCGCTATGCGTCGCTCGAACGAAATTAGCAGGCAAAAGTACTTTGTACAGTTACGCGTCGCCTGTGATATGTGGGACGAAACGTGACTCGGTGAGTCACGGAGTCAGCGTGTGGGTTTCGCGCGAGCGCGACAACCGCATCGCTCTTGACTCACCTCGTTCTCTCCAACATCCTCCGGTTGATAAATTAAACTTGCAAAAACTACTCGCGACTTTTGCCGAACAGAACGGGACACGTGTTTTGCTATGTGGAGCTCCGTTAACCAGCCGCTTTCGTAGCTGCAGTAGTTAACATCGACGCTTAACAGACGGTTGACAATCGTAACCAGTCCCAGTAGCCGCGACAGCATTAGCGCGCCGCGCGTTCTGTTAGAACCCGAGATTTAAACACGATGATAGTAACGATGATGAGGCGCCTTTGAGATACTAGCAGTGGTGAGATACTAGCGCTGGCATCCTTGAACGAACGAGATTTCGTCGTGCCAAGGTATACGCTTGAATGGGTTCTGGAATCGACTGACTGTGGGATTTGTCGTGGTCTGGCGCGAGACTTTTGCTAACCGAAGCGAAGATGATTACATTCGAATCGCAAGGTGGCCGCTGCGATTCGTTGCAACCTCCGAGATCAATAGGGGTACGACGTGCCAGTTGGCAGATGAATGAAATTACAATCAATTCTCACGCGTTACCATCGCCCAGCGTCTCTCGGGATGGAAATCCGCTGAAAGGGCTCGCGTGCGTGAGAGCAGTGAAACGTGGCAAGGTTGTAGTTTCCAATATAGGATAGATTAACCCTTCGATGCTCGCGTCTTTCGCACACCCTATCTTAACACATAGTGGCTCGGGTCACTTTGACCCACGCGAGTACTGAAGGGTTAAACGCGGCCCCTCCGCCCACCACATCGGAGCTAGTCTTCTTCAGCTTTTTATAATCAGATCTCAGCTCTCTACCTACGCAACGAAAGGTTACGGAAGGCTCCAACGAACTTGAGAGCCCGTAACAGTAGCCCGGACTTCCTGGTTTACCTTGACCTCTAACTCACCGATTGCGGTGTACCCACTTGCCTTGAACAGTAGGTACCTACTCGAGGCTTCACAAAAGGAATCCAGTGTACAGTTCACGCGCGTAATAATCTCGAGCGTGTTACTACGATAGGAGAAGCATCACTTCTCCGCATTGTCACGCCTACAGTTCACAAACGACGAGACCCAGAAACGTTCATGGACCCTACACGCGAGTCCCCCGAACGGACTAGCCACGAAGTACGTTGGCTACAAGTTTTTTGGCAGATTCTATTGCTGCCGAGGAAGATGGCTCAGGATGCTAGATTGGAGGGGTCAAACTCTGTCTTCGACCTGTAGGGTCTATTTTGTCCTTTTTGCTGACGTGACGATGGTATTGCCGTGGAAATCAAGGATGTTCCAGAAACTTCAAATATCGAGTTCGCGATGTTTGGAACAGGGGCGAAGGAATCGCTGTAGCGCCAGATGCAAATGTATGCTCTGGCATCAGCGGAGGTTAGAGTCTAGGCGAAGTCTTCCAGGTTTTGCGCGCGGCGATAGTACTCGTTGGCTGCTAGGCAAAGATAGAGAAGAAACGCGTCGAAAGTAAGGGAACGAATAGCTCGGGGGCAGGCGATAAGCAAGCATCACCGACCCAGCAATTCTGTCCGTGTTATTCCTCGGCTTATCCGGGCTCGCGTCTTCGCGTGATTGCCACGGTCCTGAGCGTTATGAAATTGTATTGGGTAGGAGAAATGAATCTGTGGAGGGGAGAAGACCAATGTCTTTTGACACAGCGATCTCGAAGACGTCCAGATGCGATGCCTTGGTTCGTTTAGTCGGGGCAAAACGGTTCGGAAATTCAATCGAAAGTTTCTCGAATGGCCTATCGCAGCTCTCATCAGCGATAGGCTATTCAACGCCGTCCGAACAACCGTGATCCCGTAGGATCAAAACTAGCCGCAATTCCCCGCGCGCGAAACTAATTACGATCGTTCGTCCTTCGTCGAGCGCGAGTTCAGCCGTCAGCCAGAGCAGGGGTACGCGTGTGGGGCTCGGCGTCGAGTGGACGCTAAGTGGGCGGGTGCGTTCGACCACTGCTGATTCTGCTGACCTGTCTCGGCAGCCAGTTTTGCCTGTCCCTACTCGCCTCATCGTTGTACCTGTCCATCACTTTGTCATCGCGTACACGTCACCCGGCGCAATAGTCCTTTTGAGATGATAATTACTGTTTTGACGAGGGGAGGAGAGGTCGTCGAACGTTGGCAGGCTAGAGTCGAGAAGCGCCAGGGGAAGATGGGGAGATCGATCGCGTAGCAGCAGAGGAAGGCGACGCGCCGGAGAAGACGAAGAAGAAGAAGACGCGAAACGGACGAAGAAGATGAAAAGCCAGGGCAAGGTCAGGGAGATTACAAAGATGCGAGGCAAGCGAGGAGGCCTAGGCATACGAAGGAGGCGAGCGAGAGGGTAACAAAGAGCGAATTAATTAGAATTGGAATTAGTCTATTGAGCCCGAGGACTCCAGACCCTTCTTAGTAAACGTAGCTTATTTAGAAATTGGAAAATGTTGGAGCATCATAGACGCGCAATCCGGATAACACTAAGATATAGGATCCTGAAGAGGAGTATAATAAAGCTAAACAGAACAATATGTAAAGAGCGGTAACAGTATTCGTACGGAGAGAGATGAAGATGCTTCGTGGGGCCCAGGCAATTCGCGGGACGATGAGGAATGGATGAAATCGCGTAGAGCAAGAGTCACGGAAGGTCGTGCTCACGACCGAATCAAGTTGACGAAGGAAGCGTAACGTTGGCTTGTCTGGGAAGTGTGAAACTCTCATGATTTTAGTGGTAACCGAAGCGAAGATATTTTTGGTATGCACCAAGAGTGTTGGTGTAACGGTAAAACGCTCGTCGCTGTAGCTCGTCTCCTACTCCTCCTCCTCCTCCCAGTGCCGATTTCCCGTCTGCGGCAGAATCATTCGAGAAGAGAATCGCGGGCTCCCTCGAAGCGTGCCTGGGATCGTGCGCGCGAGTATACCTACCTGTAATTGAGACCAAAGTATCGCGCTACGCGATTCCCATGGTCCGTTCGTCGCTCGCCTCACGGAACGACGTGCAGGGGGCCCCTCGATTCTCTGTTAGCGTGTACTGAATTCACGGAGCTCACGGCTCACCCGATCCCTCGGGGGGCCCGATAGCCCAGCATCATCTGGGTCGCCGAGTCTCGCGGCAGCTTGACCGTCTTTCCGTGGGCGGTCCCGTTTTATGTCCCTTTAACAAGAATTGGCGGCCTCCGGATCTCGCGTATACCGTATACCGTAACTCCTGCCACGGGATGAGTCGGTCAACCGATACCTTCACAGATCCCTCGATTCTCGCATGCCTACCTACCTACCTAACTATCTCCGTTCGAGGAGCGGTAAAATGAGACAGCCATTAACCACAAATCGAAGGCTTCTTCTTCTTATTCGTTGACTCGCAATCGACACGTGATACGTCACGGTGAAAATGGTGCCACGCAATAACCGTGTCACATCTAGGCGATGCAACCGGAATGCGCGCACAGCATTTGGGACACGCGCTGTCCTGGCTTACGGTAACTGGATCAGGTGTGATCCGAGACCTACGTTGTCCGAGGGTAACCGAATCCCCCATAGATCAGGGTACAAAAAATCTCCCTAGTCGTGTAAAGTATACGAATCGTGTGGAACATTGAACATTGTAGCCTGACAACTAGTGTTGTTCTCACAGTCTGTTCTGCAACCCTCAAAAATGTTATTTGATACCGAAGTAACACCCTTTCAATGTTGCCCCATCTCCAGCTCGTGTGACTCCCAACACAGAGATGTGTTCCCTCATCCTTGTGCTGAATTTTGGCGGAAACTTTTGGTACTGTAAAAAGAGGCCCATCGACGTGTGTCTTGCCTTCCACTCGCACATGCCACCAAGTCTGTACTTTCGCGATTCTCTGCGAAAATTCCCACTGTCGAGGAGCACATGCACACGATGCACTTGCATCGTCGTCCCTGTTATTTCATTCCGGGGGAGGGGGTCGGCGGATTTCCTCCTATAAGGTCAACGCGCGAACACCGACATAACTGTGTGTCCCGAGCGAATAATGCACACGCGACGTCACGTAACCATTCCCACCTTCGTCTTCTGCCATGTAGACTTTCCGATTAATTAAGAGCTACTTGGGAGTCTACGTCGAGGTTGGTTCACGTCACGCACGGAATGCATACCAGTTCATCTTTCCTTTTTTTTCTTTCTTTCGTTTTTCGTTATTCGCTAATGCCGAGCTTCGTTACGTCATCCGACGCTGAAACGATCAACCATATTCCACATCCGGTACGAGAAATCCACGCTTCTTGCGGCGTAACGTGAAATTAATTCGGTGCGTAACGGTGATCGCGGTCGTTTACGCGAAAAACGATGTTGTTATCGACACCAATTCCCTCGATACGCGTACGGATTATTTTCGGACGGGGGAAGAGTCTGAAGAGCGTTGTGCTCTTAGTGGTAATCGATGCCACATCCTCCGACACGGGGAATCCCGTTGAGAGCCCTATCAACTAATTGCACGAAAACGACATCGCAAATATCGTCGTGTATCATATTTGCGCCGGGCTATTTGCGTTTATATAATGCATAGTCAATACGTATCGATAAATGATTGCCGTGACATCTGCTGAAAGGTAAACCGACCACATCGAGAGTGGAATACAAACAGAGAGATAGGCGGTGGGGAGATGCCGCGACGCGTGTTACCCGGCTGCCTCTGGTAGCTTCTGCGTAATTTGCATGTTTCGTGCTGTGGCAAAGAGGTGAAAAGAAATAATTTACAACTCGGAGTGGCCGCGAGGTAGAACTCTCGGATTGGGTGGGGTCAGTTCACCCGTCGCGTCGTTACGTACAGGCGTTTTATGGGACGTGGTTACGCAAAGATTACAACTCGCGTAAGCACGTGTGGAAATGGGAATGATAACATTACCCGGAGAGTAATGACTCTGTATCGAAGAGATACGGAACGTGTAGAGGAGATTGAACTGTCCCACAACATCGATTCTAATCGTCCGCTCGAATTTGCCCGACGAGCATCCGACTTGGAAGCCCACGTCGTTCGTTAGCTTGCGGAAAAAGTCAAGTGATACGAGAGCAGTTGGGACGAGGGCTGGTATGAAAAATGGCTGGGCATTCGCGGAGTGTCAGAATGGAATGACCTGTAGGTAACCTATTACTGATTCTCGATTATTTCAACCGCGTGATTCTTATAGCAAAGAATGACGGACGAGCGCGTGCGCCTGAGCGAGAAAGAGGGGAAGCCAGAGAGAGAAAGAGAGAGAGAGAGGCACGCGGAGAGAGATGGGTACAACATAGGCCCCCGGGGATCCAAGTAACGGGACTCACTTGGCCGACAAGCGCCACTTAAAACTTGCCTGCGTGCCCTTGGCACGGTGCAACTTCATCGAGAGATGATTTTTTCACACGTGAACGAAATTCCGAGACGCTCGCGTGCAACTGCGCGACGAGATAAGGATGAAGGAATTCGATGATTCCAATCGGTAGCGTGTGTCCGTTAGGTGTGCTGAGTCCGCAAATTTATTGGTCGCTGAGGAGGAGAGGAAAAAAGGAGGAAAAAAAAGACGTGATAATGTGTCGCCGAAGCCTGGGATGACGGCATCGTGGACCGTGTGATCATTATTTCTGTGGCTTGTCAATTCTCAGTAATTTTTTACCGCGTGCTAATGTCACCGATTCCTGTTATTTAACGGCTTATCGACATTTCGGGCAACAAACTCGAATCAATCGAAATAATTGGTCACGCGGATTGGCGCGCGGGTTGAAAAAGTCGGGGGAACGAGGTGTCTCTGTAGCCTGTTTGAGTTACGCGATCAGGTGGCCTTTTGGATTTTGGACCTTTGAGCTATCTCGCGACGTAGACGGTACCGTAATTCGAGGAAACTGATTCGAATCTGACCGGACCGTAATTGAAGAGAAACGGCACGCGTTTCCAGCCCAAATCCATGGCGGCGAAGCCTAGTCCTTGTGTAATTGCTTCCAGCAGTACCTGTAGCCGAGGAACGGGGACTCCCACAACCCTGGAGGATTTTCTCCGCGAGCGTTTCCCTAAACAACAGGTCAAACGGTATGCCGTTTGCCAACTCGGTTAGGACCACGTTCCAACCGTTTCATTTGCTATCCTCCAAGACGCGCCAAGGGTACGAGAATCCGTCGTGTAGCCTGGCCGTTCCGCGATTACCGTGAGAAAGCTGCTTCGTCGTCTTTGCCAAGTCTTTGCGAAGGGTAGCAATTGAACGCGGAGGTGAGGAAGAGAATTCTCCCTAAAAGACTACCTCACCCTTTGAATCAGCTCGACCAAGAGGCACAGGGATGACGGAACATCTCTGAAGCCCCACAAAGGAATCGTCTGGAGCTCCCTGGTCCCGGCATGAAACTGACACCTGTTTGCGCAAAACTGACATTTGTCACTTTAACCCGGAATAGCTGAGTCGCGCGAGGAAACGTGGAAGTTGGAAGTGCGCAGCCTTGAAGATGCCTCGCTTAGCGAAATCCTGTCGGAAGCTTCCCAGCTCATTCTTCAACTTCTTTAACCGCGACGAATATGTTTACTGGAGAATCTGCCCATCCGAGTACAAAGAATCTCTCACTTGCTACCAAATAACAGGATCCCGATCCGTCGCAGTTCTCAGAGTTCTTAGAGAAGACTACCACGGCCACTTCAAGTTTGGCGTGCTTACAAATATTTTTGAGATGAGAAGTACTACAAACTCTCCAGACGCGTGTCACAGTCCGTCGCACTCGCGAGGCCATTAACCGTTTCTTGGACAATGCCAGATTTCGAAGCGGAATGAAGACACTCGCTGTGGTGGTCCTATCGACGCTCGTTAAACTCCTCATTTTCGACCTTAATCTCTCAAAACGTTTCCTTCATGCGGAGACGTTTCAGCGAGACGAGACTAGTTTGGTGAAGAGTCTCGCGACAGCCTTAAGAGGCCCGAAGATGCTATTCCGCCGCAGGCCACAACCATGCAGCTCGAATCACGCCGCAATTAAACACCTCCGAGTGTCACTAGAGAGTGAAAAGACGCGCGCAATACCCCACACGCGGGTCCACGAGCTCGCTACACCGTAGGATCTGGCGCAACATTGAACTTGACCCCATCTAAACCCCTGATACTTGGAAAATGACGCAACGCAAACTTTGATTCCCCCCGCGGCAAGCTTCTTCGCTCGTCGTTCCAGCCGTGAGATTGAATCGACGTAAGGTAACAGACTACCAGCAATGTCGATAACCTGTCGCCGTCACAAACCCCTGTCGCGAATAATATCCCCGACCAATTTCGACTGTCACACCGTCAGCCTAACGACTTTCGGATGGCAAAACCCCAAACGCGACCTCCAACCGTCATTCCAAAATTGTAACCATTTCGGAAACCGCAATAATGCCGTCTCCTTTATCCTCGCACCAGATCCCACCACGATCCAAAGTCGGAGCTAGTACCAATGAAATCCCAATCCAGGATCTACCCACGAATTGCCCTACCAAATCTTCCTTCCAAATCAAACCAGCGAATTCCTCGTCAATCTCCACTCTCCACGAGACGAGCTAATTCCCCATGCATCCCAATTTCGAATGTGCGCTACCAAAGTCTTCTACGGTTTCAGTTCACGATGAGATCAGCAAATTCCTCGACGACTAATCCCACATGACACTTCGAATCTCGGTGACTTTTTCTCTACTGCTTCTATCCCAAACGAGACTAGCAATCTCCATACTTTAACCCAATTCCACAACAGACGAGCACTTTGCAATCCATCAAAATTCCCCGCGAAACAGATTTTCCCATCAGTCCCACTATCCCACGCGATTCGTTACGTTCGGAACGTATCATGCCACGGAGCATTTTGTCAGCAATACTCATCTTGCGTTTCATCTAATATCTCCAAGCTCATTGAGACCGTAGTCCTGATTCTTGACCGGACGGACATGCAATTTTGCCATTCATTCTTACTCAACACGAGTCAAACGATTTCCTACTCCTAAGTCCCGTTTCGCATGCAACAAGTTGTTCTGCTGACGAATCTCACTCACTGGCTGCTATTTATGCTACTTTTGGATGAGACCACAAGTTCTGTGGCCAGTGCCTAATAAAACCCCATGAAAGCAGCGTAATGAGAGCAGCTAATTAGCTACGATACCACGATCGTAGTTCTGACTCGGAACGAGATCGACAAGTCTAGTTCTGGATGGGACCAGTAAATTTGCCACGATATCCCCATTTAAGCTCGGACTATACTTCTTATTATAGATCAGAGCGTGAAATCGACCAGCGAAATTTAATTACCAACGGGACTAGCAGTTTTGCTACCGAATCCCATTCGAGATCACGGACTCTCCGCGAGTTCTTCGTACTTTTACGGAAATTGACTACCGACTTCCAATTGTCGGACACGAACGGAAACGTTCGCAACGGTCTTCGAGTATCGGTTTTTTATCAGCCTTAGTAATCTTTCGATCTCTACGATTCGCATGGTCGGATGAGAGGTGTGTTCGCCACTTACCTTTGAAACGATGAAGACGAGCGGCGAAGAGACGACTCCTGGGGAACGGATCACGAAACGTAGCGCGTGAAGATCTGTCTCACCGGAAGAGAACCGATGTCCTTGGACTTGAGGTGCCGTTCACGGCCACAACCAACACAGAAATGCGCCGGTCCCAAGGCGTGCGGCCACTTTTCCTGGCCGTTCGCTGGGTGGGGGATTCTGGCCTGCTTGCCGGTGCTGCTTCTGCTGCTTGCTGCTGTTGGTGCTGCTGCCGCTGCTGCTGGCAGGTGGAATGTTCCAATGCTGGAACGTCCAAACGCTTCGCGAAGACCCGCATTACGAGCGGATTGTTCTTCTTATCGCTACGCTTTATGGCTGGCACGTTCGAACTCGACAGCACCGAGTTTAGATCACCGATCGGTAACTCTGCTGACAATAAGCCCAACCTCAAGGACACCGCACCTCGAATCTTCCTTGCATTATCCCCAATTTTTCATACCTTTCACATCGAACGAAATTGCATTTCCAAAGCTTTTCCGATCTGTGCGAAGCTACAGAACTCTGCCCAACCAGACAAGCAAGCTGGTGAAGAACAAAATTTGTTAAGATGTTATTTGATGCTGAAGTAACATTTTTTAAATAGTACTTTGAAACCAGTTTGCACTATGTTAGTGTCACTTTGGGACTACGCACAAAGTGTGTTGAACCTACGCTAATTTTGTGCGAAAAAAAGATTGTCAAGGCAAATAGGGCTCCAGAGTAAATCATAAAGATGATCTCTCCCACCTAAAAGACAAAAGACTGTTCGCTGCACAAGAAAATCCACTTTTAGCTACGCACAAAAGGCAAAAAATGCCGTTACGAAAGTAAATTATAAAAAGTGAAAAAAAATTGCTCCTTGGGAAAAAATCCGAAGCTTTGCAAACTAATTCCTGGTAAGTGAATCCCGCTGTAAATTTTGTCGTTCGGGGAAATCTAGCGGCTAGTGTTTTTTTCGCGATGGTTTTGTTGGGTGACGGAAAAACGTGGGATGAAATTTATGAATTTCCGGTGCGTGTCTTCGAGCGGTAAATAGATCACGAGGCGAAGACACGCGAGTCTACGAACTCGTCGATGAGTTTGCAGCGACATAAAATTGACCACGGATTTCTATAACGAACCGATGGAACGAAAGATTCCGTGGAATCGGAACGGGTGTACGAAAAAAAAAACCGGAGGTAAGTAAATTTCGTAGACGAATTTCCTCGGTCGTCGCGCTGTCCTTGTTCCATTGTGATTCCGTTGGTAACGAAGAGTTCAAATGTCATCCGTTGCTCTGATCTTGGGCAACGCCGTTGGATCTCCTCCATCCGCGTACGTGTCTCCGGCTCTCGGCGAGGTTTCCATTGCTGAAACTTAGTCGGCAAAAATGAGTAGGCATAAAAATGAAAAATAAAAATAAAAAAAAACAATGGAACGAGAAAAAAACAGGCACCGCACGAATCTGGTCTCCTTTGATGAAGCTCCGTCAATGAAGAGTGACAAAAATCGGGTGTCACGATCGGAAGACAACGAGTGACATTTTTTACTCGTTCGCATTGTTTTTCACTCGCGAGTGTGATTCCGATCTTCCGTCCCCGTTTTTTCCCTCCTCCTTTTCTTTCCTTCTCTGTTTTCCCCGAATCGTCCCCGAGCTCCTCTTCTCATCTCGAGACACCTTATTGTTACGATCGCTCCACGTGACACGTAATAAATAAGACTCCTTTCCTTTCTTTCTTCTTCTCGCCTGATCCTTCTCCCCCTTTACCTTTTTTCGTCCAATTCCATCTTTTTATTACAGTTCATCAACATTTTACCAAACTTCTTTCTATGATGAACGATCAATAGTATAATTATATCACGGGATAACGCGGGACCGTTACTTTTTATTATACCCACACCAAAGTCTGCCGAAGTCGATGCGTACCTACGTAACTATTCCTTGATCTAGTCACCTGCTTCGTGTCCCTATTGTCTATGTCTATGTCTGAGGCGAGTGTCACCCTGCAAACGGTTGTATCCAACTCCCATTCATTTCCCCATTGCTCGCCCCGTTTTCTCTGTACCATTTCGCTCGACCCTCACCGAATGGGCCAATTACAAACAATATTTTCTTCCAACGATAACAATTTTTCAATTCGATGTCGCGAGACAACCTCGATTCGTGCGAGACAACAACTGTATGATCATATTATTACAGCTGTGCCCAGTGAGCACGTTTTATTGCGCCAATGTAACACAGAGGTTACAGGTTATGTCTTTTCAATGTTATTTTTGTGGTATATATAATGTATTACTTTGTAATATAACTGTTACATACCGGGTACATAACACGTTATATTACTTTGCAATATGACTGTTATATACCCAGTACATAACATGTTATATTACTTTGTAATATGACTGTTATATACCGAGTACATAACACGTTATATTACTTTGTAATATGACTGTTATATACCGAGTACGTAACACGTTATATTACTTTGTAATATGACTGTTATATACCGAGTACAAAACACGTTATATTTCTGAGCAGGAAATTTTACCTTACATGTTACTTACATGTAACGTCGAGGTAACATTACCGTCGGTATTTAATAATGTCAAGTCGTGGTGAAAGAGATCATCTACGTTTGAGGATGACTCTTGGACTCTTGTCACATACTAAGTATATTTCCGAGGCGCTGCCGAGTTCTGAAGAGCGAGGAGGACGAGGATTTCGCGATTCACTGCTCGTATTTAAGTGGTGCCTCGACGAGTCCGTTGACACGTATGAAATCGATGACGTTTATCGCACCTGCGTTGACGGATGTTCCGCCCAGCCGAGCCGAGGTAAGCTCGTAAAGCTTCTCGCTCACAATGCTCTCGCGAATTCTCTCTCACTCAGCTCGTGACTCGTCGATAAGCCGTATTCGGCGACCATCGGTCGTCAGGAAATCTACGCATCGAAACTCTGATTCCACGCGAAGAACTGCCGTTTCGATGCGTGACGAGATCGCGTCGAGTGTCCCCAGTGAACACGGTAATGTTGCAGCAATGTAACGGCAATGTTACCGATTGTTACCTCGACGTTACATGTAAGTTACGTGTAAGGAAAAATGTCCTACTCAGCAATATAACATGTTATATGAACCCGTTATATAACAGTTATATCGCAAGGTAATATACCAGCTATATGCCAGTTATGTAACCAGTGAACACGGTAATGTAGCAGCAATGTAACGGCAATGTTACCGATTGTTACCTCGACGTTACATGTAAATTACGTGTAAGGAAAAATTTCCTACTCAGCATTATAATATGTTATATAACGTGTTATGTACCCGTTATATTGCAGTCATATCGCAAGGTAATGTACCAGTTATATAGCAGCTATGTAACCAGTGAATACGGTAATGTAGCAGCAATGTTACCGATTGTAACCGGTAATATTACCTCGACGTTACATGTGAGTTACATGTAAGTTGAAATTTCCGACTCAGCAATATAACATGTTATATAACGTGACACGTCGCAAGGTAATATACCAGTTATGTAACCAGCATATAACAAATGGTACGTAACGTGTTCCTTTCACTTTATATACCAGCAATGTATCACAAATATAACATTGTGACGTTACCTGTAACTTTTATGTTACATTGTCGTGATAAAACGTGCCCACCGGGTCTATATTCTCACGTTTTCGAACGACCTCGATGCCGAATTATCGTTTCTCATCTCAGATAGGAAGGAAGCCGTCGAAGTCCAACCTCGTATCTTCCATTCCCATCATCCCAACGCCACGCGTGTCATTTCCATTAACCGCAATTTTAACGCGACCACGCGATCAGCATCGACTCGCTCATAACGTCGACACGATTCCGCCAACTTTGTGGAATCGATCCTCGTTGCGTAGAAATCCAAGTATTTTTATTACCCTCCATGAAAATCCACACCTCCGAGTGTCCTACTCCGGAATAAAATTTGAATTTATATCGAAATTCGAAATCCTCCGCGAACAATCATGTAGAAAAACAAAACAGATTCTCGGAAGAAATGACCGATGTTTTACGATCCATCGAATCGCTGCCTCGTATCGATAATAAAAACCATACTACGAGCGACGTACGTACGAGGATGAGAACGATTTTGCTGCGAAGCACAACTTGAATGTAGAAAAATCAAATCCGAGAAAACTTGTTGCCATCTCGAGACTTGGAACAGTTTTGGATACATTTTCCTCTCTTTTCCCATCCATGATCGTGGTACAACACCGTTGCAGGCGGTTGCCATCGAGGCTTGTGCCGTTTTCCTTCGATTCATAGCTGTAAAACTCGCATTCCAACTCCGTATTTGTATCTGTTCCGGTCCGAGAGCCAATTCAGATCCTCCTCTTGAGATGCAATTCGAGAGCTGTTACTTTGGGAAATCGTTGCAGCGCGAAAAAAAAATCGCAGCAAATTGTGAGATATTGGGACATGAAATTCAGTTTTCGCAAAAAAATCGTACGCTACAAAATTTCTACTCGCAACAGAATAGAACGATGTAGTTTGGCAGGAATTCACCCAGCGTCTACTAATAGCATGAAAGCCTGCAGTACATTCTTTCAATCGGAATGCTTTATCAATAATTTGTCACGGTTATCTGGGACTCCACGCTGAACGAAGTTATGTTACGTTGGAACGGGCAATTTATTTTTATTAACAAAAATAATTGTATTATTATTTGCAGTCGAGTGAATTCGTATTTCCTAATTGGAATATGCGCAGCAAACCGAAGGGCGAAACTCGAGTGAAAAAGTTTTTCTTCGGATGAAAAGTTCGTAATCGGGCAACTCGTAGAATTCACGTCGCTTACAGCGAAAACTATTAATTGATAAAACTATATGCAATTTCAAGCTTGTTCTCCCATGATGTGTCTCAATCCCTCGAGCTCCGTGGAGGAAAAAACATTTGACGCTAATGTATGGTAATAATGGTGAAGCGTTAATGAACAGTTTTCAGCGTGCGAATACCAGCTACTTCGTTACCGAAGCAGCTTTATTTTCACGCTACGCGATTGTAAAACTAGGAATTACGAGAGAGGATGCTCTCGATCGTCGAACATTTGCACAATTGACGTCAAAAATTGCCGTCTCGATGCTGCAACTTCCATGATTGAGAAACGGCAATGTAACAGCGAGTTACATCTATGTTACATCATCGTACCCCGTCGATTGTTCTTCTCTTGCCGTGTCGAGTTCATCATCGACGATTCGTTCCAGTCGTACTGCTATTTCTGCACGAACCACGCGATGTAACGGTAATATAACGCAAGTTACGTTCTCGTTACATTACCGCGTGACGCACGGTAGTTTTTTCTCGTTGCCTTATCATTTTTCCCGGTCCAGGATCGATCAATTTTCGCTCGCTGCAATCTTCACGCTCGTAATATGACGTGAATGGAATTTAACGCGGAGTTACATAAATGTTATATAACCATGCGAATAAATAGTTTTTCGTTACGTCATTTACTACGCGTTAGACGATTGATTCGTTCGTCCTTGATCCCTATTTTCTCAATGTAACGTCAATGGAACATCGAGTTACATTTATGTTACGTTGCCATTACATAACTAATATCTGCTATTTTGTTCTATTTTCGTCTTCGTAACGCGCTGTAACCATGCAACATGTTTTCTTTCTCCCCGTGACGATACTTCATTCATCTCACGATTCCAGCTCACTAATAAAATATGTTCCGCACTGTGAAGTTTTCCGCCATTGCCGTAATGTAACAGAAATATAACGCCGAATATTATCCACGATTCACTACGACTTCTCATCAGCCGAATTGTGGATGCGCGTTTTTTATGGGCCGAGAAGCATTTTCCCGACGAGCAACGCGCAATGTAACAGGGATGTAACAGGGATGTAACAGGGATGTAACAATAGGCTAATTCCTACAGGTGACAATTTCTACTCTCGATACACTACACATATGATAGTATCTTGCAATGGTACCCACGTTGCATTTTGTAACATCGATGTAACGCAACGTAACATTGCTGTAACAATACAACATCCTGAAATATCAAGTGACGCTTTCTAGGTCGCCATTTCTCGTTTGTACCGTGCATCGCAACGGAGTCGCGACATCTCCGTAAGCTAATTCGTATTCTTCTTCGGCAAGGGATACGTCACGATCCAACACTCGTTCATTTTCATCCTAACAACATAACTGAAATGCGACACTCAGTTATCTCGCTCCGCGTCGAACAATTCAAGCGGAATACGACACCGTTGCCGAATTACTGTTATACTATTGAATGAAGAATAGTACTGTAACAGGAACGTTAAGATTATGTAGGAGCGTGTTACGTGTCAACTGGGTCTGGATTCCGGTCTCTTTTTTCCATAAAACTCGCACTCGCTATTTCTCCTACGAATTTTCATACATCGTGGCGAATTGTAACCCGAACACCTTCATTGTTTCTTTCAAATTCCAGTTCGAGACTTGTAAATCCTTATCTCTAATTGGACAGGTAACGAACTAGATGAGAAGTGGAGATAATAGAAGAAGAAAACGACGTTTGAATGGATTAAATGAAGATGGGAAAAGTGTGAAGTGAGAGAGAGAGAGAGAGAGAGAGAGAGAGAGAGAGAGAGAGAGAGAGAGAGAGAGAGAGAGAGAGAGAGAGAGAGAGAGAGAGAGAGAGAGAGAGAGAGAGAGAGAGAGGAGGAGACAAAGCCTTTTCTGACTTAGGTATTCGCGACGCGTAAAGGAGCCAGGATAAACGTGTTAACCGGTAGAAATAAAAATCTGGTAAACGCGGATCTTGAGTGAACCGCGGTATGCTCGGCCCGTTTAATTAAGGACTTCCTGGCAAACGGAAAGAACTCGTAGGCCATACACTTTATTAAGCAGTATAATTAGTGCCTATTGTTATTATCAGACGTTCGCCAAAGTCACATCTAACTCGGTCGTTTCGAATTTCGCGCCGTTGCGTTCGTGTTTCCGAATTTTGACGATCCTCCACGAAGCCTCGGCGCGTAGACGAAAGGACAAAAATAGTATCCGTTTGAAATCCGACAGCATCGAAGCCAACGAGTATCAAACTTTACCGTTAGACGAAACAAAATCGCCGCGACTCGGATTCTCGATTCGATTGCCTCGAGCGTGACCCGCACGAGACCTCGAGACAATTTTTTACAATCGATCGCCTGAAATCGATCCCGACATTTTTCCCACCGACGTCGCGAGCTCAACGCCGGTCCCAGCGGCGGAAAAAAAATCGGCCGCCATTTTGAGTCCGCCATCTTGAACTTCTTTCAGAATCGTCGGATCGCCGTCATATTGAAAACGCAGCGAGCTTTCTCGCGTTCGAACTGTTTGGGCGGCTCGGCGCGTGTTCTGGCGAGAACAGACGTTTTCCGAAATGATTGCAGGATGTGACGCAGGGCTGGTCGAAGCCGAAGCGTTTGCGAGACGGATGACCGAGTGAATGACCCTGCTTTTCAGATTTTTACGCATGACGTTTCCCTTGCCGGAATCCTGGGCGAGTACAGCTATGGCTACCGATTCCACTCGTCATAACGACGCGCACTCGTGTGCGCGCGCGTGTAATTCGCGAATAAATTAATTCGACGCCAGATTATTTTCAATTATAACTGTAATCCCGAGAGTATTCGATCGGCAGGGATTAAATCATTTCCAAATATACGTAACTCGACGAGTGGGGACGCAAAAATTGGTTCCTATCATTTTTTTTATAACAAAAATCGCACCTCGCAATTTAATTATCCTCGGAATCGGTGTACAAATCCCAAGTAGCAATTTTTAGAAGGATTCTGCGAGAATCTCCGATCGCAAATTACCAACCCACACACAAATCGGACAGGTTTTCGACTACCGATTAGTCTATTGCCCGCAAAATATCCGAGCTTTCGCAAAATCTATTTCGCCTACCTACTTTTACCTATCTACACCTGCCTATCTACATTTGACTATCTGTTTTTGCTCTTCTACTTTTGCCTATCTACTTTTGCCCGTCTAGTTTTGTCTATCTACTTTTGCCTATCTACTTTCTCCGCGCGCTGAACAAATTCGTACCCAGTGCGAGATGCGCAGTTCTAATCGGTTGTCCGTGCGAACAACGCTATGGAATTCCGCCAACTTTTTTCTCAACAGTATCTCGTTAACAATCGTCGCTTCGTGCTGCTTAACGAAGAGCAAACAATTTTTATTTCCAATTAAAGAACCGCTTTCCGGGAATTCTGTTCTCCGGCCTCCAACTTCCTCCGGGTTGGAAGTATCGACGCCGGCACTTCCCCGCCCCTCGATGGGCTGACGGGCTCGCAAAATGACAACTGGATTAGTAGTTCCCGTCGCTGAGAAACACACGAGACTCGAGCAAACACGACCGATCGACTAGCAGGTAGGCGTTCGCGTTTGGAAAGTGTTGTGACAGCTCCTTCATCCTAATGATACTTCGTATCTCCTTTCCAGCGACAAATTGCGCTAACGGGTTACATTGACGCAGAATAGCCTGCCGCAGAGAGCAATTGATGGATGTGGGTTGTGGTCTTTATAAGCAGTCTCCGCGTATCATCTCAGTTATTACCTTCACCGCGTCCCTGTCGCGAGGCGATCGGCTTAGGAATTCATCCGAGATTACGATACATCTTTCACGCGTTGCCCGGGAAAACAGCTCCCTCCGATATTATATTTTCCAGACCCGATCCGATGATATTAAGTAGCCGAGCCTAGTACCGGTGTAACGCGGAACGCCGCTTCCTCGGGAAATTCACGTTGGGCCCGAGGAACCAATGGACTTGCGTTTCCGCTCCGATCGACATTAATCTTCCATATAAAGGCGATGAGTATGCTAATGAAGAGAAAACGCCGGTCGAATTTTACGAACCCATTACTGGTAATTGGTCGGGCTTCGAGGATTTTCATAATGAAATCACCTTGAGGGATCACAGATGCAATGAACCGACCAACCGTGAAACGTTTCGCATTTCGATGAGATAACTTTCGGATCACTCCGCGTGATTCGACACGCGAGTTCATTTTTTGTTTTTTCCTTTTTCTTTTTTTCACCCGACTATGAAATGGTCCAAGTCAAATTATTGCTGGGAATGAATGAAGTCGACTCCATTCCGTTCCATAGACGCGGCTGCGGAGACTCGACTCGTCATGGTGCGGGAGATAAAGATGTATCCATTCAACGTCCTTCCTGCTCACTAACACAATTATTTCTTGCCGTCTTCATTTTCCAAATCCTCGATACCGCTGCGAGGCTTCACCGATCGTCTCACAAATTCACTCCCAAGCAGCGATACCATTTTTCCATTCCAGCAAAAAATAATTCTCGTTTCTCCAACGAACGTTGGACGTACGTCGGACACATTGTCTTAAGCTCGACTGACCAGAATATCCACGCGATACTCGACGATACGCGTCGTACGGCAACGTAACATCGTTATGAAACATCCACGTTCGTGCTACCTCTCGCACTGCCAGAAACGAGCAATGAAACAGCAATGTAACAGCAATGTAACCGCAATGTAACAGCAATGTAACAGCAATGTAACCGCAATGTAACAGCAATGTAACCGCAATGTAACAGCAATGTAACAGCAATGAAACAGCAATGAAACAGCAATGTAACAGCAATGTAACAGCAATGTTACAGTAATGTAACAGCAATGTAACAGCAATGTAACGGCAATGTAACAGCAATGTAACAGCAATGTAACAATGTTACATCGGCGAATATTTACCTGCGGAGCCCGAATTTCGAGCTTATCTTTCCAAACTTTGTCATCGTGTCGCGATACTCGACTCTTGTGTCCACTTGATCGTATCCCGACGATAATTTCATCGTTGTTAAATCGAAACCTTTGAGCTCGGAGTGAAAATTTCGCTGAATATTACACGGATACATCGATCACGTGTTAAAAAGAGTACGTGGAAAATATTCGGCATGGTATTTCACAGTTATTTACGCCCATATCTGGCCTGCTCGTGCATATGCAAATTATCAACTGCTCCAACCGAAATTGGCGATTATTCATGACTGCAGCGTGCCGAAAATGGCGAAATTGTATCAATTTTTGGGCTTTGATGATCGGACGTTGATTATACGATACGGATCGCGTATCGAAGAATCGTAAAGTTGTAGAGGTGAATTGTAGAGGTAGGCTTCGCGTTTTTTCTTCGTTCCCTCGCCTACATGCACGAAGTGTGATTCGATTTTGTATCCTCCCGAGTATCGTCGCTGGCCTCCGCCGATTTCCAACCGTGAAACGCGAGTCTGCTGTCAAATATGACGTCTTTTTGCGACTGTCAGAGAGCGAGGCGAAGAACAGCACCGAGCAGATCGGTAGCACGTGTATTATTTACTCTAACGCTACCTCGAGTCGATTAAATTTCTTGCTCTTCGATCGGCGGAGTGAAAAAGAGAATAATAAGAAATAGGCGAGAGCGTTAACAAATTTCTACCTGAGTATTATCTCGGTTTTTCTCACCGCCGCGCGATGCTGGAATACGTAAACGGCGCGTAGAGCTACACCCTCGTTTACTTAACAATCTAAGGCTACAGCTTATTATCTTGTAGTTATGCCGCCTTCGAGATAAGTCGAATAACAACGCAGGTTTTTGTCCTCTGCGGGCGGCACGATTACGCGGCTGGTCCGTACGAGCCACCGGACGAGATCTGCGATGCGAATAATATCGGCCCACGAATAGTCGTCGATTCGCGAGGTGAAATATACGTAAACGTAGGAGCGCTTTAGCACTGCCGAGAAACGCCAGGTTATTTCCTCCTCACGGTTTCGGAAAGCAGATGGCGCGGGTCAGGCGGTGATTCATGAAACAAACGTCCCGGGATATTAAGAAAACTGGGATAGGGATTTTTTCCCACCAACATCGCAACCCCAACATCACATTCCCAACTTCCACCGCTGAGACGCTGCTGCTTCTGGGCTCAGGACGCCTTCACGCCTCCCTCCGAACCCCAACTCGTCTCGTCTCCTTTGCTCCGCTTCTCTCCTTTTTTCCGCACATATCGCCAAAATCCGCTCCACGCGTCGCGAACCATACGGTAGGTGGATCGTCGACTTGTTGAACGAGTCTTGAAATAAAAGGGTCACTCGGCCAAACCGGGGTCGACTATGCCGCGGCGAATTTAACGGTCATGAATCGTAGTCGCCGACTATGGCCGAAGACATGCGTGGAATCGTAATTTCAGTCGCTTCAAATGAGACCCGAAAAGCTATCGGCACTCGTCGTAGGAATAAAAAGTAAATTAGTTACATCGAATCACGGCTCCAGATCCAAACCGCACGACGCTTGTTGCGCGGTAATAATGGTAGAACATGTAATTTTACGGTGGCGCATGACGTCCAGCACTGTGGAGAAGAAAGACCAATTCCCTGTCTTCGAGTGTATCGTAGAAATTGGCGATCGCGGTTAGCAATCGATGCATTCGCTTTGTGTGGTTTTCGACGTCTATATTTTGGAATAGCTGAGCAGACATCGCGCCATGTATGTTCAATGTTGCGTGCGAACGTACAACAATCAGGATCCACGAACCGTATTTCGTGGTTAGCTGGCAGATGCGCGCGCGCGTGTGAGTGGAGCTGTTTCGAACCTCTTTTGAACCTGTTTCAGAGCTCTTCAGAGCTGTTTTGGATCTCTGCAAAGCTGTATTAGTTTTTTGGGTCTTTTGGACTCTTTTGAAGCCATGTGAAGCCATTTGGACGTGTTTGGAGCTTCTTGGAGCTATTTCAGTACTGTTTAGAGTTGATCAGAGCCATTTTGGATCTGTGTGAAGCTGTGTTAAAGTTTTTTGGATCTTTTGGAGCTTTTTGGAGCTATGTGGAACCATTTGGAGGTCTTTGGAACTGTTTTGCAGCTATTTTATAGCTGTTTGGAATTGTTTGGATCTGTGTGAAACTGTGTTGGAATTTTTTGGACCTTTTTGGAGCCATGTGAAGCCATTGGAGGTGTTTTGGAGCTAGTTTGGAGCTGTTTCAGAGTTATTTTGGAGCTGTTTTGGATCTGTGTGAAGCTGTGTTGGAGTTTCTTAGCCTTATGGTAACTTTTTGGAGCCATTTGGAGGTGTTTGGAGCTGTTGCGGAGTTGTTGCGGAGCTATTCGGAGCTATTTAGAGATGGAGCTGTGATTCGATACAAGTGCTGAGAATAACTTTGATACTCGAGTTTTCGGGAGCTCCGAATTTGGTCAGGGCTACGAATCTTGGGCACGCTATGCAGGGGATGCTAAGTCGCGAGTTCATACGATTCTGTCGCGTTCGTAAATCAAGACGCTGATTGCTACGATTCGCGGATCGATGCTGACGATTGTCGTATGTGGAATCTCATTAGATATCGTTTCGATGAGGACCCTCCTCCGTCTTCGGCGCGAAGAAAGGAAGCGTATAAAACTCCTCGCGGACTCCTCGACTCCTCGGGCCCCGAGCATGCCGCGGTGTTGTATAACCAGTAGGTAATGTTGCGTACGGAGAGACGCCGTTGCGCATCGTCTGCCACCAGCAACTAGTTACACGTATGAAATAATCTATTATCTCGGAGGGGAGTTATCTGGTGCGGGCATTGAATCGCCAAGGCCGTGGAAGAGACTCGCCAGAGGAGTCGCACCACGGTCATCGACCCTCATTCCACGGTGCAACAGCGACTAACCTCCCCACCACTATGCCTTCCTGCCCGGGCTCACCTCCTTGCCTACCTCAACCATCCGCCTCCTCCACCTCCGCCTCCACCTCTTCTTTCATCCTCTTCCTCGTGCCTCTGCCTTTTGTCTCATCCTCTTCCTCTCCTCGCTCCTCCGCATCCTCACCTTTTTCCTCGTTACTCTCCGACTCTCAGTCTCTCCCGCTCGCCTTTTCCTCCTCTTCCATCATTTTCCCGCACTCTTCTTCACATTCTCCTCGCACTAGACTCTTTATCCTCTCATCCACATCTCCCACTGTCATCGGTCCTTCTTTCCAATAACCTCTCTTCTCCCTCCCAACTATCTCCACCTGCCTCTCATTCCCCTCACCTTCCTTCCTCTAATCTCTGATTAGCTCATCTTCCTCGTATTCCTCTTCTTCATCCTCGAGCCCCCTTTGTTCTGTTTGGCAATTGCTCGAGTATTTTCAGTTTGCTGTTCCAAATTCTTACATTCTTCTTGGTCTTCTTCCGTAGCGCCTTACCCTGATTCGTCCTGCCTCAACTCTCGACTCTCCCACATTCTCGTTCTCCGTCTCCCCTCGTCTCGTCTCTCCCCCTGTTTATTCATACTTCCTGCACCTCGTGATTTGCATTCTCACTTTCTCGTCTCTCATTTTCGTCTTCCCCCTTTTTTTCCATACTCAACATCCTCCTTCTGCCGTTTTCACTCCTCTCATTTCCCTCTGTTACGCGCTCAAAGCGTTTCTCCACCTCCGGCGCAACCATCGCAATGGGATGCTTCTGCTGAATAATCGTCCGGCGTCTAGATAGGTCAGGATACCGAGCATACCTGGCCATCCACGCGAACGTGCCTTCCTCCGAGGTGATATAATAATTAGAATCAAGTGAAAAATAACAAGTTCATCGTGGAACCTCAGAGAACCTGCCGCCTCCGATTTCACGAGCGGGCGTGAAACAGTAGATGGCGTATTCGTGACGTTCACGGGTAAATATATATGGCAGGGTAACCTGTTGCCTCGTTCTGTTTTTACGTATCCGGCTTCGGGGTGCCGGTTGATTGGCACCTGCCATAGAAATCGGCACCCGCAGCCAAATTACAGCCCCTGTCTCCGCTCACAGAGAGAGAGAGAGAGAGAGAGAGAGAGAGAGAGAGAGAGAGAGAGCGAAAGAGAATGCAAATCTTCGATTCTTCCACACCATTCTCACGTATATAGCTGCCGGCAAATTTCAGCACCGGATACTCGTTCTCTATGGTGTGTACATTTTTTTAAAAAATCATTTTTATCTCCCTCCTCTTCCTCCGACCACGATCCTTAGCGCGGCTCCCGGAACTGGTGAATAGATGTGTTTCCCCCTCTTCGGGGATGATACCACGCAGAAACGACTCCACCCCCTCATTTCTCGAACCCCAAGCTCCTTCCACGTTACATACCAGCTATGTATCGCGGATGTAACATCGCGACGTTACCTGTAACTTCCATGTTACATTGCCGCAACGAAACCGTCTTACATCGCGTTCGAAACGTGAAAAGTTGTTTGGACGAGCCTTGTGCGGGAAACGAGGAAACGGAAGGGGAGGAAACTTCGCGACTGTACCATCCCCTCGGAGGATTCGCATTTTCTGGTAAATTTTCTCGCCGCAGCGGAATTTTCCGCCGTGAAGCGTGGGAATTTTCAACGGCGCGGTGTCCTCCTCACCTACGACCCCTTTTCCATGAGATTCCACCGAGCGGAAACTTACAGCAAAGTTCGTGGCATCGTAGATAATATGACCAACATGGCACAAGGATCTTATCGCTTCTTGGATCAGTCGATGCTGTTTCTCGTTGGTAAGATCGCGCGAGTTCGCTCCTCTCCTACATTTTCTACTTTATTTGCCCGCGCGGCGTCGTCCTCGTCCTCGTCGCCACTACCGGTGCCGTCTGCCGGGTGCCGTGTGCCGCCTCCGACGCCGCAACAACGCTCGCCGCGTTATTTGCCTACGGAAAATAGATCCGAGCAAACCTCGTAGGTACATATTTATCGGTAGGTACTCTCTCAACGACTACCTCTATCCGATATAACCGCACCTCGCATATCGAAGGTCCCACCCCGTGACCGCGATTCGCCCCCTTACCTACCTATTCTTCGCGACAGCCAATGACACCCGATGCGGTCTCCAAAAAAAAAATGCAAAAACCAAAAAAAAACACGATCTGCGTCTCTCTCTCTCTCTCTCTCTCTCTCTCTCTCTCTTCTCTCCTAACAAATAATTCCGCATGAAAAAAATATTATTTTGTAGGTATGCTTTATTGCGTTATACAGGGTGGGCAATTTAACGCCACCACCCGAAATTCGGCACGATTTTGCGAGTTTTTTTTCTTCTTCAATTTTATGCACAGGCGGCGAGATGTAGACTTTTGAAGTGAACTTTCTACTCGGAGAGGGAAATCTCGGCGATAGCATCGCAACAACATCGCCGACGAGTTGATCTTGAAAACGAAGTCCGAGAAAAGTGAGACGATTAAAATTCAAAACTTTCGATTACTCGGTTACAACTCGACCGCGCTGTTATAACTCTGCATACGAGAACATCAGATGCAATTTTTCCTAATAATGTAAACGTGACTCGGAACAAATTACGACACCCGAATTTTCGCGCCCCATAAACGTGATTTTGAAAAAAGAAAAAAAAACGAGCAAAACGCGAAACACTGAGATGAAAAGGAGTTGCAGAAAAATGGTTCAACGGGATTATAATCGTGAATCCTGAATGGATTCAAATGTTTCGAGGAAAAATGGAACTTTTTCAAGGTCGAATCTGTTTTTTGGGCGGTAGAAAAAAAAAATTCTTACGAGTTTTTTAGCTTTGTGATATTTTTTGAGCCTGTTTTTTTGAGGCTGTCGAAAATGACGCGTGAGAATTTCGCTGGAATAATATATCGGAACGTTTTCCTCTGGTTGTGTGGTAATAAAAAGTATGAAAGCGCGTATATTTCTTGTCCGTGCGTATAAACCTCATTATAAGTGGCATATCTTATAGTTTATGATTCCTGTACCACTTCTGCGCTACGGTTTCCTATCCCGCGCGTCGCCCGGAGAGGAGTAGGAGAAATTGAAAAGAGCGAGAAGGTGGCGGCGCGCGAGAGAGCGAGAAGTGGACGCGTACGGAGATGTATGCGGAGAGAGACGGGGGCAGGTGAGGCGCGCGAAGAAATATTGCGGAGGGAAAGATGAGAGGAGAACTAACGAAGCCGTAGGTGGAATCACGGCCGTGTGATATCGCGCGTCGCTTCGTGTTTTGCAATCGTTAAAACGTCATTACTCGCGATTAAGAATTAAGTCTGCATCCGTCCACGACGAGGAGCACAACAAAAAAAAATGCGCGACAACCACCAACAAAAATGCGGGGGCAAAATATACAAATTATAAAAAATACGGTGCGAGACGAATGGAGAAGCTGAAAAAATGCGAATCTAACGATTTAATCAAAAATTGTTTCCCCTTGTGTCTCAAAAATGATTCGAAATCGCATAATCAATATCGCAAAAACGAATTTGTCGACCTTTTTTTCAAGCTGGCAGGAAGCTGTAAAGTTGGGCAACATCGCAGGGTGTTTGCGAATCGTTTGCGAATCGCGCAATAAATATAGCTAAGCTCGATACAGGTTACGAAGCTCGATGGAAAATATTTTGTGCTTCGGAAAATAAAGAGTAGCTGCTTTACGCGCGAATATCTCACTCCAAACTTAGGCAGACGTATGTATGAACGGAAAATATTTCACAGGGAAATTAATGCTTTTTCGAAAAAAACTCGTCGCGATAAAAGTTGTCTGAAATAAACAAAATACCCAACTTTTGTTAAAAACTGTTTTCCAAAAAACAGGTTTTCCGCGATACATTGTTAATAACAAAAAACAGGAGCGGGACATGTGCAAGTTCGACAGCGCTTTTTCACCTCCCGTAGACGCGAGTGCAAAAATCCGCAACCTTCCACGACATCGGGAAGGGATCGAACATTTGGGGTACTCGATCAGTCGCTCTTACAGGCTTATGTGTTGCAGATTGTTATTATTATCCTTTTTTCAATATATAAACCGCTCCTCTGAATGTAATATATTGATAAAAAACGGTCACTAGGAGCCAATAAATTTTATTCTTTGAGTTTCACTTTCGTAGGAGATTTGAAGTTATAATGTTACTAGTTAGAGTCCTTCTCCTCTTACCAGCTTATATTTATATTTACGGAAAGGGGGAAGTCAACCAAAACCTCCTCGCACTTCTCCCTTTCGCAATTTTGACAATTAAGAGGAGAAGGACTCTAACTAGTAACATTATAACTTCAAATCTCCTACGAAAGTGAAACTCAAAGAATAAAATTTATTGGCTCCTAGTGACCGTTTTTTATCAATATGTTATTATTATCATTACTATGCTGGGAAACAAAAAATACAAGTTATTCGTTACTCACACATACAGATACACTGCAGTGCTGCTGTGTAAACATACGCATAAACCGCGTATCTCTCTAGAAGTCAGTATGATTTTCGCTCGCGACATGCGAGGTCGGTCGTTTCGACTAAATATGCATACGATCTCTTTTGCACAACGTGATCGAAGGTTTCACACATTATCTCAGCCCTGTGAATGCACTGTGTCGATCCTCCTCGAATCTACATTATTATTATCAGCATCATCATCATTATTATCATCATCATCATCATCATTATTACTATTATTATTATTGTTATTATTATTATTATTATTATTATTATTACTATTATTATTGTCGTTGTTATTTGTTGTTCTTGTTATTTCTACCTGAAGGGAGGGCTATAACGGAGGAGTGGGGGCTGGAAAAACGAGTAGAAAATTGGGAACGAGAGGGGAATGTAGGAAAAAAGAAGTCGGAGGAGAGAAAAATGTGGGTAGTCTTTTTATTGGAGAGGAAAAATCGAGGAATATTTGAAAAGGAGAGGCTGAAGAAAAGGGAAGGAGGTGGGTTTGTGAGAATGAATATAATGGGGAGGTTGGAAAAATGCCGGGAGGAGGGGAGAGAGTGGAAGCTGACGATACTATTAAGCGAACGGCGAGAATCGTAATTGGATAACAGATCCTCGAGGTTCGCTACTAAACATTCATATATTCGCGTCGAGGTCCGAATGATCTTTATTATCGCGGCAAGTGAAGCGTCGGAGAAGCGGCGCGAATTTACGATATGAAAGTGTGCGAGAAGCAAAACGTGGAGCGTAATTAATAGCGATGACTACTCCGAGTCTGCGATAGAGTCCGAAGGTAGGTAGTAGGTCCGAAGGGCAATCCTCCGCGTCTTCTTATTCCATCGCCTTCGTACGCGTGGCGGCGTCGTTTCCATTCCCCGGGCCCGTCATCGCGTTATGATCCCTCAAAAAGTGCGGGAGTTTGGAAAATCCCGTCGGCGGGGCTCCTGCGAGACGAAAGAAATCCGAACTCGGAGACGCTGGGCTCAATCCGTCGAGAGGTAAATCGATATTATCGCGTCGTCGCACGTGTAACCTTCACATGCTTCCCTTCCTAACCAAATCAATTCGAACACGACTACTATCTACGGATTTCACTCGCAAATATTACCCACGCCTTCCACACCGGCGCGCGCACCTTTTTGGTACCAGCGAATTACTTTGGCGAACCAACGCCAAGAAAAAAAAACTCCCTCTTCCAGAAGAAAAACACCTACCTTCGGAAACTCGTGGGGTTCTTGCTCCACAACTAGTTGTGCTCAGGATAAGAAAGTCTACATCCTGATTCTGAAGGGTTTTTTCCGGAAATTAAGTGCCAACTTTCTTATAGATAGGTAGACGAAGAATGCTTCGAAGGGAAATCAGGACATGGCTTCAAAAATGGCACGCAAAGGCAAGGGAAACAAAATCTGTACATTTGCTGCGAGAAAAAGAAACTGTCCTACAGCTCTCAACAGTCTACACTGTCCTGCTCAACTGTCCTACAGCTCTCGAGCTTTGCGAACAGCCATGCACCTGGATCGTGGACGAGGCATGTCAAAGCCCACAGGAAAGAGCTGAACCCCAAACTGTGGAGAATTTATCTGCTGATGAGAAAGAAATCCGAACAATCTAATCAGCTACAAGGTCATCCTGAGACCAGTGCGATGCAACTGTGGGGAACTGCCCGCAACTCCAACCTGGAAATGATCCAAAGCTTCCAGTCTAAAGCGCTCAGAATCACCCTAGACGCCACACTGTATGCGACAAATCACCGCGGAGACAGCGAGGGAGGTGATCAAAAGATTTAGTGAAAACTGCGAAACAAGACTCGGAATCCATCCCAACGAGTTGGCGACAAACTTAGTGCATAGACATCTAGTAGTAGGAAGACTGAAAAGGCTCGAGCTTCTGGACACACGAATCGCGCTATGTCGTGGTAATGAGAACCAAAGGATAAGGTGCCAATGGATGCCTACTTTGATTCGTAGAAGCGACGGACCACAAAATTATTCATTGTTATTAGAAATAACAGATTGTAATTACTCACTCGCGCTAGTAATACACAAGATAGATGAATAGCTTTATTAACGAGAGTGTTGTCTACAGCATTATAAGATATTTATCTTATAGTGTCGTTTTCGTGTATATTCATTGAGATTCCTTCTTGTCTGTGTTGCGAACACGTGCTTGTGCGTGTGTCTCACGGATTTGTGTTTTGTTCAATAGGGTTGCAACGTCGACTTTGTCTCCTCCTTGTTTCTTGTCATTTTCCATCTCTGCTTTTTTTCTCTTCCTGGACAATATTATGCTCCACATCCTCGCTCGTGCTCCTGGTCCAGATATCCTGCTCTTTTCCCGTGTGTTCGCGTTCTCTAGGATTTTTTTTTATTCACCGTAAGGGTATGCTAGTCCAGAGGGCAAAATTTTAGGTGCTTTAGAAAACGCTGTAAGTAAAAAACGGTGAAGATTTTTACTATCGGGTTTGTTATCAGTTGTACATTTATGTTTGAAGAGCACAACAAAATTTGGTAGAAAAAACAGTCAAAATTCCGAAAAGTAGAGGCAGGTAAAGTGGAGACTCAAAAAAAAGCTACACGATTCTACCATCCTCGATGATCTGAAGAGAAATATCTTGGTTATTTGTGGAAGAGTAGGGATGCAGTTTCCGTTTGACGAGAGCGATTTGCAAAACAATTTTTTTTTGGCAAAATGGCGGCCAGGTAAAAAATAGTAACGGTTTTGCCTAAGTTTTTGGACTTTGGGAATTTTTTAAAAATAATGGAAGGTTTTTGGAAAAAGATCTCGTCGAACGATAGCGACGTGTAGGAAAATACAGGGGAAAACAATGGCGCCGGTCGAGAAATGGCACGAAGATGTTTCATATCTGAAAAGTGAGCGATAGAGGCTTCGGCGTGATTACAAAATCGATTAGCACTTCCATTTGGCGCAAATGAGCCGCGGGAAGTTCGTGTTTCTGGTATGCGAGAAGGGCTTCGAGTGGGAATTAGGTTTCACCTTCCCTCGAAATCCTCGCGTCAGTTTTCGCCTCCTCGTCTCATTCCCACCTCTTCGCGCCGCCGCACGCGCGTATAAATCAAGCGTCAACAACACCTTACAACTTACAACTCTTGAGAAACGAGTTCGGTCTTACCATCTGACACTCGTTCCAACGGTTTCACCGGTTTCAGCGGTTTCCACCACTAATACGTACGTTATATCCGAAGACAATTGCCGCGGGGGCGGCGAACGACTATGGAGAACAGGAGCATCGTGAGAAATCGCGAGGAAAAGGGAGAAAACGAGAGGCAGGGCAGAGGAGAGAGAGAGACTTCGGTCGGGAACTCGTGTACTCGAGTTTGCAGGACCACGATCGAGTGCAGAGTGGCAGGCGTCCTAAGAAATAAAAAGAAATGAAAAAAAAAAAAATTCTCACTACAGAAAAAAAAGTGCAATAAAATGTACAAATGCAGAACCGGTCGAAATTTGAGGCTTTCGATCATGATAATTTATAATTATTCTGGAAATAATCGGCGAAACGGAGGATAAACTGTTTATAAATCGAGCTTATGGCAAATGGAAATTTTATCGAAGTAGATCGAAGAGATAATCGGACTAATGGCTCGCCTCTGCGTAATAATCATCCCCACAATAATAGATCCTCCCGTTGCTCGTCGCCATTCTAATTCCGTACCCGCTGCCATTTGGCCGCAAGATCATCGCGTGAGACAACGATATCGATTTCTCATTAGAACGTCATTGCTAATCACGTTGCGCGGAAAGTGCGAACCTGCGAATATTTTGCGCCTCCGTAGACGAAGCTTTCCCAAGACTTCGCACAACAAGTGGTCGATTCGTAAAGTTATTAGATGGCTTCGAAAACTCGAAATCTCGTTTCCGATTGCGTTCTCCCGTTTCTCATCTGTTCCAATCGATTCGGCGAAAACGAAGCCAAAGTCAAAGCTGCCAAAAAATGATCGACAATTTTTGCGTGAAAAAAAAATACCAACATCATTGACGCTTTTTTCCAGCCACCCATTTTGTTTCAAAGTCTCTGAAAATTCTGGAAAAATTCTACCCTCTTCTACGAGTTGGGTGGACTCTCTGTTAATTTTTTTCGAATTTTTGGAGCTCCGACGGCAAAGTTACTCGTCTACTAACACTTTTCATTTTTACACTTTTTTTTTCTTCAACAAATTTCAAGTTGTCACAAACTTATGTGACAAGTAGAAGTCTTTCAGCCAAACTCAGGTTTGCAAAGAATGCATTTTTTTGGTGATTTATCTTCGATTTGATCATTAAAAAGTGTCGAAATCCGTGCACATTGCACTTGTAAGCTTGTTTTACCACGTAGACGCTTGAGATTAGATTTTCGCATGGATGACATGTTTTTTAAGTTGTACAAAAAACGTATAACTTGTACCAAAAATGTCAGCAAAAAAAAGCTGTCAAAAACGAAACGAGATAAATTTGTAAAGGTAAATTGTGGGAAGAAATTCTTTTTCGCGTTCCCCAAAAAATTTGAAAAAAATTGTTGTTAAAAAATAATTTCGTGGGTGAAGCAAAAATATATCGGTGGTTCCACTTTATTTTTCGAGTGCATCGACTGTTCGCGTATTCATGCTCGGACCTGATCGAATTCGGGTCGCACTTGCCAACGGGATACGGAGCATTTCGCGAGTGGAACGCGAATCCCAATTAAAAATTCTCATATCGCGTCGTGGATAAGACTCGACGTCGTGCTTTCCGCCTCTTAATGGCCCCTCCGTTTTTCGCGCGGCGAGCGCAACTCGGGAAGAACACGGTGCTAAAAATGCTCCTGTTTCCAGTCTTCCGCGAGCCACCCAGAAAAGATTCCGTCTCCCCCATTTGCATACGCACGTATCTGATCGGCGCCAATTTTTCTTTCGCATTGCTTTACGGTGAAATCCTGGTGAAAAAATCCGCCCGACTACCGCGATGTATACGTACTGCTCAGAAGCGTACGTTTCTCATGGAAATTCTCAGCTGCGGACGCGGTTGACGCATAATACTGATACATAGCATTAACCCTCATGTTGCGTTACAATTTCCTGTTCGGTTGAATAAATCGATTATCCCGTACAAAACTGTGCCTCGATTCCTCTCGGGCGCCCGTTTGAAAATTACATCGCCGAAGTAAACGAAATTCCGTGTTATCGGCAACGAGGCAACGCGCGAGGCAAAAAATGAATTATTTTCAAACGTAAAAAAAACGTCCTCCAAAAAAATACCCCGGAAGTGGAGAGCAGATAATAATTGGCTACTCTTAATTAATATACGATAAACTATTGTAATACCTAACTAATTATACACAATGTCTTAATCTTTAATCACCTTATAAATTCGGTTTCAAAATCAAATAACTTTCGATTGAAGTGACGTATTCTAACAAATAGAAGAGAAACTGAAAGCATATTACCTATAAAAGGGCCTCAAACTTGAATATCTATGGATAAAATGTTAGTTTTCCTCGACCCCTTTGTGAGAAATTATTGGAAACGGTCAAATATCTCGAAAGCGAAACGTTTCTCGGAAAAATGTTTCGAATCAATGTTGTACGGTTTCTGAAGTTCTATTCAATGATCATATTCGTTTGACCTTAAGTAGAAGCGTCAGAGTGAAATGGAAATAGACATGATTTTTTTGAATGGAATACCCCATATTTTATTGCACAGTATTAAAGATGGTGCCGAGACGTTTCCAAAACACTACTTGATAACCCATTTCTAGTGAGAATCGCCTGAGCTGTGAGCTTTAGAGCTTACGGTGCCGCGACATGCCGCCAGCACTAGTGCCGAACATGTAACCTCCGCGCGGTGCATGTTGGATAACACTAATGCTGGCGGCACCGTAAGTTCTAAGGCTCATAACTCAGGCAATTCCCAACAAAAATAGGCTTTCAAGTAGTGCTTTGGAAACCTCTCGCCGCCGTCTTTAATATTGTGCCATAAAATATGGGGTATTCCATTTAAAAAAATCATGTTGGTTCCGACCTCGCCTTGACGCTTCTACTCAAGGTCTAACGCATGCGGTCATTGAATAGAACTTTTGAAACCCTACAACATTGGTTGAAAACTTTTTTCAACCCGCAGTTCTCTCCGTATTTTTGACTTAATCCACACGTAATATGCTTTCAGCTGCCCTCTCATTTGGCAGAATACGTCGATTCGATCGAAAGTCGTTTGATTTTCTCACAAAAAATTGCAAGTGTTCTCACTCTGCGCCGAATAGACGCGACGCCAGTAGGTGATTAGGAACGAAGAAATTGTAATTCTGAAATCGCGATTACTGAAAACGGTGGAAATCGACGAATTCTTATTTCCTTCGCCCACTCATCGCGTGAAGATCTCTTGAGGGTTTCGCGGAAACAGCGCGGAGTAGTCTTCTCTCGTTGAATGTGCCGGGCGATTTATAATGTCCGCTGCAAAAAGTACTCGGCCCGCACAGTTCTATCGGTGAAAATATCCAGAGGTAGAGAATTACGGTGGTAAAATTTGAAGTTCCGTGGACCAAACTGTCTACACTCGAGCTAGTTGAATGCCGGCGGCCTCCCTCACTTTTCCGTTACTGGTACTCGAAAAGTTGAATTACCGACGAATAATTTCAACTTCGCTTCCCTCTTCTTACTTTATAAACTGCTCAAGGCTGCCATTTTGTACCAGGTCTCGAACACTTTCTGACATTCTTAAAACGGATACCGATTTATCAAAAAAAGAGTGCTTTGGCAGAGGGCAGGTTGCACTCGTTCGATATTCCCGTGCTTATCCCGTAATATCTCGCCCTGCGCCGATAATATTTCGCCCATTTCGTTGCGTTGCTAATCACATCGCGTCACGGCGAGATACGCAACGGCAACTGGGTGCAGCTCGATGTTACGCGTCGGCATCAACTGGACGGCGAAACGGATTCAATTTGATTCGTCTCCTGCATCACACAGGGGCTGGAGTCAGGATTATTGGCGATTAAAATGGCGTCAGCTCGCATCACACCTTGCAATAAATTCGACGCGGCGTCGTCTTACCCGTGATAATACTAACGATTCCTCGTGCTTCACGTGTTGCAGCACACGCTCACGGGTCATTCGAACAAAGTTATGGCCGCCAAGTTCCTCGGAGAACCTTCGAAAGTCGTCACCGGTAGCTACGATCGCACTTTGAAAATTTGGGATTTGCGCAGCAGAGCATGTGAGTAGACGACCAAATTCGACTTGACTTTTCCTTTTCTTCCTTCTTTTTACCTTTTTTTTTGGTATTGTCTTATTTTTTTTAATTTTTTTATTTTTTGGTATTTTTTTTGTTTCTTATATTTTTTTTCGTATTGTCCTGTCTTGTTCTATTAGAATTTTTTCCGTTTTCCATTTTTTTTTGTTTCTTGTATTTTTTTTTCATTGTTTGGTATTTTTTGTTTGTTTTTTTCGTATTGTGCTGTTTTGTTTTTCTATTGGTTTTTGCGTTTTTGTTTTGCGTTTTTTTTTTGTATTTTCTCAAAACGTATTCATAGCTTGTTAGTACGCGAGAAATTTTTTTATCCCGCTGAACGTGACGTTTGTTTTTCCTCTTCCTTTTTTGTTGTCCTTTGGTATTTATTTATTTATTGATTTTTGTTATTTTCCTCGATCACGCCGCTTCTCCGTCAATCACCGTCCGATCCGCACGGAAAAAAATATGAAACTCGTCCCGCTCACGTCCTCGTCTCTGTCCTCGTTTAATTGGAACACTCGTGCAAGGCAATTCCACGTTTTCGATCCCGCATTTCGTCGAGGCGCGGTCATTCGACTCCTTTCCAGTATTTATTTTTCACTTTTTCCACCCGTCTCCGTGTTCGGCTTGCTGCATCTTTTATCTCTATCACCAGAACCGAGCTCGTTTCTAGCCGCGCGACGACAGATGCAAAAAAACAATTCGTGGCACGCGAACCAACTATAAAGCAATCAATTTTCGGCTCCCACTCGTTTCAATCTCCTACTCACCGCTGGACTGTATTCTTTTTGAGTGGTATGCGACGAAGAATTACCTGCGATTCACGGAACCTGCCCTATAAAATGAATCCACGTTCCCATCTCTCATTTTCTCAGGAAACCAAAGTAAAAAATATTCATCAAATCGTTCAAAGTCGATCCACATTCGCAAAATTGAGAACTGGTCAACCATTATCTCGAGAGCCAACAGAGCGATGAAATTTTGGTGAAATGTCGTCGATCGTACTTCGAAATGGCCGTACCGAATCATTTTTCCGAGACCAAAAAAAAAAAAAAACGAGGCGGCTGAGTTGACATGAAACGTCCCGTATATATAACGTTGCGATACTAAATTTAGTTAGCTCGGTAGTTTATACCAGACTGTGAACAGATATCAATATACAGGGTGCGCCATTTCAACTTTCGCACCAAGATTTCTCAAAAACTAGAATAGCTAGCCAAAAATGTTTCTAATAAAATATACACGCCTCTGAGGGGGGCACATCGTGGCGATCTGGATTTTCTGGTTCGAAAAGCCTTCGAGATAAAAGTCGCCTGTTTTGTTCCTATTTGGAAAAAAATCCTATGACCTTGAAATACAAGGATAATCGTCGTCAAGGTCAAAGTCAAGATCACCATAATATTTTATTCGCGACACGTTGGACTGGCTATCGCGGTTTTTTGACGCGAGATTAAACGGAACACCTCTGCGGAATCGCAGAATTATAAATTATGCAATTGTCTTTTGTTTAAAACGAATAAATAAATCCAACTTCGTAACGAAAAAATCATTAGAAATTGAAGAAAAAAACATTTTAAAAAACTGAAAAAAAAATTTGGTAATACAAAAAAAAATCGCACCGCTGGAGGACACAGCGAGAAGTTTTTAGCAGGCGCGAAGTGGACACTTTCATGGTGGTCGCGAGGCTCTTCATTTTACAGCGAACGCGCCGACACGACGCGTCCGTTTGGAGGGTGACGCGAACGAGCGGGAACGACTTTGGTACCAGAAACTGGTACCGTTTCGAATGCATACACGGAGAGCCGAGGTCGTTGGCTGTCGACGGAATTGTTGACGCTCGGCAACGTTTCGGGACGATAAAACCGCTGAAACGCGAGTTACGTCACGTGATTAAGCCAACAACGGTGGTGGAATTATGACGCGCGTTAATTCTGCCGACTCATTTTACGAAATGGTCGTTGGAAACGGTGTGCATCCGCTAAGAATGAACCTGGAAGTCATCTCTGCCCCGCGAGAGATATCTCCCTCGCGCTTCGAGACGCGCGTTACGTTGCAAAACGACGCGTTGCGCGATCAAAAACGCGCGAGAATATTTTTTCCGATCGATCGGCCGTGGAAAAAAATCGCTTTGGCGCCATTCGAAAACCCGTGGGAATTTTCGTCCGCCTTCTGGGAATTTTTCTTCCTCCTTTTTTCTCATCGCAAAATTATTTGACGCCTCGTAAGAAGTGCCGAAGGCTTTTCTAGCAGATTGTTCTACAAATTTGAAAAGTGCTCGTCAAAATCAGCGATTTCAAAGGGAGAAATGAGGATTCAATTTGGGGAGACAAAAACGAGGGGAAACTCTGCAGAGAGGAGTCCTGAGGAAACCTCGCGATCGATCGTTCCAAATGAATTTTCGTTGATCGGCGAGAATCTGCGCGGATATCGGAACCGCGGGCAATTCGATTAAACGAGAAAAAAGCGGAATAATCCGTTTGCCGTCGAGGAATATTGGTCGTATTAAAATTCTTCAAATAAGCTTTGGAAATTGTTAAATTCTCACCTCGCCGAGCGTCGAGGCGTCCCGCCGCGACGCTTAATTGATATTCTCTTTGACAGGGGGCCACTCGCTCCCTCCTTGGAAAATATCCGAGCGAAAGCATCCCGACGGTATATTAAGTCGCCGCACTAATATTTGCTTCGCACTCGAACTCTCGTATAATTTTTAATATCGGACCTTCGACTAACGAGATCGATTATATACATATATATATATATATATAGCTCGAGCGAATCGAATTACACGCGAAGAATCCTGCCCAAGAAGCACGTATTTTTCCGCGCCCGTCGCATCCGCGGATAAAACCAAGTGGGCCTAGAATCGATGGAAAAACTGTAGGGGAAGGTCGTCAGAGTTGGGCCACTTTTTGATTATTGTCTATATCTTGTTCAAAAATTTGAATATTTCCAAATTTTTTTTTCTATTCGAAAGTTCAAACCTTTATCTAAAACATATATATATGGCAACTTGCTGCGACAAGGGAAAAAAAAGTTATTGACGAAAGACAAAAAAAAATGTCAGAGTTGCGCCATTTCAGTCAGAGTTGGGCCACCACTGAAATTGCATGGAATATGTACTGAAACCGGTTTTTATGGAATGGTATGCAACATTTTATTGTTCTTAATACATTTCGACATGTTTACGATGAAAAACACAGAAAATCAGATTAATCAGAATCGCAATTTTGACATACGAAAAAACTTTTTGTTTACAAGAACAAACAAGAAGACTTTCATTTCTAGAATTTATCATAGTGTTCGAAGGTTTGCAAAACATGAAATAAAGCATTTTTTTATCTGTAATTCAAATTTTCATATTCTATGTTATTGCAAAAATGGTTATTTATTCATTTTTTAGTCGTGAAATGAGACTTTCATTTCTACAATTTATTATTTTAGTGTTTAACGGCGCGAAAAACATGCTAAGAAATGATATTTCACTGTTGGAAAAAGAAAAGGATGTGGCCCAACTCTGACTACACGAGTGACCCAACTCTAACAACATTCGTGTTTTTTGATCGCAACTCACTACAGCTGGAGAGGTTAAGGAATCAAAATTTCCTTTTAGAAACTTGTTAATGATCGAACATACAATGTTATTATATACTTACTTCAATTTCGGCATGGTTTTTTTGCGAGTTATGGGCACTTTTTTTCGAATAGTACAATACATCCAAAACACTATCAAAAACAATACGAGGGCCTGACACTTTTTGGAAATAATTTCTGCGACTGTCAATGCTTTACAAAGTTAGCCGTCATCGAGACAAACAGTTCCATGCATTTGCACCGATGGCAGCATTTGTCATATACGAAATACAGTGGTGGCCCCAGATTTGATAATCTCTGCTCGTCAGCTCTCGCCGATGACGCGATCGGAGCTGCTGTAATAATCGCGACGAAGGGAGGGTGTCGCTGTTTATTATTATTCCCCGTCCATCGCGATCGCGTCGCAGTGCGACTCTTTATTGGAAAATCGGAATATCTCGCGTATATAAGTCCGCTCCCGGGTCTCGAGACTCGAAGTCACACCGATGTAACGCGGGGGTTGCTGCGGGTAATTCCCCCGAGTGATTCTTCGAACGATGGTATTGGCTAGCCAGAGTCCGAGACAAGTGGTCGGTTCGCGCCACGCTGCTTTTCACCGACGATTTGGAATTGTGCCCGAAAGCAACGGAACCTCTCTCTTCGCTATGTCCACTCGCCTCCCTTTATTCGCTTCGTTCACTCTGATCAAGACATTTGCTTTTCACGCGCCACGCTTTTTACCCCACTCCGAATTTTATGCATGCCTCCCCGCGCTCGATTCGATCCTCGACTCCGCAACACTCCCAACTTTTTCATCACGTTTCTTCCTCGTCCTCCCGATTTCCATTCCCCGCTCCTAATCTCTCTGCCTCGTTAATATTTATTCCTCCTACGCTGACCATATTTCTGTTGCTGTCGCGAAAATAAACGTGTTTGAGAAAACAAAAAATACCTTACAAAAATCGCAACGTGGTAAAAATCGCATACACTGGAAAAAATGCATTGACCCCAAAAAAAATTGGATATCTCGAATTTTATTCACTAGTGCCAAAAAAATATTTATAAAACTGAACATGTATTTCGCAAGATTAGATTTTCTTCTCTCAACATAAATGATTCTAATTTCAAAAAAAGTACTAGCTTAGAATGAAAAAGTGAAACTCTAGTGAGAGAATATCGTTTCTAAGTATTCACTGGAAGCAAATCCACGATGGCGGCGATTGGGACCTTCGATTGGTCAGGACTTCCGGGCGTTTGAAAAAAAGATGGCAGAGAAATTAAATATGATAGGACTGTTTCTGTACAACTTTCAGGACTATGGTGGAAAAAAAATGTTTGCGAATTTTTCACGAGTATTGAAGACTGCCAAGATGCTTTTGATACTTGAAAAGTACTTGAACATTAGTCGAAGTATACTTGTCAATTTTTTCAGGTGAAAAAGTTCAGTAGTTCTGAGATTATAGACGGTAAAAAAGTGCATAGGGTCAAATTGACCCGGTGTAGCTGAAGGGTCGGTCCGAAGGGGCTGTCCTCTCGGATAAGGGACGTATGTTTATCGTAGAGTTATGTGGCTCTCGTGTTGCAGGTATAGAGACCAAATTCGCTGGGTCCAGCTGCAACGATCTGGTGATATCCGATGGATCTGGATCGACGATAATCAGCGGTCACTTCGACAAGACTATAAGATTTTGGGATACCCGCACGGAATCGAGCTCGAACAACATAGTGCTGCAGGGAAAAGTGACGTCGTTGGACTTGTCTCGGGGTAAGGAATATTTGAAATTCGAATGTATCGCGCGGCAAAGCGGGACCAGTCTTGTTATATTGCTCCGTAAATTCCTCGTGCGATTCCATTTACCCGGGGAATCCTCCAACGCCATACGTAGAGTTGTTCAGGTGACAACGTCGCGATTCGATGCCAGGCTCAACTTTTGTTTATACACTTTTCTCTCGGCGAAACCATTCGAGCAGAACTATTCGATTTGGCGACAAACTGTCGAGCAAATACAACGCTGAAAAGTCCGTTTGCGAATTTCCGGATGGTAGAACCGGCTGAAGAAGGGTTTCCACATCCCCGTTTCGCGCACTAGTACAGAAGAAGACGGATTCGCTCCGCTTTCCCGTGGAAACGCCCGGCACTGTCGTTGGCCTCGCGCTGATGTGGTAGTGCTCGTCGTCTTCACCACCGGATAGGTGACCAGTGACCCAAGCTTTACACCTGGGAACTTTTACTGGACAGCAAAACGCACACACACGCGCGCACACACACACACACACGTACACGGTGGTTACTACAGACTTTCTCCCACCAGTATAGCGAAGACGAGGTAGCACAAGCTTGCGCCAATCACGAGGCTGAAGCACAACCAAATTTCGCATTGTCCTCGTTGCATCACGTTGCATTTGTCCTCTCAGAAGCATCGACTCTTTACCATCATTTTCACGATTTTCCTTGCCCTGGCCCCACCTCCGGTAGGCTAGTCGAGGTTAGGTTATTTACCGAGGAAAATGAACCAACATCCACACATTCGTAATTTTTACGCGATATCGCTGGTCAGTTTGTGGTGCGATGACGAGTTATGAGTTGGTTCTAGTGGGATTGTGGATAACCGTGGCGCTACATTTGTAGGGCCAGAAATTGTCAGGGTATGAAATCGACTTTTGTTCGTTCTTTGAATTCGCTTCTGGCTGGAAAAGACTCGAGACGGTAGTAGCAGCAGCAGAAAACGACTTCGCTCCAAGTGGGAAAACAGGCGAGGGTGTTCGTCCAATATTCTTCGAGTCGCGGTGCTCACGCTCGGGGATAATACGGCGGTGCGAGCGCGACGAGAGGGGTCGAATGGTCTGTTTCGAATTCTTTTACACCGTATGCGGGATCAGAATCGAAGGGGCAAAAGCTCGACGTGGCCAAAGGTAGCGACAGAGAAAGGAGCCAACGACTACGCGAAGCGTGGTGAACTCAGTGGCACGGAGTTCATGGAAAATCAAAATAATATACAGCGTGTTGGAATAGTTTGGAAACGGTCAAATATCTCGGGAACGAGACGCTTTTGAGAAAAATGTTTCAAACCAATGTTGTAGGGTTTTCAAAGTTCTATCTACCGATCTCATCCGTTTGATCTTGAGCAGAAGCGTCAAGGCGGGATCGAAACCAACATGATTTTTTCAAATAGAACACCCCATATTTTATGACGCAGAATTAAAGGTGGCGGCGAGACGTTTCCAAAACACTACTTGATAGCCTATTTCTGTTGGGAATTGGCTGAGCTATAAGCTTCAGAACTTGCGGTGCCGCCCGCAGTAGTGTTATCCAACATGCATCGCGCGGAGGTTACATGTTCGGCACTAGTGCTGGCGGCATGTCGCGGCACGGTAAGCTCTAAAGCTCATAACTCGGGCAATACTCGATAGAAATAGGTTATCAAATAGTGTTTTGGAAACGTCTCGCTGCCATCTTTAATACTATACCATAAAATATGGGGTGTTCCATTTAAAAAAATCATGTTGGTTTCGATTTCGCCGTGACGCCTCTACTTAAGATCAAACGAACAAGATCATCGAATAGAAGTCTTCAAACCCTGCAATATTGATTTGAAAGATTTTTCTCAAAAACGTCTCGTTCTTGAGATATTCGACCGTTTCCAAACTTTTCTAACACCCTGTATACGGACAGATATGTTGGAGGTACATTTACCGAGCATACTTTGTTTTTCTCAAACACCTCGCATCTCCGCCGCGTACCTACTTCTTTCTTTCCATTCGATGGATATTATTCCGTTAGAAGTCGGGGAACGCCTTAGCGAACATTTCTCCTCCAACTTATTTCCTGTCAACGCATCCACCCGTGCCTTTTCCATTCTCGAACGTATTCGTACCTTTGTTTATTTATCTAGTCGCTGCAGCACGCTTTTTCTCCTCGCCCGTAAATAATTCAGCTTCTTTTTCCATCTTTTCCAAAAAACCACTTTATTTTTGACACTATACAGGGTGATCCATCGATTATCGCGGCCCCATTGCCAGTTGGAGTCAAAAGATTCAATCAAAAGTTGTAGGATCTAGAGAGGAGAACAATATTCCGCAGTTCTGGTTTCATTTCGTCCGTCTCTCATTGTAGTGTAGACTGTGATCTGCGAACAATCATTATATTATCAACTTTGAGAGCGAAAATCCGATACAAAGATTGTAAAATCGTGTTCTAAAATCTTTATTACGGATTCTAAAAGTTTTCAAGAAAGTACAGTATTTCTGTTAATTATCTGTACGAGAAGAGGTACATTTTAAATCTTGTAATATTGACAGAAGTAGAGCAATTTCTATGGTAGGGTTTTTAACAGGAGAGTAGCAATATTCGAATAACATGATTTTTATCTCCAATTCGTCTAAATAAAAATGTACGAGAAAATGCTTTTAAAAAATATCACTGTCGCTAATCTTGCGATTGCTCGCCATCAATTTCAATTTCTCCGTTCCCTCCGCCTCGCACGCGACGAGGTAAAGAAAATGCGCCGCTGGAGATTCGCGACGTGAGAAATTCGGCGCTACTTTGTGGCTCGATATATCGAGAACTAATCATGGTAAGAGGTCGATCGAGGGTTCATTTCACAAGGCAGGTAATCTGCTTCGAATCGTCTCATATCACTTGTCGCTCTCCGACCCTTCGGAAAAAAGTTACGACCAAGCGAATAAAAACTGGCGTTCGCGTGGATCGAGCTTTTTTTCTTCTCCTTCTTCCCTTTTTTTTCCTTTTTTTCGGTTCTTTTTCCGTTCTTTTTCCAAACGGCACCGTTTTCTGGAATTCGCGTCTCGATTTCCACGCGAAGCGAGGAGCTCATTTCGCGCGGAATTTTATCGACGACAAAGGAGATATATCTCGTCATTTTTTCACACCCATTTCCATTGTCAAGTCTTAAAATCGAGGAGGCATGAAACGATTTTTTGCCACCATGTTTCGATTGTGTAGCCGCGAATCAATTTGCCAGTTTCCTTCCCATTCAGCATTTCCTACCTACTTCGATCCATCAAACCGAAACCGACTGTTAATTTATTCCTCGTCGTGTGTTTTGCTCGCTTGTTGCTTTTTCGTTACACGTTTTTTTGCACTTTTTTTTATTATTTATTCATTCATTCGCCTCGTTACGTTTGTCCCAGTAACACGTAGCTGATAGAAAATTAGCAATTTCCTATCCACAATCTGCGTGACGAACAAATTGGGGATATAAAAATCAACGTCGTCATTCCTCGTTCCCTTCGACAATTTCATAGCAGATAGCGGACCTCGCTCGCGGAATATATTTCTTTCAAAATCAAATCTTTCATCGAGTGTAATTAAAATGCCTCAAATACATGAATGTAATTAGCAGATACCGTAGAATAAAATTGAGAAAAGCGGTTCTGCAAAACCTAACCCCAGCAATAACATAGTTTCCAATTAAACTTTCATTATTAATCGAATATACCGGGCATTCCTCGTCAACTGGGTCCCCTTTTTTCCTCGAGCTCTCCAATTTCCCCCCCAAAATCTGACGGTTTGCCACGCGTGCGGTATACAGGCTGTTCCATTTCCATCGCCCCGGACGAATTTCTCGAGCACTAAAAAAGATACAAGAAAAAGCTGAGCACAAAACATTCGTTTCCGACGTTCCTAGCGACACCTATCATCGATACACATCATCATCATCCTCCCCCCTCGAAACTCTCCAAGTTTTGTATCCAACTTTTCCCTCCATCTATTTTAGTTTTCCAGATATTCGTCTGACCAGATTCAGATGGACCACCCTGTACGTGCGTTACGAGTTTTTTTTTTCACCGTAGGTACAACCATCTCGGTGCAGAAAAATGATGATTTTCTTTTTTTTTCGCTACAGCGGCAAAAATAAACGAGTTTTTATTTTTAGTCGTATTTTTTTTCGTTTGACGAATATTTTTTGAGCGACTAAGAAACGACGCAAAAAAATCTGAAAAAAATCACATAGGTTCCTCTTGACTGAGATTCCAAGCTGTGAGATTTTGAAAAAAATTGGAGAGGTGGAGAAAAAAGGGCACAGTTGATGAGGAATGCCTCGTATAACGAGTATGAAAAAATATTAAATTATGGATTTATACGGATTTTCTGTTGGAATACGAATACAGTTGGAATTTTGGATAGAAAAATTTCGGAAACCGGTGCAAAAAAAATATACCGGGTGACCCGATGACGCGTAACGATTTGCGTCTCGTCTCACGCGCGGTAAAGATGAAAGGGTAATTGCACGGTGAACTCGTTTCCAGATCTCGATACCGATTCATACGGGGAATAATAGTGTTACGTATTGGTAATAATAGTCGATAGAACCTGGATAATAACAGGGACGTCATTTCTGTCAAAATCCGCCAACCTTGACTCTCGGCTTCGCGTCGGATGAAAGAGCGTTCGACGACGTTGCCGTACAGGGTGTCCGCCAATTCCGCATGGATAATTCGGAACATGCTAAAAAACGGCTTACAATCGGATTTTTCGAATCGTCAACGTTTGCGAAGCGTCGAAACTTCAAAATTGGATGAGATTTTTCACGCCCAAAATGCTTGTCGATTTTGGACCAAATTTTTGGACGCCATTTGCCAGTCAAATTTCGATCTTATTTCGAGGCGAATCGATGCAGCGGGTTCGCTCGTTTTTGGACACCGCGTATAGCGCGGTGAATAATTACTGCCGCCGACTACTACTTTTCATCTCGAGAGATCAAAACGTATTCGTGGCGCTAAATGTATCGTAAATAGCAACCGCCTCGCAATATCTCTCCTAATCGCGACGTCTCACGCACTTGCTTCGTCGTTGATAGGCCAATTGATTTCGCGCCAAATCGATTACGCGGGTCTGCGATGAGAACATGTTTTCGTTTCGAACACTCTCACACGAAACGTGCAAATTTGGACTCGGTCGTTTCAGATATAAACTGCGAGTGCAAAATTTGTGGTTTTGCACTTTTGCACTCTTTCTTCCATCACTCGCAGTGAGATTAAAAAAACTGGTTTGCATTAAAAAAAAAAAAAAAAAAAAAAAAAAAAAAAAAGTGTAGAAATTTTTAAAAAAGCAGCTACTGAGAATGTAATTTTTGGGATGTTTGTTCGGTAGTGAATTATTTGTTTAAAAAAATCGCTGGGAAGGTAGTCGGACGTTTCTTATTTTTAGATAAAGTTTCGCTCTGCGTTGAAGATGGAAAAAAATGTAATTTGTTCAAATCGCAAAAAATGGAATTCCCGAGTAGGATAAAAATGTAGATGATACGTAAATGTCTATTATGTCGGGATTCGAAATGCTCGCCGTCCGCTTCATTTGCATACTCGATTGGCGAACTTCTCGAGTTCGGCGTGAGAAATATCGAAAAAAACGCGCGAACGCTGTTTTTTGTAGTCCCCCGTCGTTCGCGATCTCGCTTTTTCTACGCTCGAAATTGCTTCGAGCAAATTCGCGAGTCTGGTTCTTCACGCCCGCGACTCGTTCCTCGCTCGTTGCATTTTGTCGCGCTGCGTAATTCCCAAAACAGCTTGCGAACTGCTCGTTTAGCGAGGTTCGCCGCCGAGATTCGACAGCTCGATCCTGCAGGGAGATAAATCGCGTTGGAACCGTACGGTTCTATCGGACTATTTCATTAGTCGTCGATCCTACCTGGCGACGTGGTTCGGATAGCGATAACGATAACGAGCCTAGAAATACCGGTTTAAATTATCCAAGATTACCGACGCATCGAGTAATTCACTCGATTCCAACTTTTCTAAACCTCGAAAAATCACCTTATCTCGTGTCTTCGACAATCCTACATCTTTCTCTCATTTTTTTCCCATTTTTCTCATCGTTTTCCAACTTTTTTGAAATATTTTTGAATTATTTTTATCTCGAGAAATTTTTTAAAATTCTTTTTCCATCTATTTTCCAATTTTCCCATCTTTTTTCAATCTTCTTTCATCTTTTTTAAAATCTTTTTCCATTTTTTTCTCATCTTGTCTGATTTTTGTTTATCTTCTTTCATCATCTTTACATCTTTTTTCATTTTTCAAGTTTTTTTTCATCTTTTTTCAATTTTTTCCCATCTTCATTTTATTTTTCTTCAACTTTTTTTATCTTTTTTATTTTTTTCTCATGTTTTTCATCTTTGTTGAAATCTTTTTCCATTTTTTTATCATCTATTTTGACTTTTTTGAACTTTTTTTTTCATTTTTTGCCACCATCTTTTCATCTTTTACACCTTGTTTTTGTCTCCTTTCATTTTTTTTACATTTTTCCTCGTCATTTCCATTTTTTTCTCATCTTTTTTTATCTTTTTTCATCTTTTTCGATTTTTTTCCATCATCTTTTCATCTTTTTTGCATCTTGTTCCATCTTTTTCATCTTTTACACCTTGTTTTTTGTCTCCTTTCATCTTTTTTACTTTTTTCCTTGTCATTTCGTTTTTTTTTTCTCATCTTTTTTTATCTTTTTTCATCTTTTTCGATTTTTTTTCATCTGTGTTCCGTGTTTCAGACGCGCATTACTTGTTGAGCTGCGTGCGGGACGACACGCTGAAGTTGCTGGACCTCCGAATGAACCAAATCATCGGATCGTTCAGGTGAGTTGATCTCCGCTCCTACCGATCATTAATCAGCGATATCCATGATAAATCACGATTATTAATAACCCAGCGAATCAATCACAAAGTAATTGCTTCTCGACAACTACATTCCAATAATATCGTCGACCGTTTATCATTTCCACAATATCATATCAAACTTTTCCGCCTGATATACGCGCATCGCAGATCGAACATTGTTGCAACCTTCCGATCAGCTGGACATCCGCTTCGGATCGATTCCTCCTTCTTTCCTCTTTCTGCCCCTCGATCTCCCGATTTTCCTCGCATTCTCCTTCCTCGTTAGTATCACTAGCCGTAGGTCTAACTGTATCATCGACAATAAGACCGCAATTCCAAAAAAAAAAAAAAAAAAAAAGACAAATTTCTGCAGCTGATGGGAACAAAAATGTACATTTCACAAATTTCTCTCGTTTACTCCCAAGCCACCTAAGAGCACCCAATTTCGGCGCGATCCAAAGAATATTTGCGACCAGATGCGCTCGCCATTTTTAGACGGGTCCAAAATCTGCACCGAAAGACGTAAAATCGTTTGGGATCCGCGATCCTCGAGGACGATCCACTGCATCGCAAGAGCCTCGCGCGTCGATGACAACTATCGCGGATAAATCCTCGCCACTTCGCGTTTCTGCAACGGGGCTGCCGAATCGGTCGCGATAAATTTCCCTGACCTTGGGAAAGATCAACGCCGGGTTTTCCGTATCAGTCGTGCTTATCGCGAGTTCGTATCGCGTCGGCCGATCGGAAACGGTGGCTGTAAAAAATGGGAAACGGTGTTCGGGCGAGACGAAACGCTGGGTCATTAGCGAGCAACTCTTTTCATCTCGTTTGCCCACTCGTCGCGTTCTCGTCCGGTCCCCCGGCTCTTCGCATCTCCATTCCGCGCCACGAGTGCTGCTTCTTCGGCGGCGGTTGACCGTTATATGACGGAATCGCGAGAGGCGAGCATCTCCGGCGTAGATCTCTCCTACCATCGCGAAACGCGCCACACGCGTAACCACCACGCACACGCGTGCGGCATGGAATTAAATTCGAATCTACTTATACGGTATTTCCACTCGTACGTCTCGCCGAGGGTCACGCCTACGTGATATGCAACTCGCCTCGTTTCCCAGTTTCAGCGTGGCCAACGAGACGTCGCTCCCCATTTTGGAAATCTCCTTCCAAATTTCGAATTCCTCAAAAATCACCGCGTCAAGAATTTTTTTTACAATTTCTCATCGTTTATTCGCTTTTCTCCGCTCCCATTTCTGGGCCGTTTTTTGGGAGTAAAACTTGGAAACGTGGCGCCCTACCTTTTTTGCCCACCGACATTTTAATGGCGGCCCTCAAATATGGCGTCGCAGGTAACAGGGAACAACACTTTTTTTTTAGAATTTTCCTACGCGCGAACCAATCATCGGATTCCAACGGACGACGCACAGTTTTGTAGGAAATCGAACGCTCTACAAAAAACGTATCTTGTCATTTTTCGCTAAACCGACCAGTTCGAAAGTTATTCAACTTCCAAGTGTTATTCCCAGTAAATTCAACCTATCTCTTTAATCTCTGCCAAACTATATACAAATACTGTTCGAAAAAAATTCAAATAATATTCAGCGACGACTAGCAAAGCGATCTAACAATTGGAAAAAAGTTGGACAATATTTGATAATAACTGGTGATAAAATTTAACAATGCAGCAGAAATTTAAAAAAAAGCTGCATTTACTGGGAATAAAGTTTGGACCTTGAATAACGTTCGAACTGGTCGGTTTATCGAAAAATGATAAGAGACACTTTTTGTAGAGCGTTCAATTCCCTACAAAAACATGTATCGCCTGGCGCCGTATTTTTTTTTGCACACCGAGATTTTAGTGGCGAAACGCAAATATGCTGCAATTGGGTGATCGAAACGACGGCGATTTTCGCAAACCGGTGGCCAGCGCCGATTAAAAATCGAACGATCGAGATTTTTCGACCGCGGAAGCCTCAACTCCGCGACCGGGGATCTCGAGGAGGCACGAGATCGGCGCGTGACGTCAACGGGGTCATTCAACGGTTCAAACGTTCTCAAATCGGCGATAAATCCACCATTTCATCCGTTTTTTTTCCTCAGTTTCATCCTACGGTATTCCGTTCCGAGTCATGCGATGATACATTTTTTATCCCATCCTTCGTCACAAATCCAATTCTTCTTCCATCTCGCTTCTAGAAACCACAACACATTTTTCGCTTTGTCTACTCGCCACGAGCACGATTTTTCTCTCCTTGCAATTCCACGCTCACTTTTTACCCGCCTCGCACCACGTTTTTGCGCCCCTCGCCTCTCCAAAATCCACTCGCGAACCCATTTTTCCAAATATTTCCACCGATTCGCCATTTTTTTTCTCACTCCACCTGAAATTCATTTTCTTCCGTACAAACTTTCTCCTCGCTGTCTCTCCTCAATAATTTCCATCTCTCGCTTCGTACATTTTTCCCCTCTAATTTTCTCTCCCCCGTTTTATTTTTAATCTCATCTCGAATTAGTCTCAATTTTTTCTCAATTATCTACAATTTATTTCCATTGTCTCCTCTTGGAATTGACTACTCGTTTATTTATTTATTCATTTATCCACTTATTTACCTATTAATTAACTACTTAATTAATTCATATCTTCATTGGTTTATATATGTAGTCGACTTTTTTTTCAAAACCACCGCTGAAATACTTTTAGTAGATTTCTATGTCCCATTTAAATAACAGGGAAAAACACTCTTTTTTTAGAATTTTCCTACGCGCGAACCAATCATCGGATTTCAACGCGCGACCCATAGTTTTGTAGGAAATCAAACGCTCTTTAAAAAACGTATCCTATCATTTTTCGATAAACCGACCAGTTCGAAAGTTATTCAAGCTCCAAGTATTATTCCCAGGAAATTCAACCTTTCTCTTTAATTTCTGCCAAATTATAGACAAATATTGTTCGAAAAAAAGTCCAATAATATTCAGCGACGACTAGCAAAGCGATCTAACAATTGGAAAAAAGTTGAACAATATTTGGTAATAACTGGTGATAAAATTTAACAATGCAGCATAAATTAAAAAAAAAGTTGCATTTACTGGGAATAAAGTTTGGAGCGTGAATATCGTTCGAACTCGTTGGTTTATTGAAAAATGATAAGAGACACTTTTTGTAGAGCGTTCAATTCCCTACAAAAAGACGCGTCGCGCATTGAAATCCGTTTATTAGTTTGGGAGCTAGAAATTTTTTGGAAAAGAGTGTTTTTTCCCCTGTGATTTAAACGGGAAATGGAAATCCTCCGAAGGTATTTCGGTAGTAGTTTTGAAAAAAATATTCTATTTTTTTGAAAAATATTCACTAGTCGCGTAATAACGAAAGGAGAAATTTTCGTTCCCATCCTGGAATCCTTTATCCGTCGATTGATCGTCGTGTAGTTGTTGGAAGCAGATTTCTCTCGACTTGCCGTTTCTATACTTTCATTCCCGACGCTTGATTGGCAATGCGCGAATCGATAAAATGGAACCGATTCGGAGCACTCGTCGCCGTCAACGCGCGGGTTATCCAAGCAGCGCCAAATGTCGCGCTACGTCCTAACACGCGTCTTTTAACGATGGAAATTCTCGAGGCAGTTGGACGACGCGTTACCTACCTTCTGATCTGATACGAATTGTTGCAGCGCCGACGGCTTCAAAGTTGGCTGCGATTGGGCGCGTGCAACCTTCAGTCCCGACGGTCAGTTTATTGCCGTCGGATCGTCGAACGGCTCGATATTCATCTGGTCCGTGAACAGTAACAAGGTGGAATCCGTCCTGAAAGACCACGCGTGAGTATTCCTACCTCGCATATCCATCGCACTCGCATATCCATCGCACTCGCATATTCGCGGTGACCGTAACACGCGCGCGCGCGCGTCTCTTTCCCCATCCCTCAAATTGGTGCGCCCGTCGTGTAACGATGGGCTTCTTTTTCAGCGAAGAATAGTAACAGCATCACAGTAACAATCAACAATAGCGGCACGTTATTTCATTTTTATTCGATTTCAGATTCGCGATCAAAATATTACAAAACTTTCGAGCAAAAAACGGGTGAATTTCAAAGTGCTGTTACTCCGCTAATAATGATCGTAGAAAATTGAAAAATATAGCATTTTAAAGCCTCAAATCTCCCCTTTCTAAAACTTCTAACCCCCTTTTTTTAAACCAATCCGTGGCTGCGCGACACTCTAAGGAACGCGAGAGCGACGAATTCCGAAATTTTCGCTCAAATTCGTCGAGCTGCACCGCGTGCGGAAAAAATCGCAGCACATTTCCGTTTGCACCATCAGAAAGCTTGATTCTTTTCCTTTTCATTGCTACCCTTAAAAATTGTTCTACGATTTTTTTTCACCGAGTTATTGGCATTTGAACAAAAAATGTTTTTTTCTCGTGACATTCTTTACTTTTCTAGCAAAAATTGTTCAAGCAACGAAGGGGATTAAGGGTAGATAAAATTAGTTTTAAACAACAAATTTGGTAGCGAACTGTTGGAAAATCTACTTGAAATGAAGTGAGGCGGTTTTTCGACACTTAAGGGTGTTTCAAAGTTGAATTTCCAAATTTTTGAAAGCCTTAAATTCTCTTGACGTTTTTTCTCATTTCCAGTGATTGTTCTCTTGCTGTAAGCTATAGTTAGGCTGTACGTAGTTGAATGACCTGGAAGGTCGAGATTCACTCGTCTAGGGGTGGTTTCTACCATTAAATTCGAGCCTTGGCACGTGAAAAAATACGTGTCTCATATTTTTTACTCGCGAGTGGCGCGACACCGGAGCAGGAAAGCTTTGGTTGAGAAAATTGGAGAATTAAAACGGAGAATTAAAAATGCAGGGAAGTTTGTCGCGGGCATAAATTAGTCAGAAAATCGGGAAAAAAGGAGGGGGAGGGAAAAAAGCAGCAACGGGGGAGCGGAAGTGGAACAAAACGCGGTTAGAAAATTCGGGCGTTTAATTAAAGGTGGAAACTCGACGATACTAGGCCGGTTTGAAATATTGAATGGGTCAAAGGGCATCCGAGAAACTGTTGAACTTTTAAAATATGGCTACTTTTTATTGAACTTTCGCGAGCAAATACCTCGGCGTTCGCCGAGCACCGCACGCCGCGTCGACGTGGCAGTCGCGAGGGTCGCTGCGGAGGTCTCGCTCGGGCAGTGGTCAACGAGAACGAACATCGTGTACCTCTCCGCGTAATATATGCTCGACAATGAATTATTTAAATGAACAAATAAATATCATCGGCCAATTCGAACTGTACACGAGACGCTGCCAGCACAATGTTACGCGACGTTCGCGTAACAATTTCGCGTAATAAGCATTCGCTGGGCAACGGTACACGCGGACCTAGCGATATAATAATTTCGACAATTTTTACCAAACAGCCTCCAACATTCCTCGACGACGAGGAAATCCTCTGAACTCCTTGACCCTTGCGAATGCGCGCCGATCGGTTTATAACAACAACGAAATCCATATCTTTCGCGAACGGTCTCATCGATATTTCATTGGAGTCACGATCTCGCCGACCATTTTCTTTTTCTTTCCTTTTTTTTCTTCCTCTCCTTCGCCTTCGTCAAATACCAGTTGTTTGTCCAGCGAGTCGCCAGCTCCCTGACTTCGGAGGAGGGAGAAGAAACGGTGAATCTGGCATTTTTTTCGTTTTTTTCAACCTTGCTTCCAGATTGTATCGATTATTTCCAACGACATGGAATAATCGCTTCATTTCGCGCAAAAATCACGAGATCGGTGCAGTCCGATCGAGTTCACTGATCTGATCCTCCAGTGACTCCCGGAAATCGCTCGCTGTTCTTGTACTACTTTTATACATCCGATCGATATTGCGGCAAAACCTAATTTTTTCAGATTCCCAAATCGAAATTAATACTTGGCATTTCAAAATGTCGTACGACCACTTCGGAGATTAATTTGATACTAATTTCCACGAATTTCCGGAGGAAGGTAACATTTGTTACATTGTAGTTACATAACGTGTCGATTAAATAGTAGTACCGAGAGCAGGAGTATAAAGATAACGCTACGACAAACCTGGTATTTCAAGATGTCATACGACCACTTCAGAGATTAATTTGATACCCATTTCCACGAATTTCCAGGGGAAAGTAACATTTGTTACATTGCAGTTACATAACGTGTCGATTAAGTAGTAGTATCGAGAGCAGAAGCATGAAACTGACGCTACGATAATCTTGGTATTAAAAGATGTGACGACCACTTCAGAGATTAATTTGATACCCATTTCCACGAATTTCCAGGGGAAAGTAACATTTGTTATATTGTAGTTACATAACGTGTCGATTGAGTAGTAGTATCGAGAGCAGGAGTATAAAGTTGACGCTACGATAATATGCAACAGCGAGGCAACGTCGAGTTGGAAAGGAAATATAACGACGATGTAACGATGTGACGTTGATGCGACGTAACGAAAGTAGAACTTGTTGTCGACAGAAAAATCGCAGAAACACGTGCCAACAACGCGACATCGATCGATATAACGTTGTAAGGATGTTACCGCGGCGTAACGTGTTATGTAACATCAATATAACAATGTTACAACGACGTAACATTGCACGGAGAGATACCAGGTTTCAAATTACAACGTCGATGCAATTAGTGGTCAGTTGAGCTTTCGCGTGTTTGTGATTTGCACTTAAATAACAACGAGTATCGTGGCTGCACTCTGTTTTGACTACCCCGATGCACGTGTTTATAACATTCGAACGGCTCAATGTTGATTGTCAATAACAACACGATTCGACTCTCTCCCTGCCGTTTACATGCTTCGTCGTGTATCAGAGAGACTAATCGAAATATTGAGAAACGTAATCATTCGTAGTTTACGTTGCGGTCGGCACAGTTCTGGGCTGCGGCGGATAATATTATGCAACGAACGTAGATTGGACAAACAATTCGAGAGTAATTTTTCCGAAACGAAGAAAAATCCACTTTTCTGTGGAAAATCCAAAAATTCATGGAAGACCAATTTTTGAGAAACTTGTTTCGACAACTTAAAAAAAATAATGTTCACGCGAAAAAATGCCGGAAACGAACCGTTTTAGGTTTGTGTATTCTTAACGTCTCGTTTGTCTCGAACTGATTCGCGTTATCGAATTTTATTATAAAGTTTTCGCGCCTAAAAAGTTGGCAAACCTAACGTCGTTGCTGGTTCCAGATCAGCTGCAGTTTTATCGCGTTTACAACAGTTTCGCGACTCGTTTTCATTTTCAGCGCTCCGCATCGCGTCGTTTTCCCTCGCGCCGCTAAAAACGATCTTGTTCCCTCGTTTATTAAGTTTTCAACAAACTTTTATTCTCCCATGATCATTCGTCCCAACTTTTTCCCACGGATACTCGCGCGCAGTATTTTCGCCCGCAAAATATTTCCCTCCGCGATTTTCGGTCCAAAATAATACGCGAGAGGCAAAAATTTCACCGCGAAGGTTAATAAAGTTGAAAAACTTCGAGACAAAGATTTCCATTTGCACTCGTCAGCCATACAAAATGCCAGTTTGAAAAACGGCGCGGGATCAATTAACGAATCGCTGCTCTAAAAATTCTCAATTATCCGGCAGAATCCGTTTTTTTTGGGCGGGGATCAGAAAAACACGGATATCGATATATTTTTCAAATAAACTCCACGAAACACATCTGACAGGTTTCTTTTCATTTTTGACATCGCAACGGACATCATTCGTCACGGCCCAAACGAATGTTATGAAACGCGCCATCTTCCACGAAACGAATCGTCAATCTTCGATCGGCATCGCACTGCTGGTGAACCGTGAAAATCTGGAGGATTTCAACAAACTGGAATATCGCGCCGTCGTCGTCTCATCAGCCCGGCGCGAAGTTCTTTGGCGCGCCGAGGTTTATGACCTTCGTTCAAATAATTATTTAATTAATCAAGAGCGGCCCAAGAGGCACGAGAGAAGTAGCCACACACCATCGAGATCCTTGATAACCGCGAAGTTGGTGTAGCGGTAAACAAGCCACGCATACCTACCGACACCGTATCCCACTGTACGCGCGAGGCACTCACCTACCGGACGACCAGCGTGGGCGCTCGCGCGAGCCGCCTCCGCTGTCGCCCGGGGTCGCTACACCTCCGCTACTCGCAGCGTACCCCACTGATAACCCCCGACTCTATCGCTCATCGCGACTCCGGAATTGCGACGCGACTTTCTTTGCCCTCCCTCCCCCCCCCCTCTCTCTCTCTCTCTCTGTCCATTTTATCAATCATTATCTCGCTGCCACCGACGCGACGCTGTCGCATAACGCGGAAGCGTAACTCGCGCTACTAATTTCATCGCGCGGCGACCACCTAATCAACCGCGGTGAAAAATCTCCACCGCGACGATAGGGCGATAGGGATTACAGAATTGCAGGTACGCCTCGCGCGGACGGCTAATAACAAATTAGTCGCGTGATTATTGACGCTAAATTTACGACGCGGGTGACAAATTGATCGGCATCGCTATTATTATCAATATCATCATCGTCACTATTATTCTTGTTATTAACATTGTTATTATCATTGATATACGAAGTTTGCAGTTCAGTGACGAGTATGAGATACAATGCAGGCTAAATGACGCATGTCCTGACAAGCGTCAAACAATGCTGCCCGTGCGCAGGACTCGTCCTTGGAAACTGAATAAAAATAAAGTAAGATAAAATGTATTTTAATACATTTTTAATACGCGGAAATATCCGCGTTACAATTATCTATCTGACGCCGGCGAGTTGGTCCAAGTTGGTCATTTGACAATTATCATTCGTGGCCTGTTTCCTATTTCTTGCGAGCATCACATTTTTTATAAATGGCGTATCAAAAGTTGAAAACATTTGTAGTAACTTTTTGGGTTACAGTTTTACTTATTTCAGGCATGGTTAGTTTACTTCTAGTTCTACTGCTTAAAACCTCTTGCTACATTCTCATGGTACATTCTGATACGGAGAACATCGCCTGATTGAGAGTGCAAAATTAGCCATTGCATTTTTTTGTCATCATTTTAATTATTCTATTTTGCACCTTTTGTATCATTGATATCGCATTATCGGAAGCCACACCCCGAGCAGTTATACCATAGGCGCATAGCAGCCAATCGGCAATGCATTTGAGCTCGTACAGTACTTGATATTATAATTATTATCATTCCATCGCAATTTACGCGTACACGATTTATTGATCATGATCATATCGAATGATATGTCCAGAATTTCATTACAACGAAGATGGGCTCTTCGTTGCATTAGCAGGCTTCATGCTTGGTAGATAGATAACTTTAGTAGATGATCATCTTGCTAGTTGAATCGAGGTTTGACGTCTGTCGACTGGACACCAATCGTTTTGAACTGATACGAGGTTCGTCATTCCGATGACATATAGATAGTTATGTAGATGGGATTGACATGCTTACGTGGGCAACGTCTACGTACGCATCCCAGTGATGGATGAACTGGCAATTCTATCCAGAGCATACGAACTAAGCGATTGTCTCGCGCCAAAAATGACATCTCGTTTCGGACGGATGTAAATTGGGCGAATGAGCACGGAGCAAAGTCCACGGTGCCAAATGCAATGAAATGGGAAAGAGTCGGCCAATTTACACGTTCGAGGGAGGAGGATGGGATTGGTGGGCTTTGCCCCGTCGCCCAATTTACAATTTGCTCCTAGAGACCGTTTTTTGTATTGAATTATAGCGAGGAGCGTAACTTCTTCATATGAACAATAATAAAGTTATCTGGGATTTTTTTTTGACCTTGATCTTCGTTTTTACCTCGACCTTTCGTGACTTTTCCACCACTCCACGCCAGGTCGTTCGATTCGTGATTAATTTTCGACAATTCGGCCCAACTTTCCGTCACTTTGATGTCTTTTTCGTAACTTTTTGTGACTTTTTGTATCTTTTCGATGTCTGTTGCTCGTCCAACTCTCATAAATCGTCCTTTTGGCCTGTTCTTTCTCAACTCATCGACTTCTTTTGTACCTCGGATCGGCTTTTCTGCGATTTGGTTCCACTCCGAACCGCGCGTCGGCGCGTTCGCTTGGCAGCTACATCCGCGTCTTGGGTAAATAATTATTGTTTTTTTCCTCCACTTTTGTTTTTGCCCCTTTCGAGGCACCGTGACAGTTTTGACAGCGAGCTGATGGGTCTGCTCGCTCATCGGTATTATACGTGTTTTGGGACGTTGTAACGGGAGGTACCGCTTATTAGTGGAAAGGCGACGCCGGAGAAAGGAAACGGGAGCTGTTCTGGCATGACAAAGCGACCTGTACCTGGCAATTTATGTCAAGCGCACGACGGGAAGCTTGACGAGAAGCGAACGAACGTGCCGAGCTCGATAGCGGCGAACGACGACACGCGAATAAGCGACGGCTGAAGGAGCGGAGGATTCGGAATCTGGGAAAAGAACCGCGAGGACGACGACAGACGATTCCAGTTTCATCGAATACAAAAAACCACCCACCGCCCGCCATGCGCTCACCTGCTTATTCCTTCGCCAACGCCACGTGGGTGTCGTTCCTACCTCCAGGCTATCATATCCCCGATGCCTCTTCTTTTGTTACCGTCACTCCAACGAAAACTCGATACCATAATAATTCAATTCCCTTTTGCCGCATCCCGCGCGTTTCCACGCAACGAATCCTTCGTTCTTCTCGTATTGCCCACCAACACCGCGAACTTACCTTTCCCAGCGTCGATATTCAACGTTCAATCTTCGGCCACAAAATTATACCAATCACAATTTTACGCCGCAAATCGCGCGTCAACGTTGACAAAATAACAACTCTAAAATAGCTCCGCGAAACCATTTTTCTACCCAAACGTTTCCATACATTCCATACACACGAAGTATCCTGTGCATCACGTCACATTAGCAGGCACGACAATCTCACATTTTAATTATTTTTTTTAATTCGTTCCAGCAAATTGAAAATAACGTAACTCCTCGCTGTCAGTATAACTAAACGCAACGTATCTTTCGCGCCAAAAAAATGTCTGCCTTCAAGCAGCACGCGCAGTTTTTATCCACGCGCTCTTATTAACCTGGTACGCATCTAACGAAAGCTTTCATCCACTTCGAAACGCCTAATTAAATCGAAACTCTGCTCGCGTATCAACGACCAACGACAATACAATAATTCCGAACAACAAAATAAATTGTCTTTTGTTTTTTAAATTCGAATTCGAAAATTTTGAAAAACTGAAAAACAAAATAATAAATTACAGTTCGAACAGACTAAAAAAAACACGCTTTCATAATAGATTATAACAACAACAACAACAACAGTCATAATATTAACAAGAATAATAATAATAATATTATTAATAATAAAAAATAATAATAATAATATTAATGATAAAAATAATAATAATTTTTGTGTTATTTTGTTATTAAAAATTGGTTTTATGGAGAATTAGAGATTTCTCGTTGGGTTGTCTGATGTAGCATGGATGGTTTCTTTTCGCGTTCGCCAACTGATTTGAAATCGAATGTTTCCGCGAAACTTCTCACCTCTTCGAAAAAAGGAGAAAAAGTCTCCTCGGCGAAATCGCGAAAACACGTCGAATAATTAATCCGCTGTTTAATCTCACTCCGCAAACAGTTTCCCGGACAAACAATATTCCTGTTCATGTTTTCCTCTTACACGGATAAAAAACGACAGGTTCATTGCGGAGGCTTTACCGTTTCATTCATAAAAATACAGACTGAAATTCGCTCCCGGATTACGAGGATTATGTATTCGGTACACGACGAATTTTCTCGCCGAGTCTCCCCCAACGCTGCGACGATATCGGCGCCAAAACAATTTGGAAAGAAAAAAAAAAGGAAAATTTAATTTAGCTTGATTTCTACGATGCAAGGAACTAGTTAACGTGTACTTTGGTCGAATTAGTCAAGGCGATTTTCCGTCATTTGAATACATTCGGATCGCTCGGTTAACCACTCATTTTTAGAGGCCGACCAACCACAACGCCGAGAATAATCGAAACAATGAAATTTCTACCGTGGGAAATAAAGTAAAAATCTGACCTACTACACTTCGAACCATTCGTATATACCTACCTGTTTGCTCCATTGTCAGTCCTCGTTTATTTATTATACTCGCGCACTTGTTCCTCCCATCTTATCTGCCTACTTACCGTTTACTCCCACAAAAAAAACAAATTTTCCCGCCGCCCTCCCTCGTAGCTCGGGGAAAACAGTAAACTCGCGAATTCCTTTTGCTCGCCACTTCTCGTTCCTCGATCCGTCGCGGCGCGCGAAAAAAGACTTTCCACGTTGAGATTTGCCGATGATGAATGATCGGCGCGCCGGGTGGGGAAATTTATCACGGAGTCATGGAATATCGGGGAAATATGTTGGACGGTGACCCAATTTCTTACCATCATCGTCATCAGGAGATCGTGATAATCGAAGGACCCCGAAGCGAAAGACTTCGACGCGCGACCTTGAAGATATGCGATCGCGAGCAAACTCTTGATAAAAAAAGAAAAACCATCAGCAAATCTTATCATTGTGCAAAGTTGACAACGAAGAAGCTGTTCGTATTGATTCAAAGTATACCTCGGGCAAGCTACAAGACAGTCCATGCTAGACCTTCGGAAACATGTAGAATCATAGTCATTCGTGTCACTGTGTGCAATTGAGCATTCAAAGTGGTGTCAAAACTGAACGATAAGGATCGAAGAAAAATGAAATCGGGTACTTGATATACGCGCACACTCGCCTGCTGCGCACAGCTACCCGAGTAACTCTGTCATAACCCTCAGACAAACGTTGCCATGCCTCATAATTGAACTACAATCAAAAGTTGTCCCGAATATTCATAAATATCAATGTTGCTGTAACCAAATTTTGAAATAACGGATTTCCGGGTAACAATTCTACGGAATTATTCCGGAAAAAGCATGCTCGTCTATTGTAGTAACTTCGCGAGCTTTTTCGTTGCAAGCTTTTTCTGGTATTATTCCGTAAAATAATTTCGCGGAAATCCATTATTTCACAATGTGGTAGTAATAATAGTGTACAAATAAATATGTTTTGCGAAAGAGATGGTACGTGTAGAGTATTTCGAATTATAACTTTTTACGTAGACGTGTTGAATACGTATATTAATAGGAAATTATTAAATACAGAGTTAATTAAATATCGAGTTGATTAAATAATAAATTACTGAAATAATAAATTGATGGAATAGTCAGTCTGCTTGTTATTCAATTGTAAACCGTGCACGACAAAGAGTCGCGGTGTAAGCTGCACGTTATGCGTGATGCGTGCGATATTAACAAAATACTGCTCTAGCCAGCATCGTGAATACTTGTGGCGACGCAAGTAGTGCACAGTGCGGTACCAAAAAAATCATATCTTCCTCAATATCGTAGGTCTCAAAATTTTCCGCGAGGTTGACTGTACAAGAAAAAAAAATGGACGATTTTCCATAGGCGTTATTTTGTAATAATATACCTGTTCGCGGTTGGAGAACGGTCTAGGTCTGAGTCGCGTCTGCGTTAGCGGCGTAATCGAGGTCCGGTAAGTGGGGATGGCCGAAACGGGCCGGCGAAGCAAAGTCGGATAAATTAAGGCCAGAGTTATGAGAAACTGTATACGAGTGCCCCTGTGGTCCGAGGATATTAATCACTCCGTGTATTTGGCCAAGGAAGCAGCCAGGCGGCGTCAGGTAGAGCAGCACCAGCAGCGACTAGCTCCACTGTGCCGCGAGAGAATGAAACTTGGACTGACTGAGTGACACCTCTATTAATCTTCGGCGACAGTGACAGCCAGCCGAGTCGTTCTCGTGCCACCCCTCCGAAAATGAAACACCACGTTCGAACGAATATAGGGGATGCCTTCACCTTCGCAAAGGTAGTCTCGCGCCCTCGCGAACCACGACGCGCCCTCTTCTTACTTACGTCGCGCTCTTTGTTTGCATCCTCGCGGTTTCCCGAGCTTTCCAGCGCCCTCGCTCCTCGCCGAATATCGTCTTCATTTCGAGCACACTCTCCTGCTCCGAATACCGTTCACCATTCACCGCTCGATCACCACAGTCATCCCCGTTTATTACCCTTCAATTTTTACTTCGCCACAAACTGAAAACTTCCACGAATAAAGAGCACCGCGCAGGTTTTTTTTTTATTTTTCCATTTCTCTCCACCGACAAACGACTCTTGCGTTCATACTTCGAGTACATAACAATGCAGCATCATAGTGCCGAATACCGATTAATATATTCGTGAAATCTGGGCGCGTGCAACAGTGTTTAAAAAAAAAAAAGAATGGATTGATTTTTTCTCGGAGAACAGTGGAAAATCGTCCGACTATCCGTACACAAGGACCCCGTTGGAAGATGAGCTCTCGGTTGTCCTATTTAGATGTGGCGATTTGCACATTTCTGTTTCGCATCTAAGTAACGTGGGAAAATTTGTCTTCGAAATTCTGAATTCCGTAACTCGACAAAGATTCATCGTGCGAGAATGATCGTGGCGTGGTTTTGTAGGGAATTAAACGCTCTACAAAAAAGCTTCGAACAAAGTTTTCCGTAAGTCGAGTCGTTTCAGAGATATCGAGCCTTGAAGATATAGTTACTCGAAGGAATATCTCGGAAACGGTGTGACTTACGAAAAACTTCGTTCAGACCTTTTTTGTAGAGCGTTCAATTCCCTACAAAAACCTGCCTCGATCATCCTCGTACGACGACTCGTTGTCGAGTTACAAAATTCGGAAGCCTAAAGACCAATTTTCGCACGTTATTTAGATGGAAGATACAAATTTGCAAATTGGCACTCTATATATTGAAGTCAAGGACTCATATCTCGACCCTGTCTTTGTCTACCGATTTTTCACTATTTTTCCGGCGGAAAACATAATCGATTTTTTCGAAACACTCTAAATGAATTTTACCTTATGTTTCAAGGACAAAAATGTAGGTAAATTATTTTAGTGCAAGTATTTTTTATTCAATTTGTGCAACGTGCTATTCAATGCTCAGAAACTACCAGTTTTCAGTACAAGCGATAATCGCAATAACGAGGGGAAAATATAAACGTGCTTGGCAAATTACAATGTTGTGGTCGTTGAAACAGATTCAGTGGCTGAAATGATCCATCGGCTTGACGACATGCAGCTCGATGGGACTGCTGAGCAACGAGCAATCTAGCTTCGCCTCGGGTGCAACACCGACTCGTTTTCTTCCACCGATAAATTCGATTACAACATTTCCCGCTTTCGTCGCCCAAGCAATATTTACTTGTCAATCCATTTCACAAAACATTCATTAGCCCAATGATTCTGATCGTTCTATCTGATCACCCAGCCCACCGCGCGTGGGGGAACTCTGTACAGAGGGGCCTGACATTCGTCTGAAAAACGTATCCGCTCCTCGATTATCACACGCTGGATAATTTTGTCCAAATTTGTTAGCACAATTTCTTACGTATTCCAAAACGTGATTCCTCATGTTATACCGTAATTGTCCACTTCGTTGTGGAATTCCCTTGAAACTCAACCTCGCACTGATTTCGTGGCAAAAAGCTCCAAAAAGTTTGGCAGTAGGAAGTAAAAAATAGGATTTATTTTCACTGTGAATAAACAAGCTGATTGTTATGAACAAAATGTTTGGTTGTATTGGTCTCATTTGGTAGTAGTTTGGGCTCGCTTTTGGGGCGAGCCCATTACACACGAGTCGAAATGTCGCGCTTTACTGCTCTCGCGGATCGATTATCCGTCACGTGAGAGCCGATCCCCATCCCGCCTTGCTCCGGATGACAGATTCGTGTATACCGTTGGAATATTTGAGAAAAAATAAGCATCGCGTGTCTCGTTTCTGTTCTCAGGTCAGCAGTGACGGCGGTCGCGTGGCATCCTCAGGGAACTTACCTGGCATCCGTGGACAGAACGAAGCAGGCAACGATTTGGGGCGACGTATGACACGAGGAAGAGGTACGGTCGGAGGGAACGTGAGAACGAGTAGCAGGAGCAAAAGTCGACGATTAAACAAAAAAAAAGAAAAAAAAACAGCCACGACAACACGGATAATACAGTAACGAAATGCCAATCAGCAGGAACCGAAGGAACATTTTCCCGTCGTCGAGCGTCCCGTTTCTATTTTTTTTTATTTCCCTTTCTTTGCTCGGCGGAAGTCGACCTGGAAGGGAGTCGTAAAATGATCATAAAATTGCAAATAAAAAACGAGCTCTGCAATCGAACGAGAAGAATCGGAGCGGCGACACGAGGAATCTTTATTCGATTCTTACTTCGGTTATTATTTTTTTTTTCTTCCGTTTCTTCGCTTTTCTTACCAACGCAACAGATCTTTGGGTTACGTCGATGCTTCCGCCGAATTTCAATCGCGTATGCGGATTTTATAACTGTTCACGTTTATTCTCATCACGCGACCGAAATCGGGCCAACTGACGTGGAATACCCCGTATGCATCGCGCATTTCGCTCAGATCCCAGACATTTTGTGCAGCCCAATGACGGCAGCTACAATCCGTTATTATCTCCTCGTGCCTACTTTTCCAATTTTTCAAAAACATATTTTTCAACTGGTTGTAGATCACATGAGCAATTTTTTAAAATTTCTGAAATGACCCAAACGTGTCGTGTAGACCGGACTCGTCTTCGATTAACTGTAGCTTGTGATTCGAACGACACAAGTAATTTCACACGGCCCAGAATCATCCCACGGACCCCGTGTCACTTCTCATTAGCATTTATGTCGCTGTAATGTAACTGTTATGTAACATGTAACGTGGATATAACAGTCACGTAACTGTTATGTAACATGCCAGTCTCATAACTGGGATGTAACATGCAACGGGGATACAACAGTTGCATAACTGTGATGTAACATGCAACGTGGATATAACAGTTTCATAACTGTGATATAACACGCAACGTGGATATAACAGTTACATAACTGTTGTGTAACATGAAACGTAGATATAACAGCTGTATAACTGTTATGTAACATGTAACGTGGATATAACCCTTACGTAATTGTTGTATAATACGTAACCTAGACATAACAGTTACATAACTGTGATGCAACATGTAACGTGGATATAACAGCAGCATAATTGTGATGTAACGAGAATATGACACTTTCATAACTGTTATGTAACATGTGACGTGAATATAACAGTAACGTAACCGTTACAAACTGTCTTTACTGGGTTTCGGCGGATGATTCGCGAATTATTCTGCACGTGACGTGTTTATCCTTGACTTCTGGCATCGATCTGCTGTCTATAACGTTTTATATACCTCGTCGTTTAGAACGCCTCGCATTGTCACGTGACTCGAAAATATTTTGACCAGTACTGTTTAGACGATGCTAGCCCTACGGTTTTTGGGAAGGGGTTGATTGTCATTTTGAAATTTGGTCGATGGATCGATGTAACCAGTTTGTGGTCTGAAATAAAATCAAAGCACAATGCCTCGAGTGAATATAATAATCCAAAGAGGATAAAACTCTATCCTAACAAATACGTTATTCAATTCGCAGTGAATTTATACAAACTACGATACAAATAATCCACGGTAACTACTAACAAACGTTTTGTAAATTCTTATAAGTTGTCGTAAGGCGACACTAAATACGCTTAGGATGTAGATTCCCATATTTTTTCAAAGCGGCGGCTCGGGCAACGTTGTGGCATACGAGATATACCGTATAAGACTCTAGCACACGTCCGATAAATCTAATTTCCATTCTCTTCGCTGTTTTTCCAGCTTCGTTTCCATGTTTCGAATTTACCATTCTTTTCGCAACTTTGGACAATACTTCGAGCCTTATATTTCCCATTTTTATTTCTACTTCTATCTTATATTTTTTTTCCTCTCAAATTTTCCAACTGCTGTCGTCGAATCATCGATTTGTCCCATTCTCATTTCATAGAAAATTCCATAGTAGGAGTTGCTGATGTTTCTCTTGCTCTCCTCAACACATCGGAACTATAATGCACAAAGTGTACCTCTATTTCTGAACCCGAAACGCTTCAACGAGGCGAATAAAAATCGTATTTTTTTCGAAACAACTCGAGGAGATCGCACCAGAATGGCTTACTTTATTCAACGAGTGGGAAAAATCTGGCTCGGAATCGCGGAAGTGCGATAAAAAGTAGCGGAGTCGAGTAAACGCCGTCGAAGAGTTGATCAGACGTTCGCGCGGTAGAGTCCACCGCACTATAATCCCCATGCCGCATCATTGCCACGCCGCCCATTGTATATCCGCGCTGTTGTACGCTCTCGCGATGCAACATCGTAATATGAATACTCAAACAACGCCGCCTATAAAAGTGCGGAAATGTTTTTTTCCCCGTTTTCTTTATTCCCTACCTGCCGTACATCGATGCCGCTAATTATTATTCGTGCCAGTGAAAATATGTACTTTACAGCTGTGTGTCTCTATCATTGCCATCATTTCTATTACACTTGATTGTTACGTTGGTTGTAACGTGATATTACTCATGTCAGTGCTCACCGCATCGCTGCAATCCTGCGTAAAAACTGTGCACGCATGGATACGCGTGCGTGAGCTTATACCGGGTGTCAAAAAAGCTCGGATCCCCCGCTATCGAACGAATAAACTGTAATTGAAAAAATCATGTATATACCGCGCGAAATATTGAACGGTCGGCGAGCTGAATGACAAAAATTCTACCAGTTAAGCATCAAAAAATTGATCGCGAAGAAAGTATTTTGAAAAAAAATATACGAAACATTTTTCAAAAAAAAATGTGTAAGCAATTTTAAAAATGTTCGGCGATAGGTAAACATCGAGAAAAAGGGGGAGAAATCGTTCGACGTGGAAAATGCGTAGATTTTTTGACACCTCGTATAGATAATGTACGCGGTGTATCGCATGACGCTAAACGTGGACATTTAAAGCGAGACAATCAAGCAAACCTATTTTATTATGCGCTGCTCATCGCCCGGTCCGTGTTTTAAACGTGTCCGTGGGTACGTATAATATCAAGTCGTTGGTATCTCATTACTCGAAAGTAGAATATTATGTAACGTAATAGACGGTCGTAGCCGCCGAGTTGTAATAAAACGTATAAAACGAACGGAAAAAACGGGGGAGAAAGAGGACGAGGTACGAGTTCGGAAGAAAACAACGATTTCCGTAAGTATTCCGCAAGAAATATCATAACGCGACGAGCGGAAGGACAATAATAACGCGCGGCTGCCTCTGCATCGCAATGATCTCGCCGAACATTTGTAACACGTTTTCCGCGGATTGTACGAACCATAGTATTTGGAGGGTAGATTTTTATTCTTCCAGCCACAAAAGTCACGGTTAGCCTGACGCAGCCAAATCAAATTTCGTGGTCAACGCGCAAAATCTGACGACTTTACAGTCAGCGATATAACATCGATATCACAGTAATATAACATTTGCATCGTCGGTGTAACGGCGCTGCAACGCTAATGTAACATCGATGTAACATCGATGTAACGTCGATGTAACATCGATGTAACATGGATGTAACGTCCATATAACGTCGATGTAACGTTGATGTAACATCGATGTGACGGTAGGGGACATTTGTATAATCTTTTTTTTTACCATTTCAAGAAACAGTCAACATGACGTGGCGTAACGGTGCTGCAGAATACAGTTGTATCGTTGAAATCTTATAAATTCGAAACTGATCTTACCGTAAGGACAATATTATACGAATGTAACATAGCGCAATGTCTGTGCAACATCGATATGACATTACAGAAGAACGCCGTTATATTGTTGATACATTACACCGGCGTGTATAATTTTCCACGATAGTGATATAGCGTCGATGTTACATCAACATTGCAGTACGCAACATTTTCCGATCATCATTGAAATTTCGTCATGTAGCGTCGTAGTATAACCGAAATTCGTTGCTGCAATGAAACCGTTCGTTACACGAATATCACGTTTATACGAATAATTATGGCAATACGTTGTTATCTGTCTCAACTACTCTACCTTATACGTAAAGTATTCACCACGCGAACGTAACATTCGTGTAACATTCGTGTAACATCGGAGAATATTCATTAATATTAATATATCACGAACGATTCAATTGTCACATCGTAAAATGTTCACACCGCGATGTAACATTTATATAACATCCGCAATATAATTTCATTCCTTCATCGGTAAATTATGTTACAAAGTTGTAGACTATTTCTCAAACAGATGTAACACTGATATAACATCCATGTTACATGCATGTAACAGAGGTAACAGCGTGCGATATTGTTATTAGCCAACTTCGAGCGGATTCCCAGTACGATGCAAACATAGAACAGCCCAATAAATTGATTTTTCCTCGAAATATTTTATCAGAATCGTACAAAGTTGCACCGCCAACTTTTCACGCATTCTCAACCGCCGCTTTCGCGCTGAATCGAAGCGACTGCAAATCGAGTGAAATTCCACTTTTTATTCTCGAAATTCGATTTCCAAAATGTGAAAATCTCGGGCGAGAGAGAAGATCGAGGTGAAGGAGACGGTCTTTATCGTTGCGTACGTGATCGAGACTGTTATTTTTATCATCGTACAATCAACGCGTAACGATTATGACGAGCCGGTAATGAACGATGGTCGCTCGATAAAACGAACTCGCGGACAAAATTCAAGGCGCTATAATGTAATTGTAAATCATTAACGCTAACGAATTGCATAAAGAGTTCGGAAAATACAGCCAGACGCCCGGTTTAATAGCAGATTCAGCCGACAGCAAATTTAAAATACACGCTCCAGTTGTGCATCGAGTGTAAAATAACGGATTTGAATATATTACGTCACTTCTACCACCACATATCTACTCTATCTGCGAGATTACTGCGCCAGGAGTAACGTTTTTACGCGGTGCTCGACATTTCGTTGTCGTTGCCCATCGAAATCTTTCGCGAACCACGCGACTCTCTGCACTTTGCGAATCGCCAATTATTTCGGGAAAAATCAATCATCGCTCGCACAACAAATGCACGCAGCATCCTCTGCCACGCGGAAATAGATTTTGCTTTCGATTTCTCCGTCGAAAAAAAATAAATGATAATAATCACTCCGAGGGAACGAATTTTCCTCGAAGAGATTTTACCTCAACCAACAAACTTCTCGGGCTAATGTACATTTTTTGGCGGGGAAGAAAATTATTTTGTCCTGCAATGGGACAACGAAGCGTCGGATAACTTGATAACATTTATTCGCGAGAAAAATCTTGTACAAAAGCGAGTAACGAGTACGCAAAAATGTGTCGTTTCGTGTCAAAAAAGCTTTGAATTGAACAACAAACCCAGGGAGAATAAACGTGAATTTTTTCACGAGGAACGCAGAATCTGCTCCGGTTCAAAATAAATGTATTGTTATTGCTGCACAAACAAATTTATATATATATATATATATATATATATATATATATATATATATATATATATATATATATATATATCGTCACTCGCAATTACGTTAAAATTGAGAAATCATTTTTTTGGTTCCTTGCAAAGGAAACATATTTTTCTCTCGTATTATCGCGAAGCAAAGACACGCTGCTGTTTTATAAACGAAAAGCTTTACTTGTACTTTTGAAACTTATTTTACACGCGAGGCGCCTAATTTTAAGATGTATGTTAAAAATTTGTTCGTCGATTTGCTCGACTAGGATTGTTTGTGGGCAAAAACGAGGGGCGAAATCGAGCGAAAAGTTGGAGAAGACAAAAACGGTGGGGAATGTTGAGGAACGGAGAGAGCAGAACAAAAATTACACACAAATCAATCGATATGATATAAAAATAGTAAGAATAAAATAACAGATGTCCATTTTATGGTAGGTTGAAATTTATTATGAATACGACCTTTGTATATTGTTTACGTGTAAATAATATACTTGATACTTTTATCTCGTCTCGTTGTTTCATTTGCAGCTCTCCTATCCCGCGTCGATCGTCGCGATAGCAAATAAGTGAAACTTGGATCAACAATTTTGTCTCGCTCGCGGTGAAAAATCTCTTGGTATTTGGGACAGAAAATCCTACACGAAATTGAAACGTGGAAAATTCTATCTTACAACGAAGTCTCGGTACCTTTTCGGGGATTTTTATTTATTTTTTAAAATTAATTTTCGCGATTATTTCTCTTCAATTTACGCAAAAAACACGGAGCAAATTACGGAGCTCGCGAGCGAATTGCGAAAATTTGGAACGAGTTATAAATTTGGTGCCTTCTCATTTTCCAATTTAGCCGCGACGACCTGATTTCCGAGGTCTCGAGCGAATTTGAGCTACCGAGGGAATATTTCACGGGGAAAAAGTGGCAAACCGTCGTTAGAAAATGTGCAAATGGAGGAAAAATGTGAAATGGTGGAAAAGAACGAGATGATCTAGATGAATATTCATTTGGAATATTTTTCAGACTGTCAAGCATGATTGCCAGCCACTCGAAACCCCTGGAGCGTCCAGAAATTCGCGACCCAAGAGTCTCTCTCCCGCTCTCGCTTTCTCCTACCTCGATCCTCTCCCGTCGCCTTTCCTCGCCCGAATCCACGGCTCTTCTTCTTCGCCGAGAGTTTCGCCTTCGTTTTAGGTGACGCGTGAAATTACGAAGTATGATGGGCCGGATCTCGTTTCCCTCTTCATTACTTCGATTCACCCCCGAGGCTAATACCGAACGCTAGCGCCACCCTCCATGTCGCCGATTCTCGAAAAGTCGCCGAAAAAAGGTAAGATTTGGAAATCTTTTCTCTTCCGGCAGCCCGCACTAGTTTTTCGAAAAGCGGCAAAAAACGGAAAAACAGTCCATTAGTCGAGAAGATCAAGAATCTGCCTCGCCGATCTCGGTCTCTGTCAAATGACACTACGAATTTACTCGCCATTCGACTTCGTTACATTTACATTTATGTTAAATTCGTGTTACGTTCATGTTACATTCGGGTTACATTCGTGTTACGTTCGTGTTACATTCATGTTACGTGCGTGTTACATTTTTGTGACATTCGCGTTACATTCTGTTACATTAATGTTACATTCGGGTTACATTCATGTTACGTTCGTGTTACATTCATGTTACGTGCGTGTTACATTTTTGTGACATTCGCGTTACATTCTGTTACATTAATGTTACATTCGCCTTATGCTCGTGTTACATTCATGTTACATTGCCGTTACGTTCGTCTTATATTCATGTAACGTCCGTGTTACATGCGCATTACGCTCGTGTTACATTCGTGTTACATTCATGTTACATTGGTGATACGCTCGTCTTACATTCAGGTGACGTTCGCGTTACGTTCGTGTTACATTTATGTTACATTCATGTTACATTCGCGTTACATTCATGTTGCACAAAAACCACTGGAAATATGGCCTACGAAGCTGACTCGTACCACTCATCGAATACATTTCCTCCCTATTAGCTAATGATACTCTAATACCGACGACGTGTCTCACGCGAATCGGACGAAATACAGTACGGAAACGAGAGTAGAAGATGTACGGTGTACACCGGCCGTGCTGGTGAGCGATCGGTGGTCATTTTCTCCTCGACTGTGAAGTCTGCAACGTATGCAACGCAATTGGTGAGAAAACGACCGCCAAGTTCAGTGTCCGTAGACACGCATAAGGACTCGCGTGAAAAAGGAACCTGAAAGTTCATCCTCAGCCTTCGTACCGGAAGAATTCTGTTACAGCCTACAGAATTGGCTCTACTGTTTTCTTCTCGCAGGTCGTAATTGAAGCGTGAAGAAGGAAAGTTTCTTTTCGTTGAAATATCAACGAAGAATGAATAATTGGTCGAAATTTGCAGACGTTACCCTCAACATTGGTTGCATACTCGCCGCGAGATCACATTTCTGAGTTCGCATAGCGAAGATTTGTTCGGTCACAGAAACCATATTCTCAGTGCTCCTGGCATCAATTTACTCCGAACGTATTCGAGCGCCGACTTTGCTGCGAAATTAAAAAAAAAATTGCATACAGCTTTACATTTTATTACAGTTTTTTCACTGCTCTTGTTGGCCTAATTTCTTGTCGAACTTTGCATTTTTTTATCACTGTGCGTCGTGGCCGAAATCTGTCGCGATTCGCATCACACGTGTCGGATGCCTCCTTCTCTCGCTTTCTCTCGCGAATCTCCTCGATACTTTTCCTTACGGACGGACGGAAATCACCGGAGTACATTTTACGACGTAAGCTGTTTGCTATACCTCCCATACACAAGCGCCGAGGTCTTACATTTGGGGATCAAAGTTCCTAACCATGTTCTACTTTTCTTATCTTCCATCTTCAACGAGTTTTCTTCCCTCGCGTAGGTAACCCACCTTTTTCTGCTCAATTTTTCTGCTCTTCCTTTATTTCAGTCGCAGAGGTGAGAGATAAGAAAGCTTTTCTGAACACCGAACGCCAAGACCATCCCTCGTATCTCCTTCATTCAAATTTCCAATCTACCGGATCTACGGATCCTTTTCCAATTTCTCACCGGTCAACATCTTCGCAACGCCCACACTTGCAAGTTCTCAATTTTCTCGCCAAATTGCGAGACAACACTTTTTTTGAACCATAACTCGGCCAATCGTTCTCGTTCGCGAGTGACTCAGTTTTCAAGGTCACCGAAGTTGATTTTCGTCCAAAATGATCGTTCGATATCTCCGAAAATATGGATCTCAGCAAGTATGTCTATATGACCTTTTTTGTAGAAAATTCAATTTCCAAAAAAATTGCCATTCACGTTTTCTACCTCAAGTTCAACGCTTCCGAGATAACAGCAAAAAACCGATAATCATGGGAGAAAATCAACTTCGGTGGCCTGTACCTGCTCAGCGGTATAAGTTACGCTTTTCCGGCAACGAGCACTTTTGTAGGTCGTTCAATTTTGAGTAAATCGCCACCAAGAACGACGCGATAGCAGGAAATGCGGCTGAGTTATAGAAATTTTAAAAAAATTTGATTCGCCTGTATTTTAAAGGGACAATCGTCTCGCGTTCGGAAAAACTACTTAACATTAATATCGAGGGCTGTAAATTCGACGGGTTTTTTGCTGCGACCTATCCGACGAAAAAGCCTTCCATCGCGCGTGCTTTTCCCGAATATTTCAATTTTTACACGTCCAATTTCTTTTCTCTAGCTCTTGACATTTTTCCACGATCAGCCAAACCACCGAATCGTAAAGGGCGAGACGTGCGCGGATTCTCGACCTATCGCTGCGCCTCCTCCGATCTATCCATCCTCGCCCAGCGAAAATCCATCCGACTTCCGATCCATCGATATGGTCGTTCGATGATAAATGCGAGCCACTCAGACCTTTCTTTTTCCAAGACGAATCTGAAATCAGAGTGACGGATGTGTCGCGACACGACGCGCCGTCCACTTCCTCCGAATTTCATCCGACACCTGAAGACTTTCTACTTTTTTCCCCCTCGATTCCTTTTCATCCTCTTCCCACATTTTTCCACGTTCGACTTCCAAAAAACATTTCAATACAAGAATAAAGCGATTAACGAGAAAATTGATGCAATTATAAAACTAGATCGTCTGTTTTAGAGTTTTTTTGAACTGTAATTCATTTTTCAATCTACTGTAAAATCTCGCGTCTTTAGTTTTTTTTAAACTATAATTCACTTCTTATTTTTGGGTTTTTCAAAAATTTTAAATTAGAATTTATATAATTTTCTGCTTTTCCCAAATTATCGTACTGTCATTCGTCCTTGAGGACTGAAGATGGTAGCAAAAATTCGAAAAATGAATATTCTGAATGAAAAACTGTGGCTCGGTAACGGAACCTTGAAAATCGAGTATTGGAAATAAAAAAAAGCGTCACAAAAGCTCCAAAATCCGCACATCCGAGATCCCAGCCCACAAATCGTGGATTTCGAATAAAAATCGCCACACCGTTTCGAATTCGCCAATTGTTCGCGTCCAATTACTGTGCAATAACGAAAAATACACACAAAAAAACTAAAAATAAGGTCGTATATTATTTATTTCAGTCATAAAAAAACTGCTATATTTTTTGTCAAGCTTGATTCAAGGCGTCGTGACCTTGAAAAGTTTGTTACTAGTGATGACAAAAATACGATTTTTTTTTAACAGGTGGATAAAGGTGAGTGAATTTCTCGTATTCTAGCTACTTTTTTCCGACTGTACCTCCCAATAATCTCTGAGCCAATTGTCATTTCTGACGTCCAAAAAAATATAAACGAGGCAGAAAACGAGATTTTTATGGTTACACAAAAAAAAGTGTAACCTTTCTAATTTTCGATACTTTTGAAAGAAAATTTAAAATGTACGTACAAAGCAGTACTCTCTGGAGCACAATGAGGAGAAGTAGTTGTTCTTTTAAAAAAGGTATTTATTTTGACAAAAATCAGCGCAGCTCGTATTACTTAGTTCGCAATCATCTTCGTCTTCTTCTTCTTCTTCAACATTATCTTCTTCCTGCGAGCTGCTTCACGAATCACTTCCTTATGGGGATCACCGTCGAGCAATTCATCTCTAACGGAGCGACGCCGCAAATTGTAAGCCATCCTTTCCACTATTATTTATGAAAAAAATTGGTCACTATGCGAGAATAATTTTTATCACCGGAGTTCTACTACTTACGACTCGAGGGGTCATCACGGTGTGAAATTTAAAACAAATCCATTTTTTTTCCTTCGCCGTCCGATTCCACAAGCTGTTGTGCACATTCCGTCCAATTTTCAGACCGAAGTTCGAATTATTTCGGTCGCTACAGCCCTTCGCAGCGAAAGTGGTCGGAGCCTTTCCACTTGTCGCGACATCATGCGTTTGCACTTTGCACAGAACATTCCTCACGCTTTTTTTTTTTAAATCTCCCTACTTTCTTCTACGAAACATTGTGAAAAAATGGGCCCAATTTGCGCCTTTTTTTCAAACCACCGCCATTTTGTCGAATTGAACTTGGAAAAAAAAACTTGCACGGGGACGTAGCGACCTTCATGCAGATTAATAATCATTTTGGAATTTTCGTCTCGGATGAAATTCGCCGCCGCCATTTTGGAGATCATGGCACGATCGTTTTTTTAAGCGAGATTTTTCATATTATAAAAACGGAGCGAGCAAGTGAATACAGAAGTTCACGAAAAAGCATTCTTCATTCTTCAGGGGTGCTTTCATCTGTACAAAAAAATCAGCTCAACGTATCTACCTAAAAAAACTCGTCTATTTTTTTGGGGGTCACACTGCGATGCTCCCTTCATGCTAAAGCTGCAACAAAAAAAAGGTCTACAAATTCCTGCTCCAATTTGGAGACACAGTAACGGATATGTCACACTGGGGTCTTCCTGACCCCGCGCTCATTTTCATGCGTTCTCTGCAATACCCAACGCTGCATTGGCCTGCTTCTTCTACTCCAACCAGGAGATAGACATCTAAACTATGGCTAAATAGCACTACAGAACCCAACCCCGCGTACATCGCGGTCAAATCTTCTTTGAAAAAAATTAAAGAAACGCTGGGCTCGTCGCGACCCCGCGCGACACTGGAGGGTTGAATAATTATTATTGGCGACATTTAGCCTCGAATGCGGAAATTACGAATTTCAATCCACTTCCGCTGAAAAGTATGCGAGCTTCCCGGGAAAATATTTCGTGCTGTATCAAAAGCTCGTTAATAGTCGGCATCGATTGGAATGTATGTGTATATGTATATAAAATTTCGTGATGCCACGAAGCGACGGCTGGTACAATAGAATCGTGGTTAGGTACGTTGACCAAAAATGTCGCGGGGAAGGGTTGGCGAGAGGGTCGGGTGAAAGATCGAAAGAAACACTCTACGGACCGTGGAAAGCTCCCTTTGCCGCGAAGCACCCCTCGCTTAGCTGTTGCCGCCGCCGCCACCCTTCGCTTACCTCGAGCTCGCTCCCTCCCTCTCTCTCCCTCTCTCTCCCTCTCTGTCTCTTATCTCTTCGACGCTTTTCGAGCACCTCGGTATACCTCCTGCATACATATAGAAGCTCGCTTCTTGGGCGAGTTTTGAACGCGAATGAAATGCCGTCAGTCAAGCAAACTTTTTAACTCCGTATCTGATTGGCACGGGGTACGGAGAAAGATTCCGATTTAATTTTACCTACCTCGTCGCATCCGTCTCTTATCGCTTCGTTCGTTCCTCGCGGATACCACAACGCCGAGAAACTTCTCTCGACCCGTGTCGTCTCGTCACCTCGAAACCCGCGCGAGAGCTTTTTTTTGCCCACCCGTTTGCAAATTCCTCCGTTCCCCGAGGGACGGAGGAATCGAGGAAACGTTGCCAGTTTTTCAGTCGGTCAAATGAGAACGATCAAGAGTCCCAGAAAAACTAAATCTCGTCCTTCGTTCGTTCGCCAATTTTTTCAAGTCTCGTAAATACCGCGCTTCACTGTCACCGCGTTGCCAAAAATTCATCGGAGCTTGCAGCTTTCACCCGATCGGTTTTCCCTAAGCTTGCTGATACTCCCGACACCGAATTTCTTAAGAGTCGAGTCGGTTTTTGTACTCCTTGCCATAATTGTACAGGCTGATAGCGCTAAGCCGTCATCCTGCTCCGTGATCCAGCTTTCGCGTCGTTGTTGTTTTTTTTCCACACAACGGTGAAAACACGTTTTATTGCGGCAATATAACATGGAAATTACGAGTAACGTCGCAATGTTATTTTTGTGTTGCGTGGTGGAAGGAACATGTTATGTAGCATTTGTTACATGCTGGTTACATCACTGCTATATAACTGCTATATTACCTTGCAATATAACGGTTATATACCGGGTACATAACGCGTTACGTGACACGTTAGGATATTGCTGCGTAGGAAATTGTAACTCGCATGTAACGTCGAGGTAACAATTGGTAACATCGCCGTCACATCGCTGCAACATTACCGAGTGCACTGGGTACACATCGCCGAATGAGGGTTATCACATGCGAGAACTTTTGGTCGTGTAGCACGGACAGTTGCCGTCCTTCCAACTTGTTCCGTGACGGTGCGAAGATAGGTTATGCCTCGCAATGCCGCGACGCTATCGGACGTAACCTGTTTTCCGCGCCGGTTGTACTGTCACGCGAGACAAGTTGGTAACACTGCGACTAAGGTGTCCGCAGACGGTTCGGAACAACTTCGAACCGTCGGCAGCACCGTCACTTCATGCCGTACCACCGAAAGTTTCCAGTTCACGGAAAACGCTTAATTCGATACCCGCAGCTACGACACAAGGTTTTGCGAAGTGGACTGAAACCACGAACAACAAAGAATTCTCCATCCATCGTATTCGAGAGGAAAAACATGTTCCAAAATGTTCCGCGTTTCGCAAACTTGTCTACCAAGCTTTGGCTCAAAAATGTAGATTCCAAGTTTTTGGACGTGGCGCGCAGACTAGTCGGGCGAAAACCATCGTTTTCTGCCCGCAGGAAGAAAACCGCCGTTTTCTGCCCTGGGGAAGAAAACAGTGCTTTTCTGCCCTCGGGAAGAAAACGATGCTTTTCCGCCCTCGGGAAGAAAACGATGCTCTTCCGCCCACTCGAGAGGCTTCTGTTCGGCAACAGTGACATTCGTTCGAAGTGGGCTACTATCGGCATTGAAAAACGCACTTTCAACGTGAGTTATTTGGAAAAAAAACTCCTTTTGTTGAGAAAAATGAAGACAAATTCGTTAGACTAGAAGGCCATAGTACCGCCTTCTTGCAAACGCCTATACGTGTTTTTCGGTCAAAGTCGATGATAGGGTCAAAATGACCCTATCCGAAGAGTCGAACTGCAAACTCGTTTCTCCGATTGGAAGTCGATGGTGTCGAAAATGCGGGAAAATCCCTGGTGTCCGGATATTCTGATTCATTCTGTTGTTCTTCCCGCGTGGCCGGAAGACCTCGGGGGTCCGCGGCCGCGCGCCGAGTCATCAGCGTAGAGGCGGATGAGTTGGCTCCCAAGAAGAGCCACCGTGGACCTCATCAGTCACGCGGGTGAGGATGGGCGAGTACTTCTCATATAAATATTGAAATGCGCCGAGGTGAGCGGGGGCGGGGGGGTGAGTTTGGGGTGAAAGTCGAGGGAAAGATTCAATCAGTCGGTGGGCTCGTACGCCAATCAATCACGCTTCGCGTCGCCTCGTGGCGCGGGTGGACGTGAAGTGCGAGGGTTTCGCGCACGCACCGCGGGTAGGTTCGCGACGCCAAAATGGCCGAATATTTCGGAGTCGACGCAAGATAACCGTCGCACCGGCGGGAGCTCAGTCTCGGCGCGAACGCCGAGTGCGACTTAGTTTACGATCGTCGACGCGACGCGACGCGGTTCCGAACCATCGCCAAAGAGTTTCGCGCGGCAAAGTTCGCTTTCCCAACCTCCGGGGTAACAAGTTTTTAAAAAAGCACGGTCGAATCATTTTTTTTCCTCCGCAGTGCTCGTGAGATTTGTTTCCCTCGATTTCCCACCTCCCCGAACCCCCAGCCATGAACGGATTATCCGTTCGCTCAGTGATGACAAATTGACGATGCGATGACTCTGTGATCGGATACTTACAAGGCGCCAAACACCATGAAAACTTTCGCTACCATGCGCGAGCTGCAGGTTTTTTACTTGCAGCTCGTTCTTCTCAGCGTTGCAACGGGTAAGCGAATCGCAACGACGACGCTCGCGGTTTTTTGGGTGGGAAACGTCCAATCTGATGGAATCTCGAATCGCGTTGTTACCACCAAGCACGAAGCTTGGTACCGCTTCCGGTTCTGCAGGTAGTGCGCTTTTTCCTCGTGCCGAAGACGAGAGAGGCGCCGAGGAATGACGCGGCGAAGACGATGGCGAGGGTCCACCCAGCATGTACCCAGACGAAGAAACGTTGCATTGTTCCACAACGTGCTCTGATGCCCTCGACGCAATTAATCTACCCACGCGCTGTCGACGCGTCACTCCTGAATCCACTGACAGATTCGATCCCCGTTGAAACTTCCTCAATGATACCGAGGGACAGCGAAGGGGTCGAGCGACGAGGCTCGATGAGACGATTTGATTGCACTCGTACGAAACAAAATAACAAAATCACATCCCACCGCACCTTTGTGCCGTGCGAAATCGCCGCAAAAAAATTACATCAGCCGGTGCATCGTGACAAGTGAGGTGTAGGAGCGAGGATGTAGAGAAAAAAAGGTCCTCGAAAATTCTCGAGAAAAGATCTCGTCAGGGAAGTATCTTCTGGTCTAGATCGCTGTACCATCGTGGAGAGAAGCTAAACGTCTGTTAAAAAAGTCGTTTTTTTGCGACCAACTTTGTTACAGCGGTACTCTCTGCTCTTGGGACTACTTGGTTGTAAGAAGTCGCAGCTTCGCGAAGTGAAGTGTGTCGATGTCGTGAGTCTGTTTCGCATAAACAGTAGCAATATCGCTGAACACAGGCGAATAAATTACGTAATGCCATTCGTTTCGGATAAACTGATTCAGCAACAACGACATGTCAATGTCGTTGTAACGATAAATCTCCGTGCGTCAGAGATGTGTTCATCACCTTTGACCACGGTTCCGCAATAGTTTATAATTATTGTATAACGAGCAGATGGAACGAGACAGAAAAATAAGTCGTTGTAAACAACAGAAACGTTGGGAAACTGTGGTCAAAGGTGATAGAGATATTATTGAAATGTCGTTGTTAGTGCATCGGAAATAGCCGGAGTGTCAAAGGGCTTCGGAAGAAGATGCAACGTCGCGAAAGTGCAACGTTGTGGAAAAATCTGAAGAACGACTAAAATATGATGCGTTATGGTTGAAAATAGCTGCGATCGTTATTGAAAGCAGCCGGCACGCGCGACACGATTGGACGAGCTTGAAACACTGGTACTTCGATGGAAATCGGTTGGAGCATCGTTAATAATCGGGTGCTTCGCAGCGAAGTGCGTTCAGAGTGCATGGAGAATATTGAGAACATGAAAATTTGTAACGATGCGAAGGCACGAACATCGACGACTCGAACAACACGAAATTCAATGGGATATCGAAAATTTTGGGCATCGCAAACCCGTCTACCAAATTTTTATCCAGCTTGCCGCACAGCTGTGGAGTGACAGCATTTTAAAAAATCGTATTCCAGCATACAAAAATAAAGCTCATTCAAAAAAGTCGATTGTCTATCATATTTTCTGACTAGCGAATTAGTCAGAAATAACAAAAAGCTCTCGTCAAAATTATGGGAATTTTACCTCAATTTTTTAAAGCTCGTACGCTGAAACAGTACACACGTGGAGTAAAAGTAGCCGGAGCTTTTCATTTTATCTTGGGGCTGCAAAAACTTTCGGCGGAGGGACGAAAATCAAGAGAGAGACTGGAATTTGGATGAGCTTTTAACGCGAATGATCAGGCATCTGCGTACTTGATACGAGTGCAAAAAGCAGCAACGTCGCTTTAGAAGTGCTGTAGAGTTGGACAAAATTGAAGATCAAACCAGTCGACGCAGCCATTGGAAGAATCGTTTCCGCTGATATTCGCCGTATCATCAAAAGCAGTCACCATGATACGTTTCATCGCTGTAGTGTCATTAAAAGTAACCACGATAGCCTTGGTTCTAATTGCAGCGTCGTTACCAGTTCCCCTTGGAAAGTAATTCGAGCTTTCTATCTCCCAGCTCTTGGGCTCTTCAAAAAAATGTTTATAACAGCATTAAAGAAAGTGCACCGTCATCAAAAACAGCCACAACTTCATCGACGGTCCCTTCAACGTCGTTAAAAAAATACGTGCCTCGGCTACGAGGGCTAATTTCATGATTCTCGTCAAACGTGTCATCAAGGGCTCGATTCACCCTGGCTTCGTGGAAACAGTTCGACGAGAGGCGAGAAGTGTTTCCAATTTCAGTGGGACCAAGAAAATGCGTACTATCCAGAGCAGAGAATAGACAGAGACAGAATTTGGAGGAACGGTGCAACATCATCGCTGTGGAAAAATGCATGAGAATAGTGTTCACGTGTCAGCGATGAGTGTCTTGCAGAGTCGACAGAACGGGAATCGGCGAACTTTCGAAAGCTCTGAGTTTATTGATGATAAAATGAGCAGGAATTCTTCTGCTGTGGACTCTTGGGCTACTACTGTTCCTTTATGTATGGATAATTGGCGGAGCCTGCATGAGATCGTCATCAACTGGGTCGTCCCAATTACGCTATCTCGAGAAAAAAGCGACGCGAGTAGCCTCCGTTTGCCTCGTCTCGCGTGACTAGTTTCTCGAAAGTGAACAACGAGAGGAGAAAGCTTTCGGAGTGCAAATTTGAGATGGTGAAAGATGAGGCGATGTAAACAAGGGGGAGAGGAGCTATTCATCAGCTGGCGGATCCACGCGGTCATCGTAGCCGGACGACGCGGTGATATCTCATCCGTAAACAACCGATCTTGACCTCCATTTATAACCGAAAGAAGCCCGAAAAAGTAGGCATGTTTGGGGTGTAGATAAAAATTCCGGGGCTACCGGAGTTCCGCTGCTGCTGCGATACCGCTACAAGAAGTTGGCCTGCTGAAAAACCACGCAGCCGGAATCTTAACGGCGATTCGATCCTAATAGGTCCATTAGCTAAGCAAGTTTCCATCGATCGATACTGACCCAACAAAACTAATTCGAGAAGCTTAAGCCCTCGTGTCTCGGATTAAGCTGCGGGATCATTGATCCTAGGGTGGGCCAACATCGGCGGGAGATACGAGGCTTCGTTAAACTACGGATGTGCACTTCGCTTACTTACCTCGGTGTACAGTTTCAACGGGGCAAAGTTTACTCGCTCTCTCATCAATATAAACTCTGTAATAACAACTCATCAACATTCTACGATCTGAAGCCCCTCGACTTCCCCGAAAGCTTCCTTCTTGCTAACTCCCCGAGTCTCCTCTTTTGTCTCCGTTTATTCGACCGAGGAATCGAAACTACCGAACAACTTCGAGCAACCCTTCAAAAAATCACCTGCCTCAGCCTCAAATTCTACGCAACAACTCGAATTTTGTAGCCTCAGAACCATCCTTCTTCCATAATCTTTACGACTCACGACAAGATCTGGAAAAATTATAATCTTCCAATGATTATATAACAATTACAGAATTCTTCCAATTACGCTTATCCAATAACCATATCCAAATTTATGTAACATTTATGTAACATTTATGTAACATTTATGTAACATTCATGTAACATTTATGTAACATTTATGTAACATTTATGTAACATTTATGTAACATTTATGTAACATTTCTGTAACATTTACGTAACATTCATGTAACTGTTATATCTATGTTACAAGTTTTGTTACAATGGCGCTAGTTACACAAATGTCATTGGTGTGTTTTCTGTGCCTACTTCGGCATCGACTACGTATGAAAAGTCGGAAGAAACCACTGAAAATCTCGATTGGTTGTCGGAGATTCTAAAAGTGAGCTGGCATTCCGTCAAACTTGAGACAACCATTCGAAGTTATCTGCCTCTCTGCATCGTTATTGCGATTGTCTCGATTCACTGCTACGTACACGCAGGGGTTGTGCTTCCGCGAAAGTACAAGCCGCAAGCTCATCTTTAGACTCGTCGCTACCAGACCTCGAGTACCTGCTGTCGTTAACAAATGCAAAACTTTCGGCACAAATTGTCTTCTGCTCGCGAAATTGCTGGCGACAAGCTGTTCTACCCGTATTACAACTACGCCAAAACCGCTTCTTCATCAGAAACCATCATTGGCAAATAATTGTCTATTTTTCATCTTCATCACAGCTCGTTCCTCAAACTACTGAGAAATTCTCATACAATGGCAACTTTCCGAAACGCCGTTCAGTTTTTCTCGCAGCTTCCGAAAATTGAGGGGGAAAAAATGGAAAGCTTTTACGAAGAAAGCTTTCGAATCTCCGTTGTCAAAATTCCGCGTCGAAGTAGGAAATTCCTGAAAAACGAACGAGAAAATCATTTTCGAGCGCGAAGCAAAAACAGGACCGTTCTCGTTTTTTACGAATCGTCCGAGGTTTATTGGGGGAAAATAGTGAGCTTTGTCTTGGCGGAATTAGTCGATCTCGAAGAAAAACACGTAGTCATGGTTTTTTGTCGACGTAGTTTCGTGGCTGTTGAGCTTTTTCCCATCGACCCAGTGTCAGAATCCTCTGCCTTCGGTTCCCATCAGACGGGTGATACAGCGCCGTTTACCGTGAAAAATTGAGCAACCGGTCATTTTTCGTCGGGACCGCGCGGTGATTAATACTAATAGTAAATATCGCTAAATAGCCTGTAAACATCGCTGCTCTGCTTCATCCGTTCGTTCAGTCTTTATCAATCCCTTCAGTCACGAATTTTTTCAACCATTTTTTTTTGTTCCTCATAGAATCACGAAACCACCGTCAAAATTGTCAAATCAGCAAACTCAAAAACGCCTACATACCAAATTTCCGAAAATTGTTGTTATTGGATCCGCCATTTTGTATTTCCAAAATTCGACAGCAGATTCGTACTCAGTGACCTAAGAAACCCCTATGTTCCAAATTTCACCAAAAAACTACTATAGTTCAACGTTTTGGTCGGCCATATTGGATCCGCCATTTTGAATTTCAACCATTTTGATTTCTACAAATTTTTCAGTGGATGCATCCCGTTGTTCATAGTCATCGATCTCTTTTTCCTCCTCACCGGTTTTTTCTCACGCAACGTATCGGGAATTCGCATGCAGATCGACGAAGACGAGCTTCGCACAGAAAGTTGACATTTTCTACGAACGAGCGATCAACGGGGAAAATTCCGCCGGTCTGCTGTCAGTTTATCGCAATCAGTCCCCGTTGTCGCGTGGCGTTGTATGCCAGATATTGGTGGCAACAATGAGATCGTTCGTACTCCTATAACTATCGATCCCAACGTCACCGTAACTTTATGGTCTCGCCAAGCCTTATGACTTTCGGATGAACGGTCACGTCGCTTCGACTCGTTGTCCCACGATTTGCTAAATCACCAATCCGGAATGACGATGGAACCCAGCATTTCCGAACGGGCTGCACTATTTCCAAGATCAATACTCGACAGTCATACAACTCCGCTCGTTTCCGAAAACTTGCATCGTTCATTCTCCTCGCGTTTTCCTACAGCCTCGTTCGTCATCACCGAACCTCCTGAATTCCATCTCATAGAAAAATCCAAAACTTCGACCCTCATTTTCCAATTTGACCAGTTCTTTTTCCCTTTCGGAAACAATCAGTTATTCGTTCTACTGGTATTTTCCATACAAAAAAAAACATTCAATTGATACAATAAAACAATGATTTACAAAACTCAAACTATTTATTTCTTCTGGAATTGTTTTTTTTTTTATAACAAAACTTGATATACTTTTTCATATTAAAGAGCATCTATTAAAGTGTCAAACTATTCACTTGTTTTCAAAAAAAAATATGCTTTCGTATTAAAACTAGAGGCAAGCAGCATTTTTTTGGTTGGCACATATTCGAGAAGCTGAACAACGCTCGAAAAGAAAAATGTCAAAACTATGGAAAAGCGTGAAGACCAGTACGTCGTTAAGATTGTGTGACAACTTTAGTCTATTCAATCATTCGGATAGCTTGCTGTTCTATAAAACAAGGACTAATTATTTTATTTTCAAAAAATATACATGTGCACAGTAGAACGTGACCACGCCAAATATCTCCGTTGCCTTCGGAGCTACGAAGAAAATATCCAATGGTTATTTGATTGGGTTCCAAGGGCTAATACAGTGGTGACAAATTCATTTTTGTCAAGATCATAGTTTTTGCGTTCTCAAGGTCATCAGTAGTTTTTCGAATAGGAACACGTTTTCTGCTATCAAAAAGTTGCAGCGATTTTCCACCAGAATACACGTGTGAGAATCATTCATCCGGCGTCTCCAAAAATGTGTCGAGGTTACTGGCTGCCACTTCGAACATTTATTCCAATAAAATTTTGATGATCTTGAGGACACAAAAATTATGACCTTGAGAGTTTCACCGCTGCATCGTCCCTCCGAAATCGAATGAATTACCCCCCCCCCCCCCCCCCCCCCGACATTTTTGTCGTCACTCTGGACGCAACGGAGATATTTGGCGTGGCCACCTTAGGCTGTCCACCCTGTACATCAAGTTAAAAACGTACGCAACCGCAGCTTTGGGAAGCTTAAACAGACGTCAGACTTTGACAACTCGATATACAATTGTGGCGATGCGATGGTTATCGTGCAACTGAATTGCTCAGTACTGCTCGCGTTTTAAAATTCGATTTACTTTTTCCCAAATTCAAATTTCCAATCGCTCGACGACTCCGAAGAGAAAAAGGATTTCCCTCGGTTTTTGCACCGTTTCAGTCAGCCGATTTTTTCAACTAGTCGACGCTTCAACCTTTCGTGAATATTTTCGCAATTGATATTTATTTCTCCCCTTCCTATACAACGTGCCACACAATATGATGAAAGAGCAGTCAGTTTTTTACCTGATCCGTGAAACGAAGAATTTCAGTTCTAGTTTTTTTCTTCTTCTCCTTCCATTTGATAGAGTCCAGGTAAATTTATGGCTTTGCACTCTTCATCCGCGAGGGAAATGCTAGGGAGGAAATAAAATAGTCAATGCGAAAAGAACGAGCGTAGTTTTGCCGCGAGGCGGCTGTACGACCGACAGACTTCAAACCATTTTCCTTTGTTATTCGAGGCGGCGAGGGAGGATTTTTTTGTCTTCCCTCGTCGTTCCTTTGTTTGCCCGTGTGTGCGCGTGTTTCTTGTTTTTTCTCTCCTCTTCCTTTCATTTTCCATTTTTCCTCGCATTTTTGCGCCCCGCGTTTCCCCCGCGCTCGGGCCTCCTCGTCGCCGCGGCCCGTTTCTCGCTTTCCTTCCATTTGCCTTCGGTGCTGATTATTGTTATCGCTTCGTTTCTCTCTCTCTCGCTCCTTTTTTCTTTCCTCTGCTCCGCTTTACTTCTCCCGCGATTTCCTACGCTGCCCGAAACGACGCGGGGCGTCGCGACGGAGGACGCGACGCTATTTTTCCCGTTTAAAACGATGAATACATTTTTATCGACAATCGTATATCACGGTCGAGCCAAGCCGCGGGGCTCCTATTCCCTCTGTATTGGTACCTACCTACCTACTCCAACTTTCCTACACCCGACAACTTTTATTCTTCACGCGCGAAATTTCAACTTTGAATTATATCTGTATACAGGGCGACTCTCCTCGCCCGTCCATCTCTCGGAATATTTCCTCGCCGTTTCCCTTCTCTCTATCACTTCCCACCTCTGTAGCGCCAACCTGCACATTCCTCCCAACCCAAGTTCATTTTTCGGACCGGAAGATCATCGTTTCATGACCAAACTCCTCAACTTTTTGGACCAATTTCGTGATTTTTTAGAAAAATGCTTCGAGCAGAGGTGTCTTATTTCCCATTGTTCCTCAATAGAAAAATTCAATTTTGGGTTCAAGATCATTTTTTGCTGAATTTTACGACAGACAAACGGGCGATGCGAGACGCCCTGTAGATCTCTAATTATTTTTCTTACACATTTCCACGCGTATCTCCCATCGTATTTGTTTTTCTCCACTGAACATCTCACCATTTATTCGAATCTAGACCGTGAATCCATTTTTTTGCCCTTTTCGAAAAAATGTTGTTTTTTTAAAATTAATTTGGCTCGTCATTTCGCTGGTTGATTTTATGGGAAACGAAATTACCGCTTTTTTGTTCCCTTGATTATATATTTTCAATATTGCTGCGAGCGTATTTTCTCTTCGGTATCGGGAAACTGCATGTTTTCCACTTTCCAGCAACGTGATGTGGGAAAGAGTGAATTTTGAAAACGTATCGCGGTGGGAACAAGCCACGCGGCGGACATCGGTCAACGTCGCGTAAAATCAATAGCATAGCAATAGGGAAAATAACGAATTTACGAAACTTGATTTCGACGGTGAACAACGAGAGCGAGCTTCGCCCGACGCGGCGTCGAAATATATTCTGAAAACGACGAGTTCGACAACGTATCGCGATGTCGAGGATCGCCGAGCGTACTTCGATGTTATTGAAAATCGACAACGACCATTAAAACTCGTGCTGTACGACGATTTTACGAAGTCTGCGAATACATTTTGCGGATTAAGTGTTGCTCGTTGTTAAAATCACGACAGGAAAATTGTGAGCCGAGAACTGGGAATTTGTAATCAGCTGCGACGCACTATACAGGGTGTACCAAAAGTAGCGGACGCCATTGTTGCATCTGAGAGAAAATAAAATTCTGAGACGAAAAGTCCTCTTCCATTTTTCGATCGGATGCATAGATAATTAGTTATTAATCAAAAATAAGTAGCCAATCAGGAGCGCGCTACAGCGGCAAAACAGGGTGAAGGGGAAGTGATGAGTGACCGCGAGAGTAAGACGCAAGAGGTACAGCACGCTGGTTCTTGGCGAAAGAGCTTTCACAATTGAACGAAAAGAAGTGCACGTGCGCGCATGTGTACGTGTGCTAATATTTGCGTGTGCTAATATTTGTACGTACTATCGTGTGCGGGTGCGAACGTATGCGAGTCCAAATTTGTGCGTGAGCAAACGGCTGCGCTTACTAATGTGTGCGTGTGCGAGTGCTAATGCGCGCGTGTGGTAGAGTGTGCGCGTGCTAATATGTGCATGTGCTAATACGTACGTGTGCGAGTGGAAATTTGTGTGTGTGGTAGTGTGTGGGTGTGTTAAAGCGTGCGTGTGCTCATGGGTGCATGTGCTAATGGGTGCGTGTGCAAACGTGCGCGCTTGCTAATGTGTGCGTGTGCGAACGTGCGCGAGTGCTAACGTGTGCATGTCCAAACGTGTGCGAGTGCTAATGTGTGCGTGTCCAAACGTGTGCGAGTGCTAATTTATGCGTGTGGTAGAGTGTTCGTATGCTAATACGTGCATGTGCTAAGGTGTTCGTGTTCTTATGTGTGCATGTACCAATGTGTGATTGTGCAAACGTGTGCGAGTGCTAATGTGTGCGTGTGCTAATATGTGCGAGTGCTAATGTGTGCGTGTGCTAACATGTGTATGTGCTAATGTGTATGTGTTTTTATGTGTGCATATAGCAATGCATGGGTGTGGAAACGTGTGGGAATGCTAATGCGTGTGCGTGTGGTAGTGTGTGGGTGTGCTAATGGGGAAACGTCTTACTCTCGCGGTCACTCATCACTTCCTCTCCACCTTGTCTTGCCGCTGTAGCGCGCATCTGGTTGACTACTTATTTCAATTGATAACTAATTATCTACGCATTCGATCGTAGAGTGGAAAAAGAGTGGTTGTCTGAGAATTTTATTTTCTCCTAGATACAACAATGGCGTCCGTTACTTCTGGGACACCCTGTAAAAAATACTCGATCGATCGGTCAGCTCGCGACTGAAATTCACGAATAACAATGTGAATCCAATCGGGAGAGGGGGATGGAAAAAAATGATAGAAAATCAATGAAGGAGAAGAGAATGAAAACGAAACGATAATCCGCGAGTATTGTGGAAGGGAAATTGGAAAGATCGCGTGAAAATTAGAAATAGTGAGGAAAAAGTTGGAAATGAGAAGATCGAAGAGGGAAAATGGAGAAGAAACGAGCAGGGATAAACATGTGAGAATGCGGATGATGGAATAGGAAATCGCGGAACGGCGTTGCGAGAATAATGTTATTGAATGCGATGGGGAAATATTCCGAACAATAAAGCTGGTGAGAAATGAATAACGAAGTCCTTTATAAGGAGGCAGGACACGCCGGGATTTTCCCCGAGACGAAATGTGAAATCTGAAGAGGAATCCGCGAGATAATCCGATGGATAAGGGGATGGGAAAAATACGAGGAAACAAAGGAGCGAGACACGCGGAGGGATCGGCTTTTTATGGGGTGAAAATCGACGCGAGTCAAGGACTTTTATGAAAATGAAATCTCCGGAATATTCGCGGCGCGAGGACACGCGACCGTTTACCATACCGCCCTCGGATAAGATCAGCATTATCATTTCAGCGTTTGATTAAAAAAAATCTCCGTAATTCAAAAGCTCCGCGGAGTCGAGTCTCCTTCGTGCAAAGCCGCGATGAAATTCTAATGAAATTGTCAACTTTTTTAATTAAAAGCAAGAAAATGAAGCAGAGATACGTCGAGGTGGGCGAAAATATTCCCTACTCGTGATAATTGGAAATCTATGGAGTATAAATGAAATTCGAGGTGACGTTTGGTCTTCCGAACTGCGACGAGTCGTTTCCCCATTTTTTTATTATTTTTTTTCGCATCTCGTCAAGATGAAAAAATATGGGTAAAATGGCGAGGATTGTTCCGTGAAAATGGGAAATTCTTGATTCTTTGGGAAAAATAAGAGGGAAGTTTAATTGGATAGGAGAATGAAGCGAGGCGACAGGGAAAGTAAACGGAAATTAATAAATAAGTGAATAGTCTCCGAAGCAACGAGAATTCCGTCCGAGTTAAACTTCGTTCACCTGTCTTCTAAGTATTGGTGTAAAACTGTTTGAATCGTGATTTCTCGCCACCCAAGAAACTCAATTTATTTATTTAACTTATTCATGCTCGAATAATTTCGCGCTTTCTTACTCATCTACAAATTGAAATTTGTCAAACGCGCTTATATCTCGGTTGTTCGTCGTCGTACGAAACGTTGACGCTTTTTTTAACGCTCTGATAATCATTTCGTCGAGGGTGAAAGCTCGTTCGAGCAATAGATTTCTCATACAGCAGTGTTATATCCCCGCAACATCGTTGTTACATCCCCGCAACATCGTTGTTACATCACAGCAACATCGTTGTTACATCACAGCAACATCGTTGTTACATCACAGCAACATCGTTGTTACATCACAGCAACATCGTTGTTACATTCGCGCAACATCGTTGTTACATTCGCGCAACATCGTTGTTACATCACAGCCACAGCGTTGTTACATAACCGCAACATCGTTGTTACATCACAGCGCTCCGTATCTTTCATAGCGTTCTGCAAATATTGCTGGGCTGTTACAAATACCGCATCAAATATATAACACTCGTAACACACGTAGCGATCTGGCGATACCACGATATTTGCTTCAAAATTATCACAGATGCGACATTGCGATAACATTGCCAAATCCGCTGCGTCCACGCAACGTTTGTAACACTGTTGTTACATTGTTGCAATATTACAGATACGTAACATTCGTAATATTGCCGTTATATTGCGATTTGCGCTTCAAATACATAACACGCGTAACGTTACCGCAATATTGTAGTTCGTAACGAGTGCAACGTTGCCAAAAACACGATAAGTGATAGCCGCAGCGAAGCATAGCAAATTATCTTCTGGTCTCGGTGAAAATGTTGGCTAGGCAGCGATCGAGAATCGAAACAGCCACCCCGATCGATTCCGGCATCAGAGCGAGACCGACGAACTCGAGTTAGTTATTTATTTACTCGTTTAGTTCATTATTTGCGAGAAGAGGGGCCAACTTGAGGCTTGTTTTGAATAAACACTTTCCTCTCTCGCCGACATCATTTTAACTACGCAATCAGCTCTTGTTTGATCTCGCCTCGTTCCAAATTGGTATATGTATGGTACATGCAGTCGACTGCGCGTCCAAACGAACCGTGGTTTGATCTTCAGCTTTCCCGACGACCCAATTTTCAACGAGTTGCCAGAATTTAAACCCAAAGCACCGGAACAACGTTCGGGCGTCGAAAATCATTCGCATCTCCCGATACGAATGTGTTTTTCAACCTATGACACGTTCAATTTGAATCTATTCCGTAAACGTCGTCCCACCCGTCATTTTTATCAATCAACCCCTCTCTCCTCTTGACACCTCGGACCCAGCTACAACGCTGCTCTCTTTATTGTAGCGTTTTCATTTCTGCCTAAGAAATCAGTGTCGCGCGGAAATCAAGCGGTTTTGCGAGATGATCGCGATAATAGGTCAAAGTCAGGAGTAGAAATCTCGGGGAAATAAGGGATGACAGTGATAATATTGATATACTGTTAATGACGATTTACCGCGGGCAAAGTGAAGCACGCGCCCCGGGCGTCAGTGGAACTTCCATTTAATGTCTCTCGTTGTAGTCGTGTCAGTCGACAGTTCGTAACCATCCGCTAATCAATCATGACCCAGTGCTTAATTAGGACGCTTGATTAATATCAATACGCATTACTTAGCTGAAAGTCAGCACTTTGACGTCGTGTAACGTGCATTGCGTAGATCCACACGACCGCATCGTGCACACTTGCGCTCTCGTGTGAGCATTAATACGCGTATCACGTTGGTCCGTCCCATCAATTACAGTAATTCGTTCTCTATTACGTAACTAGAAATCTAGCTAACTACCATGTAGAAAATCTCTCATTTACAATGTTAACTCGAGGCTCGAGGATCCGAAGCGTTTCGAACTTTAACGCGCTGTAACTCGCGAACGACGCGTCCTACGAAAAAAAAACGATTATAAAAAAGATAAAGAATTGCATTTTCTATAAAAAAGTATGAATACAAATTCCTGTAAAACCCACGGTTCGCGAGTTATTTGAGCAAACCTGTTCTCCAAAATGGCGACCGAAGTGAACTACTCGGTTCTCGGTCACGCTATTCGTAATCGCTGCCCTACAACAAGTTTCTAATATGAAATCGCGTACACGGAGTGCGTGAAATGCGAAAATTGAAGATGATAGCTACGAACCGGTTGAGGGTCAAACACGGACGGCTGCATCAACGCGTCCTACCGCTTATTATTGCGATAGAACATTAACTCGATCGTTAATTTGTAGTTATATTCCAATATCCTATCTTCCCGCAAACTTCTTCGCGTATGGAATTATTCCGCATCTAATTACCCCTGTTCGATGTGAAATGTAAGCTCGCTTCTTCATACAACGATTCCTCTATTTGATCCCCTTAATTTCATCACCGTCAGTCGGATCTTTGGTATGCGGAAAGCAAAAAATTGAATCGTAGTGGAACTTTTAGACGTATGTGCTGTGTACATCGATAGCATATCGCTCGTCATCGTGGTTCGAAAATCTACACGGCAAACTTGTCGTCAGAATGGAACGCTGCGAGATTCGCGATATTTATACCCTTCTAGGCACGATTAATGACATTATATCCCGAAGTAACGGTGGAAATTGCTCGACTTTTGACAAACTATCCCCGATATCAAATCAATACCCTTTCGCCACTGTAAATAATAAATGTCTAGCGATTTCCAACCCCCTTGTGCACGGGCTCCAAGCTTTTCAAGCCGTACATAGCAGTCTGATACAACGCATCTCGAAACTGCAGGTATCGAATAGCGAAACCCAACCAATTTTCTCCAAAGCATATTGGAACTACTCAGTTTTGTCTCTTTCTCTCGTCGGTCGAGCGTAAATCCTGCGCTTTCGATTCTCGGAATCGATTCCTGTTTCGCGTATAATATTGCTATACAGCATCGTCGATCACCCTACGATCCTAATTTCCACTAGCCATCGTCCCGACCACATAAGAACGATGTTACATCAGCGTTACATCTATGTTACATGTCAATTTTGATCACCAATTTTATGAGTCTTCGCGTTGGGGTGCCATTCTTTGTTGTCTGTTGGCTCGGTGACGTTGTAACAACAGTATAACACTGTTACATTCATGTGATATCACTTTTTTCTCTCACTCCGACGCGAAATTCGGAGATTCATTCACGCACAGCATTCTTAGCCCGTCCCGTTCACCGTTCCAATATATGATTTTCCTTCAACTAGCGTTTCAACTTCCTGATGTGGTTGTTACATCGTTGTTACAACCACGTTATATCGTGGTTATACACGTAACGCGTCGCCAATGTCTTGACTTAGCATATTGGTACAGTATTACGGGTACAGTGATGTTATAACATTCATATATTTCTGTTACATTGCTGTTACATCGTTTCTTTTGGCATATTACGCCTTCAAAATGTCACTATCACGTATTATTTCTCTGATCATCGTGATGCATCACAGTTACATTCGGATTCTCCATTCAATAATCTACCGTCGAATCAGCAGTGTTGTACGTTCGGATCTCGTGTCAGTCCGCAGGCAATATTTCATTACCTTCGCGTCTGGGAATCGGAAAATTGTTTGAAAATTCATCCGTGTTATCGCGTTTGATATTACCACGTAACCTGCTTTACATACCATATCTGATAACCGAAAGCACGCTCTTTTCATCGTGTACGCGATGTCATGCCAAATTAACGTTTCCTATACATTGACTTTTATTGATTTCATCACCATATCGTATCGTATTTCTTCAATTCACGCGAAAAATATACCAAATTTTCCGTAAATTCTCCTCCAAGCCCCGCCACGACCCTCGCAGCCCGCATATACTCATATCTACAGGGCAAAAAAGATATCCAAAGCAAACTAATCCCAATGAACACGGTAATGTTGCAGCAATGTAACGGCAATGTTACCGATTGCAACCGGTAATATTACCGCGACGTTACATGCAACTTACATATACCAGTTATATAACCAGCATATAACAAATGTTACGTAACACGTTCCTTCCACGTTATGTATCACGAAAATAACATTGTAACATTGCCTGTAACTTCCATGTTACATTGCCGCAATAAAACGTGTCCACTGGGTTGTAACCCGAGTGAATCGACTCGTTTATTTGCGAGATAAAAATCAAAAACAGAAACGATTCTCTAGCTGTTAAGCTAATCGCGCGAAAAATATATTCCAAGACATAGTATGAGAAAAACAGGGGAATTTCGGAACGATGAAAAAAAAAGTTTCAGGAAACTTCGTCGATTGTTGGGTACAAGTTTTCAAGGAGCATCGTTGTCACGTGAACTGTGAAAAAACTTCAACGTAATCCTTCGAGTCGTGATAATGCGATAAAGAATTGGCAGCGAAATCCGAAGAGGTCTATCTAAGATGGCGGCTGCGTCGGCGCGAAATGGCGTCAAAAATGCGGACCGTTCGCGAAATGGTGAGCCAGCCATTTTGTATGCATGGCTCGCGGAGTCACGCGCTTCGACCCAGATACGTCCCTAATGTCGAGATACGTGCGGCGGTAAAGAACTCTGTTCCACCGAAGGGTGTTCACACGCCACGTGTTGATCCGATGAGATTTAAAGCGACATCGAGTCAGACCTTCTCGATCCGCTGCGGCGCTACATATTCGCTCGACGCTCGAACGAACAGGGAAACAAATCGTATCACGCGACTGGGGCGAACAAGCTCGCGGTTGGATATCGAATAAATAATTCCAGGACAATTACCGCCGCTTAATTCGCCGCCATCAGGCGAGTTTTATTAGGAATGATCATGGCGAAGTGATTCACCCAACGATTAACATTTAGCTACGCGACAAACTTCACCAACGACGGGCAAAAAATCATTCCGCCGCGTTTTGCTCGCTCTCGTCCTCTCTGTCTTCGTTTTGCTGGCCTACTTCCGGAAAACAGAGGAAACTTTTAATATCCTCGGCCATATCTTGTTTCACAGATCTAATTCGCACGAAAGAAAGCAAACGGCACCCACGAATGTTTCGTCGGACGAAAACTCGGGAAAAAAGTCCATGAAACTTAACGCTCTTATTATGTAGTACTCTTCAGTCGCTCGACAACAATCTTACTTCTTCACGAATATCGTGTTAACGCTAATTTCACCTTAACGTTCGAGATTCCGTACTCAGTCACATCGATCAGCACTCGTATGCGCTCGCATGTACAGCGATCAGTACAATCGAGTTGTAATATAACCGCAATGTAACAATAGTAACATAACCACGATGTAACAATTGTAACATCGCTGTTATATCGAATGTAGCGATATCAAATCTCATTGGAACGTAACACAACGATACGAATATACATCGTACCGACATTTGTAAAGTACGATGTAACAGTAGAATATAACAAAATCGATGCACCGTTATGTAACGGCAATGTTACAAGAAGATACTCGAGTTCAAAGTACTACGTTGACGCAAGTTCTATTCGGTTGGATGTGGCGAATTTCGCGTGGTAACAGGAAAGTTGCAAAATTCGGAAAAAGATTGTCGACTTGATGTAAAAACCTCATACGACAACGAAAGTGTGCGTTATATCGTCGGTATATCGTCGTTACATGGTCGTTATATCACGGCAGGACTAAAATGTGAGCGTCGCAGTTTTTTCTTAAGCTTCTGCAGTGAAAAAACAACTGATCATATACAGTTCAAGCAGTAAAAGGCTACGATTATCGTGCCCGTGTCGATTTCGCGAATATTCGCTGTGTCGATACTCGCAATCGGGATCTTCGGGGAACATCGACTTCTTCATTGGCAATGTATCCGCCTGATTGCGAAAACGGTCTCTCGAAGAGACGAAACTCGGAAGGAGAAGCAACCAGGGGGGGGGGGGGGGGTGTGGAGAAAATATGAGAGGCGCCGGGTGCGACTAGTGACAAGTAGAAAATGAAAGTTTAAACCGGGGTAGTTTGGTCGGTGGAGAGAATAAGTTTCGTCGCCTCGCGAATTGCAGGCTGCATCTGGCTCCACGAAAACACAACAAACTGGATGGTAGTATTCCGCGGAGAAGTTCGGAATATTCGAGAAATTGGCGCGCGATGGAGGGAGAGCGGAATTACATCTCCCCAACCCATCCCGCAGCCTCGAGACAATCGCAACGATTTTCCCTATACCCGTCGAGTTTTAAGTGGGAAAAACTTTGTTCACCTTTCGAAGGGGGTGGGTGGGGGGTGGGAGGCTTTCTCGTAATGCCGAAGACTCGAGTAAATCTCGGAACGATCCTGAGCGACCCTCCACCCCGTTGCACCCCTCGTTTTCCCTCGGGCCCATCGACCGAGTCTACCATCCACCCTTGAAAATCGTCAGGTTTTTATGCTTTTCCGGCCTACGCTACCCCACCCCATTTTTTTCTCCTCGATGCTTCGCCCCCTCGCTAATATTTATTATTTGACATTTTTATTGTATTTTTTATCCCCAAACTCGCCCGAAGAATTCGAATTCTCCGAATGCTTGCCTCCGATTAGTATCCTTCTGCTGCGGAAAGCTCGCCCAGGTCACCGGCTACTACCGCCCCCTCGCGTAAATCCAATCCAATATCCATGTGCTCGTCGCCTCGACTCTGACAAGCAAGAGAGAAACAGTCCAGACAATTTTCGACAGCCTTTAGCAGCCCCTCTCTTTGACATCGCGTCCTCTTGAGCTTCGTACCATATTTATTCATCGACGTTTCACCTGATCGTCGAGGAACATTTTCAAGGAAATTACCTGGCCATCCCCCACATTTTTTTCTACTATCTCCGATCGGTAATCCCTCCACGTAGCTTCGCGAGACCAAGTTTATTAATAATTCCAACTTTTTTTTCGCCCTGTAGAGCTTTCGTCATAGCCTGTCGTAACCAATGACCTTGAGACCCGAATTTACGTGAAAAAAAATGCAGTCCGTTGTTTTTGGCATCGTTCTAAAGCTGAATCAAATTAGCGATACACTGACGAGGGTAAGACGTTGTAATTTTCTTATTGGCGAAGTTTTTTTCGTGAATATCAGTCGGAGGAACGAGGTTTTATAAGGGGTAATTAAAAATAACCAGGATAGATGGATCGAGTTAATCGAGTTTCTACAATTTTTTTATGAATCCAGATTACATTACACGGCTGATTATACTTTGCCATGTCCCTGCCATTCCGAGCGACCCTTCCGTTCGTCCCTCGGAAAGGATTGGACTTCTTTTTGGAATTAAAAAAAATCTGAAAAGAAAATTCACAAGGGTCGAAAAGGGACCCGAGTCAAGCCACGCGATATCTCGTCTTGTTTTCGAGATATCATTCCGCCTCCTCGTCCCTCGGGGCGTTTGGATAATTAGCAAAGGTAAGGGTGGCTCGGTCAAAACGTGGTCGATAACAAATGAAAGCGGTGGAAAAAAGCTGGGACGCGAAAACAAAGGGGAGTGGCAAAAAAGCGACGGTGTAAAAGAACGGTACGTGAAGAATATTTTCGGGTTTGGGGGAAAACCGGTGGTTAGAAAAGTTACGCGAAGGTACGTTAGAACAGGTGCTCTTTCGAAGGTTAGTCTCTGTTGACAGTATTGTATTAGAGAAATGCGCAACGATCGATCCGCTGGACATTGTCACGCGGAGATTATCGGCTATCGCGATCGCAGGCATCAATAACCGCGAGTGTGTGCTCATACAGTAATTACAGACTCGGATTTCCAATAATTACGCGCCGATTTCGAACCAGAAAACATTTAACTCTACTGTTCTATCGCCCAAGTCGAGTGACTTGACGTCCTTGCTCCGTAGAGTCGAGCAACTCCGCAGAGTTGCGTAACTCTACGTTCCATTCTCATAGAGTTGCGTAACTCTCCGTTCCATTCTCATGGAGTTGAGCGACTTCGCGTCTCTATTCTGAAGAATCGCGTAACTCTACCTTACATCCTTATGGAGTTGAGCAACTCCACGTTCTTAATCTGGAGAGTTACGTAACTCTACGTTCAATTTTCAGAGAGTTGAGCGACTTCACGGTTTAAATATGGAGAGTTGTGTGCCTTTACGTTCCATCCTCGTGGTGTTGAGCAACTCCACGTCTTTATTTTGGAGAGTTGCGTATCTCTACGTTCAATTTTCAGAGAGTTGAGCGACTTCACGGTTTGAATATGGAGAGTTGCGTGCCTTTACCTTTAATCCTCGTGGTGTTGATCAACTCCACGTCTTTATTCTGGAGAGTTGCGTATCTCTACGTCTCTGGCTCGCCGAGTTTATCAACTCCACGTCCTTATTTTGGATAGTTGCCTAACTCTCTTTCCATTCTCATGGAGTTGAGCCACTTCACGTCTTTATTCTGGAGAGTTGCGTGACCCCACCTTCCATTCTTATGGAGTTGAGCGACTCCGCGATTTTAATCTGCAGAGTTACGTAAGTCTACGTTCCATTCTCATAGAGTTGAGCAACTTCACGGTTTGAATACAGAGAGTTGCGTGTCTTTACGTTCCATTATCGTGGAATTGAGCAACTCCACGTCTTTATTCTGGAGAATTACCTACCTCTCCGGTTCATTCTCATGGAGTTGAACAACTTTGCACCTTCATCCTGCGGAGTTACGTAACTTCAACTCATTCCGCAGATCTGCGTCGCTCCGTATTCTCATCCTAGCGAGTTACGGAACTCTGTATACTTGTTTCTCGAAATCGAAGTATCTCATTCGTTCCTTACGTAGAGTCGAGGTGCTCCGTATAACTCTTTTCTCAGGATTGACCAACTCTTGTCTTAAGATCAAGCAATAAAACTCGTAGAGTCGAGCAACTCTATGACTTTATTTTCGAGAGTTGAGCAACTCCGTGATTTTATTATCACGAGTCGGAAACTCTGTGGATTCATGCCCGACTTCGCGGATCCGTCGCGCAGAGTTGAGCAACTCCAGTTTCTCGGTCGCGCAACTCCACAATCTTTTCTAGCGAATTTCCCAACATCGATACTCTGATTCCATCGAGTTGAACAACTCTCCGCATTCTCTTCTCGGAAATTCGAATTTTCTCGGCGCAACGTGTGATGCGCGCTGCGAATTTCATCAGTATTCATTTCACGATATCAACCTCGTCAAGAGGACTCGCGCGAATTGTGGAGATAGCGGTTACGAAACATCCAACGCTCGGGGTGTGAAGAATAAAAATTGATCAGTTCCAGACGCGCGGTCGAACGGGTTGCCCATTACGAAGGCGCAGGGGTAGGCTTATCGCGAGAAGCATCCTCAAATATTCACCAAATGCTTTTAAACTCTGCAATATTCAACGGGTTCGCCATCGGCGAATCTACACATCGGTCGTCTATCGATAATGGATAGTCAGCGTGTCCGTTTTAAATGAAAAACAAATTGATGCCAATGAATACAAATGGTCGTATTAAGAAGACTCGCGCGAACGAGCGAAAAGTGGTCCGTGTTTTATGTCCCGGAAAAAAATCACTCTCTCATCGGAAATTTCTCCCAGAAAACACAAAACAAACAAACTACGCCTAAAGCTCCGTTTTTCAGATTTTACACGAATTTTCGACCCACGAATTAACAATTTTCGGACTTTCTACATTTTTTTTTGTCGTCCAAATGCTCTACCAATGATGGTATATTTATTCGAAACACTGCTGTACCTCTGCGAAAATCCAATCAGCTAAACAGAATCCGAATTTTTGGGCAGACTGGAAAACAAATGGCAGCCATTTTGGTATCGAGTCGTACAACATTATGGAACGGGAAATTTAACGATGGGAACACGTCGAACGCTGCGACGAAGTAAACGTCGATCTTTCACGAATCGAGGTTGTAAAAAATGCGGTAACCATTTTTACCGAAACTTTTCCGTAATCCATCGCAATCTTTCACGCGTCGGAACGGTGTTGAACCGTTACGTGATTTATGTCGGATAGCTACGCGTGGCATGTGTAGCGCAAAGAGCGCGGATATATAAAGATCCGTATTCCGTAGCCCATATAAATGATTCGACGAATCGTAAACCTACATTATTTTACTTCAAATCGCTCAAATTCGCCGACATTTTCCATTCCGCTTCGATATATTTCGTATATTTTCTTTTTTCGCTCGATTTCTGCCGCACATCAAATTTCGCGCATCGCAACAGATTTTTCTTTGTCAACCCAAATGCCCCCAATTTTTCCCATTTCTCCTCGAATTCTCATTAAATTTTTCCCCATCGGTCATTTTTTACACGTACATTTTTTTCCCCTAGCAGAAACGAGAAACAATTTTGTCAACAAATTTTCTATGAAATTGTCTACAATTTTTTTGTCTACAACATACGAAGTATGAAAATACTTTGAATAATTTTGTTGTATTTTTTTCCAAAGAGAACAAGAGAAAACAAAAATATCGACTACAAACGATTCAAATTTGGGCCATTTTTGAAGAAGTTGTGAGCGAAAAAACGAAAGAGAGCGTCTTTTGAATCAGTGATAAAAAAAAATTGGACCGATTTCGCGTGGAATGCCCCGTATATATTCTTTGTTTTTGATTTGTCGATATTCGCTGTCATGTTTCTCCATTACCAATCGACTGAGAACCTCGTTGTTACAGGAGTACGATGCCTGCGGGACGTATCGATAGAAATACCAATAGCGGTAGCTAATGGCTCTACTGTAAATATGACCTGCCACTACAACCTGGAAACGGATCCGCTTTACACGGTGAAGTGGTACAAAGGACGACAAGAATTCTTCAGATACGTCCTCAAGGAATTGCCACACACGAAAGTGTTCCCCCTGCCAGGCGTCAACGTCATCGTGAGTATAAATAACATCACACGAACATTTGCCCCCCCTCGAATGTCTCATCTTCCCCTCTCATGCAACTAATATTCGAGTTAATGCGAATGAAATCGATCGACGTGTTCGCCACCCTGCACCACCAATTTGCGGATTCATACACGAATAATGTCATGTGACCTGCGTGACAACAAGATGGCCGATGTGAGATGCCGATTGAGGTTAGGTTCGCTTCGCCGCGACTCGCCATTCTCGTATCTGCAGATTTCGAAGTTTTACGACCAGAAATGTTACACGTATCGATGCTACCAACGAACATCCGCGAATATATGCGTCGTGGACGACCATTCTTATCGAACCCTCTGCCTGTGCTGTGTGCCTTTTTGGGCACAAGCAACCCTTCCGAATCGAATGTCCTTAGAATCAAAAGGCTGACTATGCAAAGGTGCGCAAATCATTGAATCGTAAAGAAGGATCTTGTAGAAGTACTACAGAATTTTGCCAGAATTTGTGTACGTTTTTTTTACTTTTTTGAAAAAAAAAAAAAATTAGCGAGACTGGGGATCCAAGCGAAATTTTGTAGTACAGACGGAGAGGTAATCTGCTGACTAGTTTAATATTCTGTCAATCGCAAGATTTCCCAGGGCAAAAGTTAACTTGGTTTCTGATTAATCACCGAAACTCCAACTTTCGTGTTTGACATTTTTGGAATAATGGTAGCAGATCTGAGAGAACTTCATCACCTAAATGAGGTTCTTCGATTCAATGGAAATTGTCTCGTCTCATCCTGTCAGACACAATTTTCTTCCTCGAATTAGTGGCATTTGATGTACCGAAGTCACGATCTTTGGATGAAGATGCGGACGATGCCTGTGGCTCGTGCGTGACCTTGGATCAAATTTCCGGATGCGTGGTAAATTTTCGCAGTGGCACACTTTTTTTTTATTGGCAACGAAATTCGATGCTAACGAATTTGATGACAATGGAAAGAAATATTCTTCGCGGTGGAAAATAGAAATTGTGAAATAAAAGTCATTGGATAGTGCGTTTCGAAGAGTCGATGTTTTTTTTTTTTTAATTGGTATTTTCATCATTGGAAAACTTTGTCGTAGGATTTGGGAAAATGGATTTGGAATGACTATAAATGGCTGATGATGATCGCGATGGTCGGACGTTCGCGTCGCATCTGATGGTACTAATTAATGAGATTTTCTAATTGCAACAACCAATCGAGGCTGGAAGTTTTTTTTTTTAATTAATTTTAATGGATCCCGAATACCCTCACCGCAACGCACCAAGCCGTTTCGTTTGCCGGCAATGCGCGGGGGTAATTCCTGGCCAGCAACGTTATCCAGTGGCGTGTGCCCAGACTTTCCCCCGCTCGTATGAAATATCGAGGGTGATATTAAAACCGGTTGCGAAATGAAATAATTATACAAAGTTTATCGGTGTTACTCGCGCCGAGCTATAATTTCCCGTCCGCACATTTTGCTTCCGAATTATTTACCGTTTCGTCACCGAGCTGCCGTATCGTTGGTACACCGACACGTGCACGTGAGATGGACAATAACTACGTACCCAGTGAACACGGTAACATTGCAGCAATGTAACGCCAATGTTACCGATTGTTACCTCGACGTTACATCTATGTTACATGTAAGTTAAAATTTCCTACTCAGCAATATAACGTGTTATACATATAACGTGTCATGTGCCCGATATAAAATTGCTGTATGGTAAGGTAATACGTTATATACCAGTGATGTAACCAGCGTATAACAAATGGTACGTTACTCGTAACTTACATGTAGGTTAAAATTTCCTACTGAGCAGTATAACACGTTGTATAACGTGTAACTTAGCAACAGTTATATCGCAAGGTCATGCGTTATATGCCAGTTATGTAACCGACGTGTAACAAACGCTACGTAACACGTTTCTTCCACGTTACGTATCACAAATATAACGTTGTAACATTACCTGTAACTTCCATGTTATATTGCCGGAATAAAACGTGCTCACTGGGTTCATTTGCCAAGCACGTATCTTGTCATCGACTGACTTCTGGGTCAGAAGAGCACCGACCATAACTCTTCGGTGGCCAAAGAAGCTTTCTTCACCCTGCCATTGCTAGTCGTTGATCTTTGGGCGGTGTCTTATAAAATCGTCATCGCGAACACTTTGACTAAAACTTTCGCCTCCTGATTTGTAGATGATTCGGACCAAAATTTGGACCAAATCTACAATGGCCGATGGAAAACGGTTACAAATGCCATTTTCGGCCGAAAAATAGCGTTCATCCAGAGCTTTCGTGTCCGTAGTTTAAGTAAATTTCGGTACTGAGTACAATCATGTTATGTTTCGAAAAAGCGAAAAAAGGATGCTCCGAGGCATTTCTGCCAAGTCCACGAGTTTTTGACCCGACGCTCTTCGATTTCGCACCTGTTTTTACATAAAGCAACGTGCACGTCAAATTTCATAAAAAATTAATAATAAAAGGAATAAAAGGCTCAAATTTCGTGTACTGTATCAATAAAAAGGTGCGTAAGGTACTTCTATCCGTGGCAGTCTTCGGTTTGGCGTTGCACCTGCAAAAAAGTACGTAATTTTGTTTTGGAGGAAAGCAAATAAAAATAAGCGAGCCGAGGCTTCGAGTTCGCAGTAAACGTCGCAGAAGGAACGCAATTCGGGCTGAAATGAAAATGATCGGCGGCGTCCTCCAAGACGACGAAGTAATTCGACGATGGAAACGGTATACGACGAACTCGTGAAACGTTTACGCCTGCTCCAACGGTATGTTCATCAAAATTTGACGATCGCGTACCATAATTGTTGAAATAGCCCTCAAACGTTCGCGGATCCGTCTCGCTCGCCGCGAGGAGATCCGCGCTCCTGGAAACGATTGATATTTACGCGCTCGATTTACGACCACCACAATTAGATGCCACCGGGCATTTAGCCGCGATTAGTGACTCTGTATATCGCTCGCGTAACAACTTTATTGGACAGACTGTCGAGCTCTGGGCAATAACGTAGCTTTCTAATGGGAAGAACTCGTAAGCGTCATCCGAGACTCGCTTCGAACCTGACGACGACGACGAATTCTCACGATGACGATCGACGCCGCATCGTCGTAAAGAAATCTTTGCAGCGATAATTCTCGTCTCGCCGCGCTCCCTCGTCTCCAACGCGATATACGTATCGCGTTTTCATCTCGCCGGAGCAAAAACCTAACCCACTGTTTTCCCCACACTTCAATACCAACCAAAAGCTCCAAATTTTTCGCCATACCACAAATTTTCTCACATTTCTCCACGACTCGTTTTTCACTCTCAAATATTTATGCCATATTTTTCATACCTCGCAGAACAGTTCTATACTTATAAATATAAATATTTTTTTATATCATAAATATAAATATAAATACAAGTATAAATATAAAAATACGAGTAGTTTTTTTCGTGACTCTTCTTCGGAAGGATTTTTAATTTTTTTTTTCAGCAGATAGTTCTCGAATTTTATTGGCTACTTTTTACATACGTTTGTCTTGTTTTTATCCGAGATTTATTGCCACGGGGAGCTCGCCGCGTTTCCTTCACGTGTCTCCAGGAAATTTCGCGTGCATCAAATTGGGTGGAAAAATTGGGTCGCGATTGAATAACAAATTTAATCGTCACCAACCAGCGTCGCGAATGGATTAAATACCGGATTTGGACGAGGACTGGCGAAAAAATGGTGGGAATCCGGTCGGGATTCGGCGAGGTGTGAAATGGGGTCGTTTTCATTGAAATTGGACGCATAGAAACGCGATTCCCCGATAATTTTCATTACACGCAAACTAAGTGTTGACAAACCGATGTTGTCCCCGTGTCACTCGTTCGTCACCGACTACATTCGTTCAACGATCCCGAATTATCGACTTTGGCGCAGACACTGCTGATAAAACCAACGATCACCGCTTTTCAACTACACATTTTACCATCGACGACGCGCCAAAATTTTCTTCCACTCGTAATATTCCGGCGACACGTTTCCCTCTCTTTTTTTTCGTAAACCACTTTGCACGATAATTTTTACGCCAAGCAAAAAAAATTAATGGATGCTACTAAAAAAAAGCTGGCTTTTCGGTCGGTTTTTTTTTGTTTCGCCGTTCTTCTCTCCTCTCTAGGCCTGAAAATAAGTAGAATTACGTGGCGCGTCGCGACTTATCTCGCACCCAGGAAGCGCTGGAATACACTTCCGACACGCTTCCGCCCTGACGCGAATCGGTTCGCCCGTATTCAAATCGCCGTTTCGAAATCTTCTACAAGATCACAGGATTATCCTCACCTTTATTCCCTCGCCGCGCTACCAAAACATTCCCGCAAATATTTCGTTGCCGCGGCTCGCGAGTGCTTTAAGGAGCTTTCGCGAGAAAATATGATCAGCAGGTTCCCCTTTCATCCACGGGAAACGGATGAAACACCGGGCTCCGTGCGATCGGCGAGTTTTATGAAACGAACTCCAAAGAGGATGGCGAAAAAATATTTTTTCAAAATTGGAATTTCGCGAAATATTATTACGAAGCTGAGAAGCTCGAAGGGAAATGAAGCAAGGGGACAGAAAATATAATGCTGATGGTACGTCGTTTTTTCTTTTTCGTTTTCTTTTCTTTTTTTTTTTTTGGTTTACCGATGACTCGAGAAACCGACGACGACGATGATGACTGGTGAGAAAAGTTTGTCCGTTCCTCCCTCCGACTTTATTCGCGTCTCCCTTCGACGCGCGTGTATTATAACGAAGCGCGTTACCTGCCGCGAATAACTCGAGTAATTCGAATTCTATTATAAGTTCGACGCCTCCCGGCTTTGCGGACCCGTCCCCTAATCTCCGCCCGAAGCTTTAATTTTATTTAAATGTAAACAAGAGCGTTAGTAAGTTACGCCGAAACAAATGGCTCGCGTAATCCGTGCTGAAATTGAAAGGTTAATAAAATGAGCATAAGCAAACTCCGCCGTTGTTTCAACGATGTCCGTACACTATCAGTGTCGCGCCTCAGAGATTTGCACCTTCCCCCGCGAAAAATCAACGTCGCTGCTACGAGAACAAAGCGAGCTTTTTCACCTCAATAAGAACCAAAGACCAGCGGTCGTGCGCGGAATATACATCGCGAGTTCCAGCTGATGGTCCTTGCAGGCGTCAGCATCCCAGAGTTTGTCAGCAGATTCGAATCAAAGTTTTCATCCATCCGCATGCTGGAAAACGTGTAACGATGCTGAAACTTGGGAACTTCGGTTGTTCGCACTTTTCAAAAAAATAATTTCGTCAAATTCGATTTTTCTAATGCTATCGAGTGTTCAGCATCGATAAATGCGAGAAACGCGAGTCGAGCGCAAACTGCGCTTGCGGTCAAAAAGCTCCAGCTGGAAACGGACTTCCTCTTTTGCAGGAATATTTCTGTAGAGAAAGAGCCGAAGAAGCGCACGGGGCGACGACAAAGTCCGCCGCACACCTCGCACTGTCTAATACGACGTATATTTTATGCTAAGTGGAAGACATTCGCCTCTTTCGCCGGCTCTTTTTTTTTCTTTTTTTTTCTTTTTTTTCTATATACTTTACCTACTTTTTCCCGCCTGCCGTATTCTCCACTCGCGACCTGCCGGCGAAATTCTTGCTCTCGGTTCCGCGCAACCACCCCGTGCCACGTTGCGACCCGCAACGCTCCACCCCCGCATACGACTCACCGACAAAAGATAAACAACGCGTCGTGCGGATAAACTAATATTTGATGTATAGCCACGTATAGAGAGCCCCGGGGAAATGGAAAAGCCTCTTTCGCAGCTTATCGAACCCTCCCAAGAATAACGCGGCCCGAGTCGCCAAATTATGCTGAACGATCCTCGATTTCTCCATCGGCGTATACGAGGCCAGGAATCACCATTTTTCTTCCCCTGCTGCTACAATCTACGATATTAGGATTCGATGAGAAGAACAATGAAATAGCAGTCATTGGGAATGAAAAAAAAATAAAGGCTCGTCCTTCGTGGCGGTTGGGTGGCGCAGACCCGTTTTGGAAACTCGTCGCGTGCCTATTTAAAAAATCGTGCAAGACAGCGAACGAAATGTACTAAAATAGGAAATTGTTTTAGGTATCCTTGAGCGATGCACATCGAGTTGTGCTTCACGACGTCCAATCAGACCTCGCTGGCAAATATCGATGCGAAGTGTCCGCAGATGCACCGTCGTTCCACACTGAAATGGTCGCGGGCTACATGCACGTCGTCAGTAAGTATATATCGTCACCTTGACAAGTGATAGTCTCAATTAGTTCTGTGTTCAATTTTTTTTTAGCAAAAATTATGCCTTTTATTACTCGTCGATATTTCAATTTTGTTTCCGAAATTTCAATCGTGAACGTTGTAAGTAGACTCTACATGAACGTCAATTCCACGGGGCTATTCCAAATCTTCGGTATGTGTAACTCGTGAAGCTACGCAACTAGACATACAGAGAAACGGTTCATCTGGCCTAAGTGTGTGGAAAGAATAAACGTTCAGTCGCAATACGACGCGATTCCCCGCTCAACGCGACTCATTCGGCTCGACTCGGCTGATCCGGCTGACTCGGCTGACTCGGCTGACTCGGCTGACTCGGCTGACTCGGCTGACTCGGCTGACTCGGCTGACTCGGCTGACTCGGCTGACTCGGCTGACTCGGCTGACTCGGCTGACTCGGCTGACTCGGCTGACTCGGCTGACTCGGCTGACTCGGCTGACTCGGCTGACTCGGCTGACTCGGCTGACTCGGCTGACTCGGCTGACTCGGCTGACTCGGCTGACTCGGCTGACTCGGCTGACTCGGCTGACTCGGCTGACTCGGCTGACTCGGCTGACTCGGCTGACTCGGCTGACTCGGCTGACTCGGCTGACTCGGCTGACTCGGCTCACTCGGCTGACGCGGCTCGACTCGGCTCGACTCGGCTGACTCGGCTGACTCGGCTGACTCGGCTGACTCGGCTGACTCGGCTAACTCGGCTGACTCGGCTAACTCGGCTCGCCTCGACTCGCCGCGACGCGGCTCGACAGTTCGGTACGAAATATCTCGAAACGCGGCGTTTTGAGATGCAATTCGTTACCGTCGCGTTGCATCCCATTGGATTTCTTTCGAACAACTCGATCGTTTTTGCTCGGAGAGTTGCCTCCGTTGCTGTTCTTCTATACCGTAAATTATAATACGTCGCGTTGCTGTATTCTCTGTCCCTGCTGTGCCATCAGCAACGTCTGCGATGACACCCCATCTCGTACGAAACTCGCGGCAAAAAGTTAATTTACTTCGGTTCACCAACTTGATTAATACGACTCGTCATGTCCGAACCAATCGGGACCCTGGCACCAGCCATCCGTTTTTATCTTCCTTCACGGTTTTCCCGCCGTTTTTTTTAGTTATTTTTTTTGCCCACTTCACGTCTTTCTTCGTTTCTCTTTCCTCCCCTCGCGCGAGTCTCCGGTAGGTACTCTGACTCCATTATTTGACTTAATCTCGACGAATGTCACTTTTTCCGTTGTAAGAAAATTACTTTTTCCCAACTTCGCAGAAATATTGCGAGTCACCTCTTTTTCCCGCTACGTTTCGCTTTTTTCTCTCTCTCTCTCATTTTTTATTCCTTCCGCTACGATCAGACGCTTTTGCTTTAGGCACCTATCCTCGTCCTCCGAGAAAGTAAGCGAGAATGTTCAACTCGAGTATTTCGTTCCACTTTTTTTCTACCCCTCGCGCCTTATTTTCAGAAGGCTCGCGAACAGAGACGAAAGAGGTTAGAATTTATTGATCTTCGGCGGCCATTTCGCGCGCTGATCGTGATCGTTTCGGTGATTGGTTCGGCGGCTCGGTGTAATCGAACGTTTTGGGAAAAATGGAGGGAAGATGACTTTTCTGTTCGCGAAGCAGGCCGATGGAACAATATTGATATTTCCCAAGTGTAATATCACACTTCATCATCGAATGCCACATGCCTGATAATATTCGGGCAGCTATATGTTCTCTGCCCCCTGGTCGTTCGTCGTTATTTCATCCGAGAAGCATGCGGAATTCGCGATCGAATTTCTGCGCTATCCAACCCGAAGAGCCTCGTTTCTGCGATTCTCCGAGATTTCTCTCGTTTTCGCGATCGCGTTCCTTTGAGACTCTCAAGTCCGCCGGTACGGAACAGATTTCTTCGGATTCTCCCGCTCCTTCGCGAACTGCGCGGTCGCGTTGCTTTGTCGCGGGGTGAATCGGGGAACGGTTCGATCTCTCGAGACGACATCCGCCTCGGTGACGTATTCTTTTCGCACTGTCCCCACGAGACGCGGGGGCGACGGGGAGTTGAAAGGGCGACTCCGAGTTGAAAGAGAAACGAGAGGACGCGGAAGAATCATATATACAAATAAGAAAAATCTCCGCGCTCTCCCCTTTCCTGCGAATGGAATACTTTACAATGGTTCCAGCACTTTTTATTTCCAGCACCTCCGGAAGGAGATCCGAGTATTCACGTGGAGAAGCTGAGATACGCGGTCGGCGACATCGTGCGAGGCAACTGTACCGCCCCACCGGGAAGTCCCCCAGCAAACGTCACGTGGTTCGTGAACGGAGTTCAGGTATGTATCTCTGACAATATACCTCTATATCGCACCGGATCGCGTCGAAACGACGTGATATCGATGCAACGTCAACGTAACATCGACGTGGTGCGGCACAAAGTCGCGGAAACATTAAACCACAGCTGTTACATGAATGTTACCTTCATGTTATATCCATGTTACATCGATGCTTATCGAAAAACACCGATATTCCCGTGTCGGCAAGAATATCGTAACGAATTGAGACGCCGACGTACCAAGATTTTCAATACCATCAACCAAAAGTGGATGTAACATCGAGGTAACATCTATGTAACGCGGACAAATCATTCGCTTTTCGCATCTCGAAGTTGCACGGATCGATTCTATCCTCTCATATCGATGCTACCAGCAATGTTACCAATGTTACATTATTGTTACTTTGAAATTATAATCGTAAAGCTGTACACATATCATCGATCATAACGTAAAAATTGCGATAACATCGAGGGAATACGGGAATAACGGTATGAAACGGTATGAATTAACCATCAATTCAACGAGGTCGTGCTTCGGAGCCGGGCGTTTCATATCCCATGGAGATGTAACATTGACGTAATCGTTCGGTTTAACACTAAACCATCAAACGTTGAGTATCGCTAGAATATCTCGACTCTAATGCAGCATAAATACAACGACAGCGGAACAACGATATCCGCGTGTAATATCAAGTTGATATCGCGTTGTAGAATGCATTACGAGCTACGATTGATCATGGGATGAGAATACAGAATTATCACAATGAAGTTACGCTCAACGCGGTTACATTGATGTTGGAATAAGTACGTAACCGCGTTTTAATGCTAGAATAAGTATGTAAGCCTAGTAACAAGAATACGTGTGAGGTATATAACATCTATGTAACGTTGTTATAAAATCGATGTAACATGCCATCGTTCAAGTCGTGCAGTTAATACTCACTCGATAGCACAATAGCGATGCATTGACACCCTTACAACAAGCATTGTTACGGCGTCGTTGTGAAAATCGAGTCGCATGAATGTAACACTGTTACAAAATTGTAACGATACCTGAGTTCATGCTTCCGAAGCTGCTTGTACAAACTCGGTAATTCAAAGGTAACGCGTCGATAGTGTTATAACAATCGTTACGACCTCGTTACGAGGGCAAATCGCAATGTAACATGAATGTAACATTGTAACATTGGCCTTGAAATCATTAAATTGGAGAATCGGATGCCGAGAATAGGTGCACCTAAGGGCTCTTTGCATTCTGAAATTCTCCTACAAATGGTCCAACGATGTGAGTCGATCATCCACGCGCGATGGAAGCCCATCGCATCAACTAGCTCGAGGCCATCGGAACTCTGCCTGGCGTTTCCGGATACGAAACTCTGAGCGGGTTATCCCTTTAAAAATGAGAATGGGATTGCGAACGAGTGTTCGCAACTGGAAGCTAACCTCACTTTCGAAACTTTGCCCCATGGATCCCATCATCGTCAGATTACGCACGCGCGGTTTCACGACGTGCCCCCTTTTCATCGCGATGTCAAGGCATCTCAATTGGGTTGCGAGCCTCTTTCGCAAAGGAGAGAAAGCGAACTTGACGCCTGATACAAGGACGTTAGTCCCGTGGGTGCTCTAGAAGGGTGGGACGCGACTACTTCTATCGCTGAAGTCGAAAACACAGGGGAGTAGAAGACAAAAGGACAAAGTCCTGTGAGGCGCGTTTGCGCGACTGGGTCGAAGCAGAACCAAGGCACGTAATCACGACTGAACAAAATACAATTGGAGCACATAACGCGGCTCCGAAGTGGCTTTTGGAACAGCGCGTGCCTCGGTGTTCCTCTGTTGTTCGTGGAACTCCAACCGATCGGTAATAACAACCAATTTCCCGGCCCTGCGAGGCCAGGATAACGAACCGGAGCCTCGGTACCGACACGCTCGCGGCCATCCGCAAACGTGTGCCTCGGCAAGACAACAAAAAAAAACAGCAAAAAACTACGCAGAACAAAAAACAACAGAGGACAAAAAAGCCAGAGCCATGTTCTGCGTACTCCGCTAGTGGGCGTGTGTAGGTAGCGAGCCACGTCGGGCACGAGCTATCGGAGATTACACTTTTTTTTTGCGTTTCCAAAACTTCATCTTCTCACGTATTGGAAAAGCATTGCTCATCAATTACGGAACAGCTATAACCCCGCGTAACGTTCGATGCAACGTGAGAAACGTCGGTATCAAGGATGGAATTCCGACCGTTGGCAGCCCTCTTACCAAACGCTGCAGCAATAACCGTAACATTCCTGATGAAATGCGTTTTCGGGATATTTGCCAAATTTCGAAATATGCAGGATACGAAATATATCACGAGGCGAACCCGTCTGCATCGGATTCGATTTCATACGGTCGAATAGTCGCATAGCTGGTCGTTAGACCGAGGCAAGAAATATCTGTCGAGGATGGGACATACGTCGATACTTACTGCGGAGTGATGTACAAGAATCAATTCCTTCGGTTCAGCAAAGACTGACGTTTCAAATAGTCGCTGTTATTTCCTACTGTAACCAATTATCTTCGCGGAGATCAGAGGCTATAACTCGTCGTTGATACCGCATCCATTGATCCGTTGTGGTGAACCTCGTTTAATAAACCTACGAGTTTCATTTTCATTCCCTTGCAATACGAGAATACGTCGATAGGCGCGGACGACGAGATGAAAATATTCCGTCAACAATCTCCGTCCCAATCATCTTCCCGTATTTTTATTTTCATTTTTTTCAACAGCATCATCGTGAGAATATAACGATTCAGCCTGTCGTAACGTAACGACGTCTCGTAAAATTATGTAACGTGTGTTACATTGCAGCCATGTTGCAATTGTTTCCAAGCTATTATTACCACTAACATTATAATGAACACGGTAATGTTGCAGCAATGTTACCGATTGTAACCGGTAATGTTACCTCGATGTTACATGTAAGTTACATGTAACTTAAATTTCCCTACTCAGGAGCGTTATGTACCCGGTATGTAACACTTATATTGCCAGGCAATACGTTATATACCAGTTACGTATCACAAAAATAACATCGTGATATTACCTGTAACTTCTATGTTATATTGCCGCAATAAATCGTGTTCACCGGGATCATTTCTTTTTATCCTAGTTCCGAGTTATTAGTTATTAAGCTGTATTCTCTGTTTCGAATACCAGATTTGCGAACAAGCATTTCTGCAAGTTTTTGTAAGTTATTGTAATCTGTGAGCCGCACTTATTTCTGGTTAAACGAATGAATCACATAGAGTGCCATACTCGTCACGCGTAAATTCGTGGCAGAGTTATATAACTATTTTGTAACCGTGTTACATCGTCACAATTCATCTCGGGATCTTATAACAACGATGTAACGCGTGTTACATGCTGGTTACATCGGCTGTAACGTCAGCGACCATGCTGTTCTGGTATCAAATTCGGTTTATTTAACTGATCATGACGTTTCTCCCGCAACAAACAGCTGTCAAAGCCGAGCTGCGAGTGCTCGTAGTTTCGAAAGAAACAGAGCTACGTTAAACTCGGTATAAATCAAAGGGTGGAAATTATCTTTGTCCCTAATTATCTTCGTCCAACAAGACGGTGTCGCGCGTGCCGATCCACGTAATTATTATCTACTGCTATTTTTCCGTTCGATGTAGCAGCCTGGCTGCGACGCGGCGACAACGCTTCGAGCGGCGAGCTGCGTTAGTAAAGTTGGTGGCGAGGCTCGAGCAAACCTAATTTAATATCAACTTCCTCTTCTCTTTCAGCGAAACTTTAATTAAGATTCCTCAGAGCACGGGGAATAACAAAACGTAATGGCATAACGCGAAGAAGTGCAAATTTGCGGCGGTTCCGTCTCGCAGTTAATCAGTTTTAGAATAAACCCCATAAAAATTCTAGCACAGCCAGAATTTCGAGCATTTTTCTCCCATGCCAACACGTGAGTCGCTTCAAAGACGCGCCTGCATCCCGAATATGAAAAAAAAACGGGAAAACAGACGTTTCCGATTTTTAAACGAGATTATAGTGCGCTAGACTCTAGTATACGAACCCTGGATGCTCGAGGAAACCAGAACAACTCGTCGCGTCAATTGTCATCGATTTCGTCGCCCATCTACAAATTATTTAAGCGGTATTTCGCGTCGCGGAAACAATAAACGATAAACCGCGTAGCGATCGTAAAATTTTAGCCAACTAGACACCGGTGAAATCGTGCGACGTGTCCCCGCAACTAAACGCACCTGATTCCTCTCGTAAAACGGAGGCGAAAACGTTGCTCTCCCAAAACATGACCATTTGGTGGGTCATTTTCAGAAACGAGGCGCACATTTGCACGCTAAAACCACGTGGCGTTTCCAATTGCATCGGCGTGTGCTTTCACAGGTTTTCATCCTATCTAGTATCCAAATAATTATTCCAATGGTATTTTCACACATGAAATTTGCCTCTTCTCAGCTTCCTATAGACACTATTTTTCGGTTTCTGAAATCCATTTTTGAGACTGTTTTGCCTGAACAACACGAACAATTTCATTAAAATACCACGAACTCCAATTTTCATGGAAAAAATTGGAAGCACATGCGTACAGTTCACAGAAAAAAACGAAAATGGAGATTCAGATCCTTCATCCAGAAAAAAATGCAGCTTCGGGGATAGAATGATTTTATCCATAAAATAATTTTTTTCTGGAGATGGAAAAATTGAATTTCCATTTTCGTGTTTTCGTGAACTGCATGCAGATCAGGAGCATTTTTATTGTTTTCCTGAAAATCAACGTCGCCCGAGGACCCTTTTGGAAATAGGTGGCCGAGTTGATAGAGAATGCTTCGTGTGTTAATATTATACGATATACAGTGTTATATTCAATGATATATAGCGTTACTGCTGATGTATATTGCTCGAGCCCGAAGAGGCTTCGAGATCTCTGAGAAACCCGCACGTTTCTGACGATTGATCTTTTTATGGATGATAAATTTATGGTCGCCTCTCGTTTTCGCGGCTCGCAACGGATTGATGATACGATCGTTTTTTTCTCTCAGGTGAACGCGACTCACTCGCCCGCACGATCGTCGCGGCCGGACGAACCTTCGACTTCGGCGGTCGCAGGATTGGACTACGAAATCGTTGCGGATAGTTTCAAGAACGGTCGTCTCCGTTTCACCTGTCGAGCGAACGTCTTTCACGTTTACGACGCAGAAGCGGAAATATATTTGGAAGAAGAACGACCGAGACTGGCCTCTGTCCTGGGGACCCGCGAATCCTCCTATACCGGTAACTATCGCGCGACTATGAATATTTCTATCGGGTAAATACCTGATCGCCGATAGCTTTGATTCATCGGATTCCAATGCGTCGAAGGCAATGCCTTTATAGACGCTATCTAAGCAGATTCCAACGAAGTAGTATTTATCCTCCGGAGACGCGGCCAGCTGTATCCGTCGCGACCATCGATATATCCGTCAATTCCCATTTGTTTGCCGACTGTTTGCTTCCTCCTGAAAAATCGAGTCCACGGAAGCGAGACAAAAGCCTCGCGGAAGTGAATTCAAAAATTTGGGGAACAAACAGCACAAAAAAAATAACCAATTCGATCAGTTTGGTCGCTGAAGGCCGGAAATTGGCTGGGCAATTTTTTCAATACATTCAGTTCGCGTCGAGAAACTGAGAAATTCTCAAACGTGGTCAAGAAATCCCAAAACGGCGCCGGAAAAAAAGTCTACTCTCCACAAGTCGGTTTTGAGGCTACGAAATGCATAAATAAATATTCGTCGCGCTGAATCAACTTCGAGTATACGAATTTCGTAAGCGCGACTCGGTGAGAAATGATCGCTCGCTCCTGAAAATGCCAAAACGACGAGTTATTCGTGATTATGTACGGGCAATTTTTTTTTTTAATCGCGCTTTTTCGCTTGGATCTGATAAATTGAAAAAAAAATTACGAATAAAGTTAGAGGTAGATCAGAAATGCGAAATAAAAGTCGGAGATATTTTTGTTTTTGGAAATGTATATTTTTCGTATTTTTCATTATAATTATAAATCGTTATTATTATTGTTGTCGGTAGTTTTTGATCGAGAAATGTGTTTATTTTTTAATCTTCTCGCCGATTCGTCGGAATTTGAGGGTGGAGCGAGAGGTACATCGGTGATCGAACGTGGATCATTTCGCAAATGGATTTCGGACGGCTCCGGGCATCCTTCCAGAATTCTCGTTAATATTCGTTATATTTACGAGCGAGGCCAGGAAACTGTCCTTTACGAAAACGGTACCGTACGTCAGGCGACCCCGCGCTAAATGGTCCAAAGATTAATAAGTTATTACGCGCCATCGGACTTGGAGAGTTTTTGTTGTTCGGGTTGTTGGAAGAGATCGCTCACAGTCGGCAAATTTATCGTTCCATTTATGTAAATCCGTGACGCGATCGCGTTAACATTCTTCATGCAGATACGAAGAGATCCGTTATCGTTCAATTGATTTATCGCTGTCGCTGATTATTCGATCGCGAGATTATTCGTCCCTCTCGCGAGACCCGATACGTAAGACGAGGACAGATATTACAGCCGACTGCTGGTTCTTAATGCTCAATTTCCATTACGATTCACGTTTTTCCGTTCAATTGCAGTCGTTTTTCATGCACGAATCGACGCGTTATTTGCTCGATGTTAGGTTGTTACGCAACGGCAACATCCACGTTACATTGCAGTCGTGTTTCATGCACGAATCGACGCTTTATTTGCTCGTTGTTACGTTGCTACGTAACGGCAACGTCCACGTTACATTGCAGTCGTGTTTCATGCACGAATCGACGCGTTATTCACTCGATGTTACGTTGTTACGTAACGGCAACATCCACGTTACATTGCAGTCGTGTTTCATGCACAAATCGACGCGCGATTTGCTCGATGTTACGTTGCTACGTAACGGCAACGTCCACGTTACATTGCAGCCGTGTTTCATGCACGAATCGACGGGGTATTTGCTCGTTGTTACGTTGCTACGTAACGGCAACGTCCACGTTACGTTGCAGACGTGTTTCATGCACGAATCGACGGGGTATTTGCTCGTTGTTACGTTGCTACGTAACGGCAACGTCCACGTTACGTTGCAGACGTGTTTCATGCACGAATCGGCGTGCTATTTGCTCGATGTTACGTTGTTACGTAACGGCAACGTCCACGTTACATTGCGATTTCACAAGGGAGAGGCGTGAATTGTCATCCAAAAAATGTTATACTTCGCTCGTAACCCGCATACACGCGTGTTATATCGATGTAACAATTGGGTGAACGTGCCAAGGACAGTAAAATCGACTAAAAAACGGCTTTGGTGGAAGTAGTGTATCTTGCAACGTCAAATCCAACGACGTGGACGACAATAATAATTATTATAGTACGTGGCATAAAAAATGAACGAATACTGATTGAAATCTCATGCGAATTGGAAATCGAGGCATGGAATATGCTTTCATCTCGAAATGACCGACTATCTTGTCTGACAAAGGGACTGTTGAACGATATCACTGCGTTTTTGGATGAATTATGTCAGTGAAAAAAAACTGTGCATTCGCGTTACGCTGCAACTACGACTCGTTTCACTCTTGTAACAATGTTACGTAACGGTTATATAACGTAATTAATATATACTTTTGCTAGTCCCGCACGCGCGAGGTACGTGATTCGAGTGCGATGCCGCGAAAATGTGTTCGTTCGAAAAATCCACCGCGGTGAAAATCTCACGGGGTAGTTGGGTCTCGAGGGTAAATACTAACGAGGTAATAACGCTGCAATGTAACGAAGCTTGCGAGCGATTTGAAGCGAGGCAATCACTTCTTTTAACTATCCCTGGCTGCAGGAAGTAGTTTCGCGTTGATCACTTTCGCACATTTGGCGGATAAGAAAAATCGCAATCAACACAAAATTGTGGGGAGGCTCCGGTCGTAAGTTTCGCTCCGCAACAGCAGCTTCATTTCAGACGTTTCCGAGAAATAGCGCGCGATCGAGAAAGGCGAGGGGAAAAGAGACTTGGAAGAAGCGCGGATCCGAAAAGATACATCGGTTATTTTATTGCATTCGAATTTGATAGCTCCTACGTGATTATAGTCTTTGTAAGTATAATCACAGGTAATGGTCTAGCCTTCGCCGACACGTCGGCTGCAACGATTTGCTGCACGTCGAGCTATACGTGCTCTCGATTTTTTTTTCCTTTCTTTTCCTTTCTTCACAAATGCCACGAAGCTTCGACGTTCGTTTCCACGTTATTTCACCCCGTGGGAAACGAGCGCTGAGAGCCGATGGGAAAAATTATCGTTGTCGTGTATCATTCGTCCCAAAATTTATAACATTATTTGCCAACGGATGGATCTTAGTCGAGGCTAATTTCGGTACCGAATAAGAGATTATTAATGATCATCGCGCCTCATTCATCCTCGAATGTATTGAATTAGCCGTGAACTTTGGTTAACGAGAGGAATCAGTCAAAAATCGTACGAATGAATGCGTAATCAATCTCCACTGAACATCGTACTTTTTACTCGTGCTTACTATCACCAATTGATCATTCGATTGAGAATTTCACTTTTGAATTTTGACGCAAGTTTTTTTTCCTTAGCACTGATCACAGTTCGAGTTTGATTCAATTTCGTTTCGCATCGAATTACGAATAGTTCTGCAGTTTTTTTCAATTCTACTTGAACGCGGAATTCAGATTCAATTTTTTTTGCGATTTCCAGTTGATTCTACTTCAACGGCAATTTCGGGTACCAAATTCAATTTTTACACCAAATTCGAATTGAATCGACTCGAAGTAATCCATTTCAATGAAAATTGCACTCGAATTCTATTTTCCATTCGACTAACGATTTCATTTTAATTTCACAATACACCCCCAACTTGAATATTCACCTTCCATTTTGTCTCTCTCATGATTTTAACGCAGTTTCAATTCTTCAATATCATTACAATTTCGTTTTCGATTCGAATCGCCATTCGTATATTATCATAGCTTCATCTCAAGGTCAATTAAATCCAAGTATTCAATTCAATTACGAACGCAGTGAACACGTTTTATTGCGGCAATATAACATAGAAGTTGCAGGTAATGTCACAATGTGATTTGTGTGATACATAGCTGGTATATAACGTGGATGGAACATGTTACGTACCGTTTGTTATATGCTGGTTACATAATTGTTACATGACTGGTATATTACCAGTGCAATGTAAGTGTTATATACCGTGTATGTAACACGTTATGTAACATGTTATATTGCTGAATAGGCAATTTTAACTTACATGTAACGTCGAGGTAATATCACCGCTTACAATTGGTAACATTGCCGCAACATTACCATTCAATTCAACTCAATTCGAATCGAATCGAAGTCATTCGATTAAAATCACCCATCGCGAATCACATTCGAATGACTTAATTGTTCGACTGACAGCAAGTTTGCGCGAGCTCGATTGCGCGTCGAATTCAATTACGACTTGGAATTGCGCGAATGATTCGCTCTCCGACTGGAACAAATATTAATTCGAATTGTTTTCATTTCAGGTGCGAGTGCAGCGAGAAGCGCGAGGAAGTGGCATTACGTTGGATTAGCGATGAGTTTGCTGTTACGAAGTCTGAGATAACACTGAAGAACGTTCGGTTGATTTTATGCATTTAACTGTACTGGAAAAGAAGGAGTAAATTGTTTGTAAAACTTTGGAAATTATTGAAAACCTTTTGTTGAAAAGAAAGTCGCCGGCGTCTGTTTCTTCGCATCCTCATCGTTGCCAAATATATCCCACGTGATTTCGTCTGCCCTCGGGCGTTACTGTCAATTTCGAAGTGAAACTTACAGCTCGACCTCACGCCAATCACAAAAAATAAGCTGCGCCAGCGTATCCGACGACCCTTGGGAAGGTTCGGACCATTTAGAACTACCCTCATTGGTCAAAGCTCACCCTTGGGAGATCCTCTATTTTTTTTCTTCATTTTTTTCTTTTTCGCAGCTGAATCCATGAACAGGAGTTTCGGCGATTTTTTTTGGAACCAGATCCTCGCGTGAAATCGCTTCCACAAATTTCCTACCCCACGACTCTTCACTATCCTGTTCGAAATTCAATTTCCCACGATCCCCGGTGAACACGATAACGTTGCAGCAATGTAACGGCAATGTTACCAATTGTTACCTCGACGTTACATGCAAGTTAAACATTCCTCCTCGGCAATATAACATGTTATATTGCACGGTAATATACCAGTTACATAACAGTTATATTGCAAGGTAGTATACCAGTTATATAACAGTTATGTAACCAGCGTATAACAAATGGTACGTAACATGTTCCTTCCACGTTATATACCAGCTATGTAGCACAAAAATAACATTGCCATATTACCTGTAACTTCCATGTTATATTGCCGCAATAAAACGTGTTTGCCGTGTCCTTAAATTTTAAGTAAGTAAAAAAAAGCGAGGGATCTTAATTTCATGATTTTGATAATGGATGCGCATAAATTTCGAAACATTTACGTGTTATCGATTCTTTATTGATTATAAAAACTTAGAATAATAGGCCGACCCGACTGTGTATCGTTGAGACTATGTTTGAAACAGACGAGACACGAAGCATTCTTCAACAATTGCAATCAAGTCTTTGTAAATAAAGGGTAATTTCTCCAGGATGTAGATGATGAAATATTTCCAATTCGATTCCATATCCACCATCCAATCCAACATTTCTGAATAAGAAAATAACATACCTATCGATAGAATCTCATTGCAAAAATGTTCTTCGATCGTGCATCACACTTGATCATGTAACAAACATGATCTTGAACGATCGAAGAATCTCAACGTTTCGTTAGTTATAAATTAAAAAATGGCTGTGCCATTGCTAGCTGATTGTCAATGATTAGGAAAAAAAAACATTACGTAATGCTCGATGAACAAAATTCACACGAGCAAAAAAAATGTCAGCGACGCGCTGGATTTTTGAATAATTATATCGCAAAGCTAGACGATTCTGTAACAGTGAAAAAAAAACGATACGTCGAATACGTGAAAACGAAATTGACAACGAATTCGAGAACTCCTTTCAATTTCAAATATTTGTGCTGCCAGTTGTATCGCGAAACAAACTCGAGCATCAATTTTTTGTACCTCTTTTACTGGGCTGCAGCTAGTGAAACATTTGGCTCAACTCGTGTGGGCCATGTCGTTACTAAAAAATAAAGTAGCCATCATTTATTGAAACCACAGCTAGCTTTCCCAATGTGCGATAGAAAAATCATTCGCTTCCGCGGATTATCAAATGATGATGAGAGCTTTTCTACGGCAACATTTTTCTGAACCTGCTTACAGAAAACGAAGAGCGTTTTTAGGCAGTATTTTCATCACCGAGCAGTCTGTAGGAATTTATGCGGTATTTTCTTAGTTTTCAGAGTCGGAATCAGCATCAAACGGATCGTTCTTTTTCCACCAATGCTCGAGTTATCCATCGAAATGTTGTAATTGACTATAATCAATACGCAGAGATGCGGAAGCTGTACAAAATTTCAGTAAAGCTGCGTATCGGAGCTGAACTATCCCACAATTTATTCAGCTATCAGACCGGTACCAGCAGTCCGTACAAAGTACATATACAGACTATTGCGGCATCTTTCCAGAAACGTCTGAGAAGTCCAATCGATCGAAAAAGCATAAAATTAGTGACTATTATTCGGTGAGTAAGTATTTTTTCAAGTTTCGAGGTCTGCTCTCGCATGAATCTGAACATTTCCCCGATTCCCTCGTCACAAAAAACGGAATCGACCGTTCAACATCTTTTCGAGCAGTCGGTCGATTCGTTGAGAACCCTACGTGTTGTTCCTTTGCTTACGAAAATTTCGTGCAGTACGATCGATTGTGAGCGAAGATGGGTGAAAGAAGCCAAGTCCTGATGTGTAAAAGTTGCTAGCTATGATTTTGTGAACTAGAATACATTCGATGAGAATTTGTGAATACGAATAGGCATGAACGCGCGATTTATAAAATAGCTTTGTATTTGGTGAAATAATATTAAGCGTGCTCGGCGAGTTCTTTTTGCGCGGCCACCTGGCCTTGAATCTTCATCTCGATAACGTCCATAATAGCTTCTCTGATTTTGCTCTTCTCCAAGCCGATTTGTTGGATTTTTTCCATTTGTTCCGTGACGTAATTCACTCGCCGCTTGAAATAGTCTTTAGCACCTTCGATATCTTTCTGGGCGTAGTAGCCGGTGCCGATATCGACGACGACGTTCTCCGTATCGGCTAATCGCCCGTTGACGTACATCGAGCCGGTAAGAGGGACGAGAATCTCTTTACCTGAGAGGTTAGGAATTTTAGGTTATGTTCAATTTGAAACATCTACTTGGATCTTATCTAGAAACTCTCACCTTTGGCCTCCGGTGTTATTTTCTCGAGACTCGTGCCAGACTCTTGAAACTTGTTTTGGGCTATTTTCAAGGTTTGCAAAGAGTCCTGAAACACTCCAAGTTCTTGGTCCATTTGCTGTTTCAGTTGCGTTAATTGTTGCAGATTCAGCTTCGTCAAATCGATTTGCTGCAGCATAGGGCCTTCCGTCGATGATATTTGCGACATTTTTAACAGGTTTCTTTTGGTTTTCGCTACTGTCACGAGCCACTTCGATACTTCGATCGGTATTGAGGCTAGGTACGAATTAATCGCACCTGTGACTCGTCTCTCTATGACCAAACAGGGAAACGTGAATTACGACGCGAACAACAATAAGTGTAGAAGATGGACAACGCAGAGTCATCGTAGTACCCGAATCGACCGCGGTGGCGGTAGTAGCGGCAATTGTTTGTCAGAGCGCGTCTAGTGACTATGGATACACGCACTCTCCTGTGCCTCCGGGTGTGACGTCCATAGAGATACTGCGGTATACGTAGAGATGAATGAATAGAGTATTGCATCCTGTACTGAGGACGGTGAGCTCGTAGAGAGGGAGAGATCCGATCTGCTTGCTTTGGTCTTTGTTTAATCGCGCTTGCGCAGTTTTAAAAGCAAGGTTTACTTTTGTCAAAACCTCGCTTTTGAAACTGTGCTAGCGCGATTGGGGGAAAGACAAAGCGACCAGATTGGAGTTGTCTTTCTACTCGGTCACGGTCGCCACTCGTTGGGGAATATATGGATCCAATGCTCTATTCACGTATCTCTATGGCAGTATATCATTTTAGATATATTTTCAAATCTATTAGTACAGAGGCGAGCATTGATGCCTCGACCTATTAAGTTAAGTTGGCTGCGCTGCGTTCGGATGCTATGAGCTCCTCACGCTGCAGCCAACCTAGGTACCTACCGGAAGCAGGGAGGAACGTGAACATAGAGTGGTTACGAAACACAAATTCCTTTACCAGGCATTTTTCCTTGAGACTTCAAAAATCCCAGATTTCCGACTCATCTCAGAATCGTTCGCTGCTTCGTTTTCAGACGTATTTTGGAGCGTAGAATCGATTCCCGTTGGATTCCGATCGATATCTGGGCCAGAGAAAAAGTTACGACGAAAAAACCGACTTTTCGAAATTGCAAAAAATGAGAAGGCTATATAGACCAAGTCTCTCCCATTCTGGACGCATGAGGTGATACACCCTGTACAGACAGATCTGTCGAAAAACATACATTCATCTCAGCGAGTTTCTCAGTTTTTGGCATTACATATATATTTGCGTATATATAAATACGCATTTATATACCGTACTGCATGCTTTATTAATATTATCGTAAAACTAGTTTTAAGAACCAGCAGTTGATATTTTGTTTGTATGACCAGCATGAATGTTCGTCACTGATAATAAACATTTTTAATAAAAAATATGTATTACTTATTTTCTGCAAAAACTTCGCGAGAGGAGTAAATCCGTTTCACTGCAACGACTTTGAACCTTGCTGCATTCGAGAATAAATTTAGAAAGATTTCTTCGCTGCGTAGATCGTTAGTTCGTTTTCTTTATCCATATATGTGCACATATAAATATATTTTTTTTCTGTCAACGATAAGCCTACCGCAAAAGTTCCGGATAGCATTTTTAATCGCACAACTGCCAGCGATTCGTGCCCGACGTTACCTCTTTTCCCCAGTTCCTGCCTGATAACATACGAACTAGACGCTGGCAGTTTCCTAAGGCCGAAACTGCAAACTCACTCGTGAGTTTCTCAACAGTCGTTTCAGACGAAAGCACGTCTCGCATCATTCTCGAGGCCCGTCCTGACCGAGGGAAAGAAATTGAAACGTAAATATTGCAGCGCGATATTTCCCATCCACGCATGTTTGAAATCCCAGAAGCACACGATCCTCTCGAAATCCTTTTCGAATATCTTCTATAGTATTCGCTTGAAAAAAAAATGTATCAAAGCACATTAGTAGAAAATTAAATTCTCTACAAAAAACGTCTCTTTCACTTTTTCTATAAAGTTGATATTTATCAAGATATTCCTAATAATAAACTCGGTAGCTCCACACAGTCAACATTTCGAGACCTAAAAATGCAATCTTCCCGGAAATATGAATAATTTCGTGATTTAAATTAAATTTTTAATGACTACCTTAATAATTATGCAGAACAATCGGTCCCATATAATATATAACATATAACATCGAAACATATTATATATAACTATATACAATTGACTTAAAATTACAAAGAATAATATACAGTTCTACATAAGCACACGCAATTTTTTTCGTGCAATTTTGCTCTATAATTCTATATAATATGTTTAATTATGTATAAATTACAAACAATTATACGGCAACATTTATTTGAACAATTTTTTTTTATACAATTTGTTTCACTAATTGGAAAAGAAACATCAAAACGTCTGGTTGTTTTATTGTAGAGATAGAGAAAGCGACCAAAATTGGGAACCGCAGGAGTTTTTGGAGAAGAATTCAAGGCGAAGAAATAAAGTTGAAATTGAGAGACCATAAACTGGAGAAACATGACATCAATGATTTCTAACGAGGTGGCCAATGAGAACTCGAATCTCCTGAACATGCGATCCATAACGTGGCATTGTATGTATACAGCGTTGATCGCTGTCACCGTCTCAGCAAATATCCTTGTCATAGTTGGTGTTATAAGACCTAAAAAACCACGAAGTACGACGAGTTTTTTTCTGGCAAATCTGAGCATAGGTGACATCGTCGTTTCGACTCTACACGTACCTTTCATTTATTTAAGCACCTTGCAATCTTATTGGCCCTTCGGAAGCACATTTTGCACGGCAACCGCTTTCATCCGGCTGTTTGTCGCATATATGAGCGTCGCAACTTTCATGGCCCTGCTATATAAAGGGTGAGTAATCAGCGTTATGCTAGTAAACTTTATAGCGATACCATATAATACATAATATAATTTAAACGCACAAATGATTTGAAAGATTTGTTTTTCTCTCACTGCTCACTTCGAATAAGCTTTTCTGACAACGATACACGACGATTGGCCACAGATTCTCAGAGTTCATATTTCTCTGAAATAATACTCGACCAATAAATGATAAATAAAATCATAACTAGCCATGCAATTTATTTTGCTTCGCAGAATTTACGTTGCGATATTCCTCGCAACCTGAACTATCAACGTTCGACTGATGTGTGAAATCTTTGCTCACAGGTATAAGCGTATGTTGAGTCGTGCCAGGACATACGGATGCAAACTTTCCATGATAGTCATCTGGTTGAGCATTTCGATCTTGAGTTCTATATTTTCTATACCTTTGTTGCCATTGGTTCGTGACAATGGTGTCGAAAGAGACGATGTTAGGCTGTTCTGTTATATCGAATGGCCAGATGTCACCAGAGAAAATGGTTTTAACCCAGGACTAATGTAAGCTAGTTGTGAAACCCTTACAAATACAGTTGCTCCCATTTTTCTAAATGATACAGGGAATAATTCTTGTTCTAGACTCCTCAGTATATACATGATAGGCATGTGTTTTCTACCCTTTGGGTGGAGTGTTTGCATTTCTTTGCTAGCCAAATCATCGTCGAAGGCTCCTCAGCCGCAGAGCATAGCAGGTGAAAATCACTCGGCTAAGATAAAAAACAGCATTGTGGTAAGCATGGATAAATTTCCATTCATTTGAGGACAGCACTTGTTTCTGTGTTTCAATGGGGACGAAAGAGCCGAGTTTCACATTGTTTGGCTGGACATTGTATAAAATTCCGTTCTTCCAACGAGATGTCATCGTTTAGCATTGATCTCGAGAAGCTCGCATCGAAATTTATATATCTGATCAATTTTTTGTTACAGACAATCAAACTAGTAATGTGCATGTTGGTGGTTCATATTTTATTCTGGCTGCCGCTTAATATGATGGAAATATTCCGGCACCAGGTTCGGAATTGGACAAATGATGCTTATTTCGATGATATTTGGTTGGGTGTATTTTGGTTGGCTATGTCATCTGGAATGTTTAGACCTATGATATACTACTGGATCGATCCAACGTACGTTATCGTCTTGCTTTCGGACCATCTTTTAAAAAATATCCAACGTTACACAAGCAATTTTTCTCGATTGTCGTCCCACCGAAACAATTGCTTTCTCCATGCTAGTAGATCATTTCGATTTTATCCTGTTAATAGGTCACGAGTAGAATTCTAAGTATGAGAGGTACTTTTTTCATGAATTTAATTTCAGAATTTACGATTATCTGACTTGCCAAAGATCGAGGACTACTGCTAAGAGGTCTACACCCATGAATAACGTCTACGGTGATCTACGAAACGAGATGTCAACCGTTAGAGATGCCATTGAAACAATCTCCAATCGGGTTGTACTTTTCAGTGACGAAGTGATGTCGAACGAGACGAATATAGAAAGTCTTACATTACTCGTTCGTAACATCGAAACCAAACTACTGGAACTGGATCACAGAGTAAACATGCAATATCTTGAGTTCATAAAACCAAGCGCACCTTTCGGTTCGTTTGGTATCTTGCCACAACGTCGTTTGAGCGAATGCAGTACTCGACCTGTTAGTGTCAGCAAGAGACGCAAATCGGTATCATTTGGTTCGAGTGAAATGAATGAGATTCCCGAATCACGCCACACAGTTCCGGAATCAGAAACCGAGACTGTAGTACGTTACCCAAGGCTTCCGAACATAGATTCCGCAATTTCTGTACCATCACGCATTTCCTAGACGTATGTATAATAAATCATAAAAGAATTACATTGGTTGTGAAAAAAACAACGGGTTATCATTAATTGTAGCAAGAACTTGATAGTTTCTCGTGTTTGGATGAAATTTTGTTAATATATCAACAGAGTTACTCGCATCGAGTGATTTACCTCATTTTCTGAAAATGTGAAAACTAGATCACCTGGACAGAATCACGGGAATCCCCGGTATCTCGTCTGCACCGGATATGATACTTTGCAAGCTCCTATTGCGTTATGGAATCAATAAGAATGCTCTTTCATCCCAAAATGCGTGTTTCTGTTGAATGTTATTCAAATTTCGGTATCAAACAAATGTACGAGGACTCCACATTGAATTGTCCACGACGTAAATTACACCCAGCGAGGTAACTTACATCAAGTTAATTACATCCTAACAGACGCGTATTATACATCACGTACGAATGTAGCATGTGTTTGGCGTCCAGTGGAACATTTGATAAACTATTGCTGATGCCAAATCAGTTGTTTGTGCAGGTAATACATTTGATATTGTGATATTGATATCGGTGCTCTCATAAGTACTATCACTCAGTGAGTTATAGATGTTTACCCGGTTCGAGAAACAGAGGCAGGGTAACGTATTGAACTATTAACATCCAATAGCGATGGATATATAATATGTATTTTGCTCAATCATTACCATCTTTAGGTTACTCACGTGTATGGGCTTTGTTTAGAAGTATGTCTAGTCTGAGACAAGAGAAACCTGTCGAGTCGGCTATGAGAGAAAAATTGCAAACTGGGTTGAATCCATTTCACATGGAAATACTCAACGAATCGTACATGCACAACGTTCCCAAGGGGTCTGAAACTCATTTCAAAGTAATCGTAGTGTCCGACAAATTCGATGGCCAACCGCTCATCAAGGTAGCGGTAACATTTATCGATCCCGCTGATGATCTAGCTTTCGCATAACGATCGTACTTTGTTATAGCGACATCGCGTTATCAATGACCTACTGCAAAACGAACTTCAAACATCCGTGCACGCGCTTTCGATAGTGGTGAGCGATCGATAATATAAGAATGTTGACTTTGGCGATGAACATGAAATATTTGGAAGTTGAGATCTGATATTGTCTCTAGAAGTTAGGAGTATTTCATCTGGATCGCATCGAAAATAGCACATTTTTGCTTATATTTCATAAATTCGGTCGAGGAATTTGAACAAAATTTTTTCTACAGGCTGAGACTCCAGCACAATGGGAAAAGAGGACCAAAGTCATTGAGCCTAGTCCGGCGTGTAGAGGTGGATTTGGAAAATGATATACTTAATATTGAAATAAGTTTGAGCTTGTGGCATTCAATGTAAAATTTTATTTATTCGAATCAATTATATTTAATGAGTAGTAGGGATTGTGTGTAGTTTTACTCCAAAAAGGTACATAATTATATATTTTTTGTATGTGAGATTGCGAGGAGATAAATAAACAACCGGGTCGGCGCGAAAGTTATTTTGTCACGGAGAAGTCTGTTTGCACTGAGTTTCAGATTCGTGCTAAACATGTGAAAGGGATAAAAAGGAACAAAAAAGGAATATTAATGTCACAAAGAAAATGTATCCAGTCTCAATTTTCCATCGTTTTCAGTCAAGTATAGCATATCGGCGATCGATTGTTCTGCCATAGCTTCTTCTGCCTTATCGACCATCTGAAACGAATACTCGTTGATACACCGGATTTGGTAATATGCTTCTTCGAAACACTTTATCGCTTACCGCTCGATAAGACACATCGTTGGGGGGGTTCTTGAAGTTAGGACCAAAATTAACGGAAACCGTGGCACTCCTGTGGATAGATATTGTTGGGTAGTAGGCACCTACATAGGCGTCGACGAACGCTTCGCCCTGCGATACACCATTTTTATAAAAAATAATTTTGCTACCGATCGACGGTGTTAGAGCTTTGAGAGCTTCGGGGACTTGATCTTTCTCCTCGTAGTACAAGTGACTCTTGAATTTCACTAAAGGCTGTAATGAAAGTATAAAAATCATTCGAATATTCTTCGAATCGACGCTTCAACTGTCGCCAATCATCGACACCATCTTCGTAATAAATCTATCGGACAGTTATCGTTGAGAAAATCGTTCTATTATCTCACCCTATCTTTATAGGTATTCGGAATATGCGTGACATGATGCTCGTCGGGTAAAGTAATAAGGAACCCCAAGGTATCACCTTCGCCGTAGGCCGTGCTGTAATGTTTGCCTCGGCTCTCGTGGAATTTCGTACCCTTCCTGAATGGAGTTACTTCATCGTTTACAAAATTACAGTCAGATTCGACGAGAATAACAAAATACCACTGATGCAATGTTGTTTTACCGAGATCGCCACGAGTATCCAAATTTATCGTAGCCGAGCGGTGCCTGCAAATTGGCATATTCTTGTCCCCATCCAATTCTTGTCGCGGACCCTTCGGGCATCTCTTCTATGGTCGCTTCCCAATACCAAGTTCCTCTGCTAACGCCTGATAATAAAATCTCATTGAGATAGGATGTCGCTGAAACGACACGAAATTCGACGACGCTAGCTTACAATGCGTCGCGCGAACCATGCAATATCCTTTTTCGCCCGTAACAGCTAATCGATCCTCGGAAACTCTGAGCTGTGGAGCTCGATCGTGAAGAGCGAGAAGAACCGTGCTCGGACTGAGGGGCCGGTAGAGCCAACCAGGAATCGGTTTTCCAGCCCAATCGCTGCTTTCGTCGAATTCCTATTTGCAACAGTGCCCAGCATTAGCTTGATATCTAGTCAGTGAATCATCCTGCGGTCCACGCAAGCATCTCCGTAACATCCAATTACCTGCCTGAACGGTGCGTGTGGATCTGGCTCGGCTAATATATATCTATAACCATCCTTATTAAATGGATGCTCCAATGGATAACCGTGTGCTGGTAATTTGGGTGTAGTCATATCCGACCCTCGCCCTTTTTTCCCTGGTCCAGTACCAGCACCTTCGCCGGGAAATTTTCTCTTGGCATTGCGCCCACGCAAGCCTCCGGTCAATGGAACTAAGAATATGATTAGAGTTGAATAGTACTAATAGTCAATAATACTGATAGCATAATAGTCAATGGTACTAAGAATATGATTAGAGTGGAATAGTAACGATTCTGTTCATAAGACGGAGCGATGGGAAAGTAACGACGTGATCGCAATAAACGATGCGTCGAATGAGATCAAATAACGTTGAAGCAATTTAAACGTATGTTTTTTTTTTTAGTTAGGTTGAGGCAACTCGAAATGCCATTCATCGTTGTATAATGATGCTGAAATGGAGAATGATGTTTGGTTACGACAGACAAGAAACATTGAAACTTTGAAATGAATGATGAATAATAGTGATAAAAGTGGTTGAATAAAATAAAATGTACCTGAAAAACGAGTAAACTGCAATTAGTACTGTCGGCTATTAATATTCCCTAGGAGCAGTTGATAACGGTGATTATGGTAATACGAATGAAAATTCAATAAAAGAAGTAACGCACCTGTCTTCAGCATTTCTATCGATTGAGACAAACGTAATATGATAATGTGGTGATATTTATTTCGCTGATAAGATAAGAAAACAGGGATATCTATATACACGCGTTCACGTGATCAAGTACTACAGTGATATACGCGAGTGCATCGTCGTAAAAATATTTCTCAATACGTAGACGTATCTCGGTGAACGTACAACTCTATAATCACGGTATCTATGACGATTTCGACAAGAAAACAAAGAAACAATTAAGGTTTACCATTGTCCAGGAAAATCGACGACAATCCAATTGAAATTAATATCTCGCTTACCGCTATGCTGAACTCCAGTTTCTGTCAGCTTGAGGTGTCCTCCTTTGATCATCGCTTCGTAGTTCGGTTTCATCAGTGTCAGATCTTGACTCAACAACCCAAAAGATTGACCATCCGCATGTTTTTCATCCATCGTAAAGAGACTGCCAACATCTTTCAGGAGAGCTCTTTGTACCTGAAAAATATACTACGATGCAGGAAATTTCCATCTCGATGTAAGGATTCTTCTAATTTTTCTCGTTCGAATGCAATTCTTCCAGATTGGTCGCACGTTGGACAAATTTTTCAAGCATGAATAGGAAATTTGAGTATCGAGACCAGCTTCTCGGTTTACCGTAGCGTGCCAAGATTGAGTCACTCTTCGAGGCATGGTAGTCATACTCTCCCAATGGCACTCGATGAATGGAATAATGTCCCTATCCTTGTGAAACACGACCCTCTGGTCTCTATCCTTGTTGCTATTTTGTAAAAGATTAGCGATCGCCGTCGCACACATTTGTGGAAAAGCTGAAAATTATGAAAAGCGTAAACATCATATGCTACGTCTCAATCAAAAATTTTCACAATCAGGATGAAGCATCCGATACTTTCTTTATTTATACGTTTGTTTTCTTTTACACTTGATCAGACATATAAGTTTTTCTTATATGCTCGGTAAGAACCAGCACTGAAAAACATTTAAATGCAAACCATGATCACGTTGTTATTGCGGCAATGTAACATTGCAATTACAAGTAATGTTAGAATGTTATTTTTGTGATACGTAGCTGGCATGTAACGCCGAAGGAACATGTGACGTATCATTTGTTATATGATGGTTACATAACTGGTATATTATCTTGCAATATAACTATCATATAACACAAGTCATATTTTTTACATTGGGGATGTTGAGTCTAAGTGAGCGCCGAGCATCGCTTACTTGCGATTGTAAATGCTGACTAGAAATGGCATCTCGGAGAAAATTAGTAGTGAGAGTAGATCATCAGCGATTGTGAGCAATGCTCGTCGTTGCTCAACGCTGACTTAGTCTGAACACATCCATTCATTTGCATAGGCTGATAGGCGGGTAATAGGTCTTTCGCAAATGACAGAGTATAATCCATTGATGTTAGCTGATATCAAAATCAACAAAAAATCATCGTACCAAAATAAACTGCACTCTAAGATTTCCATATGATAACTTGCATGGAGAAAGGTCGAAGTTTTGAATATGAAACCTCCTGAAATTGCTCGTGAAATCAGTGAAAAAAATATTACCCAAGTTTCCAATTACCTGCCTGATTCTTCTTGAAACTTTCGAGGCCCGTCGACGAACAATTCTTACACATGAAGACATAGTTCATCATGAACGGTACCAATTTTCCAAGTTGGAAGCCAATGCACGATTCATGATACCATTTCGAACAACTCGCGCACAACAGTTCGACGATGTTGAGATTACGCTCCTTGCCGCTGCAAACAATCAAGCCGTAGCGTACAGATCCGAACGCAAATAGTCACATTTGAGGGACGTACGAATCGAAAACGAATAGCTTAGCGTTAAAATCGGGGCGGCAGTCGAGCCAGAAGCGAAGTGGTGTCCGAATCAAAACGAATACTAATTGAGTCAAATTTAGGGAAAGGTGTGATCGCAGAAAAAGAATCCAAATCATAATGTTAGAACGAGACGCACCAGTAACAATTTCCAGTGTCGGAAACGTTGCCTCGATTCGATTTGTCGATAGAGTCTTCTTGCTTCGGTATTTTCATCTTGGATTTGTCGTCAGTTTTTATTTTAGGCTTTTCGTCCGACGCAGCGTGTAGACTTCCTTCCACTTTTTCTTGTACACTGAAACGACGCCAATATCAACTGGTTGGGGAACATAACCTCGCAGTGGATATTTGACGGCTCGTTGTTGACATGTTACGCCAACGCTTCGTGAGACGTGTACGCGCAGACTAATAAGAGCGTGACTTACCTTTCGAACTTTTGTTCGAACATTATTGTCGGCGAGCAAGTTCACTTTGAACGCGAAACGGGACCAGACTTCACAATAAACGCGGCGGTTTGCCGCTATATTTCCATGTACATACTTCACTACTCGTCAGCTGATAGTAGCATAGACGTAGAGCATGAACTGCGGGTTCCCTAGATCGCCTGTGAAAAGGGAACACGTGCGGTCAATGTCCGACTCTTTCTACGTATTTGATTGGTCCTTGGCCGGAAGCTCAGCAATATATCACCGCTTAGGGTGCATTCGGGGGGCACGCTCACGCCGTTCGTCACGTTCACGCTGCCTGCTCTATGCCTATGGATAGTAGCGAGACGCATGGTGGTGTTTTTCTATTGGCTCGCAGTCCGAATATACCATTCGGTGTCTGATTCGCGTGACGTCGTCGGGGGAATGCCAGGAGTCTACAGACGCGAGGGTGTTGTATGAATAAACGAATGAATCAGTAAATAGTTTCCAGTTTTCTGTATTGCAGGAACAGACGACTGAGCAACTTTCTCGAACAACGATCAATTGTGTCGCGATAATAAAATGAAACTCGACGAAGTAAGCTGTCCATTTACCTGGGATATGGAGAGAGTCCTGGAAAGCGCAGATCCGTTGCTGACCTCCGCAAAGACGGAAGACCAACATGACATGATTCAAGAAATAAAGGATGACTTCCCAGAGGCTGTGCTCATGTTTCATTTGATGATGGTGTACGAACAAGTACTGAGCGACGATATGTTTTCCGTTGAGGAAACGTTGGAAAAGGCTAAGAAAGTATTGGATGTCATTACTCACAATAGGCAAGTAGCGAATGGGCAACGTAACTGTGAATTAAACTGTGTTGCACAACTATTGCCAGTGTTGCATTTATCATACATCACCGAATTTACAGTAATGATTACAAATCCCATGAAAATTGAAAATTTCAGGTCAACCACGCAAAGCATGAGAGTTGGTCTGAAACATGTCTTCATTGGTACTAAGTGTAATGTTCTCAAAGAACTGGATAGTTCGACAAATATTGAGAATCTACTGATGGAAACATGCAGTGAAAAAGATCTGACGAATAAAGAACGAGCCGTAATAGACGGATGCCGATGCGTAGCGTGGTCACTTTATCATCATGACCACATCGAACAGGCAGTTATAGCTGCTGCGGTCGCAACTGAAAATGATCCAGATAATGGAAAATGGCATTTTCTCTTGGGAAAGACTAAAAGGAAACACCGAAGGAGACTACATTCATTGAATTTGCCTCCGGATCTGATAGAAACAAGAGCTTTTGAAATGGCCTGGAAACTGTCTCAGAGTGCTTTAATTGGTGTATCACTGGCACAAATGTACCGAGAGGCTAGTAATCTCCAGAGAGCTAAAAATGTATATAAGCAAGTGCTTCAGATGAACCCAACGTCATGTAAAGTACGTCTACAACTAGCACTTGGACTTATCAGAGTGCGACAGTATATGCCGGCTAAATCATGTCTTGATTATGTAGCGCAAAGAATGCCGAACTCGATAATATACCTGCACTACATGGCCATATACCATGAAAAGTGTACGAAGGATATGAAGGTATAGTACTATTTCACATTAGCCATTTCTTTGTTTGACAATGATGCATCGGCATAAGGGATCAAAACCATTTTTCTAAGGGTGAATATTATCTTTACTATAATCGAGTGATTTATTTTCAGACAGCGTGTTCTTTTTACCAACGTACAACGGAGAAAAGGAATTACCCTGCAGAAATGGACTATGTAATGTGCAGGAAAATCGTGGACCGAGATTTTGACCCGTTGACATACTTGTTGAATCTGCTGAAGAAATATGATAATGAACCGAAGAACGTAATCCAAGAAATAAATATTGCTATTGGCTCATGCTATCTCTTTCATAGAGACGATATAGTTTCTGCGTGCAAATATTATAAGATTGCCATGAAGATGGATCCCAAGAGTACAGCATTAACGGTACCCAGATGTGATTCATAATTGATACGATGAAAAATTATTCGAATTTTGCATGCAGAAAATCATTCCACATCGTCCTTTGGCTGAAGTCACTCGAACATCGGCGAATACTGATATCTATACGTCCATTAATTCCAGATACATCGTTTCATGGTTCCTCTGAGGCAAGCAATCAATATTTACGAGATATTGGAACCAAAGCTAAAATCGGTTTGTGAAAACAATTCGGGAAACTATAACAGCCGTCAATTAATGTTATTCAAAGAAATGCGGAACATGTGCCTCGAACACGGCTTTGGAATTAACAAATCTAAAGTCTCAACAAATGAAGGTTCTTCGTGCAATGTTCAGTCAAATTCCAGTTCACCAGGCACGTCGCAAACTTCGGCGAAACTAGATGAAGGTGCACCAGGTGATCGTAGTGTTGATGGATCCCGCAAGACGGATGACTTGGCCGATGAATTGTCGAAAATGGGACTTGGTCATCGTGAAAAACAGTCCAAGTAAATCTTGGCTCACTGAAAATCTGCCTACTTATCTCTAGGCAGACCAGAATCCCTTAGCTTTTAAGTACATTATTATTCCAATACTTTCCTCTGCAATGATATTACGTTCAATTACTATTATTACTATATTCGCTGGTCACAGTATTATATCCTCATATACCTAATATTCCAATGTCATCTTATGATTTTATCATGATCTATTCATGTGATTCGTTTGCAATAATATAAATGTTAACTTTAAATATATTAATTTTGGTTACAATTTTGCGAATAAAAAAAACGTTAAAAAGACGTTTTAACAACGTTATTTCGCACATCGCGAAATAGAAGTAACGCGGTGTTTTTTACAATGTCTTTTCAACGTCTGTAACATTGTGTGTCATCAGTAAATTTTTCTAGACAGTAGCACCAACTAAAAATTTCAGCCGTGAGAGGGCCGCCCGTTCAACTGGACTCTGAGACAAGTACGCGGTTATTCCCCGCAGGTATCGATATGATGTCGCTGACTCGCATGACAAAATCTCGAACGTTAAACAAGGCAGGACTTCACAATAAACTGTGCTATTTGCCGCTATGTATCATCATTCATCAACCGATAAGGATAACAGTGAGGTATATAAAAGGCCTATTACACTACCCAATAACTAGGGTCCCTATCGATAGGGTGGGTGTGGCCCCTACGATTTGATTGGCCTATAGATAGGGCGCCCTCTCTGCGATTACACTAGGCTAACTTATCTATAGGGACCCTAGTCATTGGGTAGTGTGATAGGCCTTTAATGTGCACTTCGCGTACGCTCGAAGTCGAAGTCCTCCGACTTTGTACGTATATGTGCATCCGATTACGCGAATGGGGGAATTCCAGAATTTTCCGGGGGCGTGGTACGTCGGTATAAGAAAGATCAACGCGTAGCGGGACGATAGTTCGTTTCGAATACTCCTTGCCGCGTAGTTACTCGTGAACATTCGTAAAGGTTTTTCATTCTTCAGTATTGAGTGGTATTTCAGTTAGTCCAGAGTTTTAAGTATTTGGCATAATTAGAATACTAGGTATAACGTCAATTTGACTGGATTTGGCATTGGAACAATTACACTGGTGAGACGATGCATCATCAAATTGTCGACCATCTGGCGTGAATACCTGGTTAAAAATTACTATTACAGTTCTTTGTATTGCAGGAACATACGAATCATAAACTTTCTTGAACATCGAACAACTGGTTTGCGATATTAAAATGAATCTCGGCGAGGTAAGCTGTCCATTTACCTGGGGAATGGAGGAAGTTTCGACATATCTAGAATGTCATTTGATCTCCTTGCAAAAAGAATACAAACACGACGCGATTGAAGCTGTAGAGGATGAGTTCCCAGAGTCTATGCTCGTATTTCATTTGATGATGGTGTATGAACAGGTACTGAGCAACGAACTGAGTTCCGCCAAGGCAACATTGGAAGAGGCTCAAAAATCATTGGATCTCATCATGGAGGATGAGTAAGTAACATTCTTTCAACATACCAGTGAATTAAACGGATCTTCTCGTCTGTACTGGTATAAAGTTATCGGTGTCAGCGATAATGATATGCATAACAGTCACGTGAGAACTCTTTTGAAATTTGATATTCAAATCATTGGTCACACACTCTTACAACACCAATTCAGAATATTACAGCAATTGAACTGTGTCGAAATCAATATTTTTCCCAACAAAAGTCTGTTAGTTCGATTTTGATTTTATTTCCGAATGTATTTTATGTGTACAGGGTGTTTGTGTTGACTCTGTACGTACTTCTAGGACGAGTTTCTGAACATGGGTGTCTTAGCTGAAAATGGTTGCCTAGGCAGCCTGTAGATCTGCTCGAAGTATGTCTAGGGTTAACATAGTCACCCTGTATACCTTCAAAGTTTAAAATGACCACGCGAGCCCCACATTTTCAAAAGTGTTGCACAACTATTGCAAGTATTGCGTGTTTTACGCGACAACAAATTCACGGTAGTGATCAGAAATCCCCTAAATATTGAAAATTTCAGGTCGACCTCGGAGAATATGAAAAATGGTTTGAAACACATCTTCGTTGGTACCAAGTGCAACGTTTACAAAAAATTGAATCGCTCGGGCGATATCAAGATGCTTTTGGAGGAAATCCGAAGTACAAAGGACATGACCAAGAAAGAACTAGCTGTAGTGTATATCTGTCAATCCACAGCGTATTCACTTTACGATCATATTTTTATCGAAAAGGCAATTTCATATGCTATGAAAGCAATTGAATATGAGCCCGACAATGGAAAATGGCATTTTCTCTTGGGAAAATTAATCAGGAAGCAGCGAAGGAAACTGAATTTCTTCAAGGCCACTCCCGATCCAAAAGAAAAAAAAACTTTTGAAAAGGCTTGGGAGCTTTCCCAGAGTCCTTTAATTGGTGTATCACTGGCCCAAATGTACCGAGAGGGTCGTGATTACGAGAAAGCAACTGATGTATATATGCGAGTGTTTGAATCGAACCCAACATCGTGTAAAGTACGTCTACAACTAGCACTTGGATTTATCCGAGCGCGACAGCCTACGTATGCCAAATCATGTCTCGATTACGTAGCGGAAAGAATGCCAAACTTGTCATCATACCTGCATTACATGGCCATTTACCATCAGAGGTGCACTCAGGATATGAAGGTTTCAGCACTATTTCACATTTGCGTTTATCTTTTAATAAATTAAATCTCATTGCAATTACGAATGGAAAAGATTTTGCGAACGATAAATATTATCGTCATTATAAACGACCATTTTAATTTCAGACCGCTTGTTCTTTTTTTCAACGTGCAGTAGAGCCAGAAAATTATTCTGCGGAGATGGCCTACGTGGAGTGTAGGAAAATAGTGGACCGAGATTTTGATCCATTGCCATATATGTTGAGTCTGCTCAAAAAATATGCTAATAAACCTGACAACGTATTGCAAGAAATAAATACGGCAATTGGCTCCTGTTATCTCTTTCAAAAAAATGATATTGTTTCTGCTTGCAAATATTATATGGAATCCATGAAGATTGATCCCAAGAGTCGAAACTTAACGGTACCTAGATGTGATTCATAATTGATACGATGAAAAATTATTCGAATTTTACACGGGAAACAACATTTCACATAGTAGTTTGTCTGGAGCACTCGAGCATGGTACATTTATTATTTCTAGATACATTCTTTCATGGTTCCCGGTAAGGCTCCAATCAACATTTACGAGGTATTGATGCGGAAGGTGGAATCAGCTTCTCAAAACAGCTCGGGAAAATATGACAGCAATCAACTCGTGCTATTTCATAGAATACGAGAAATGTGCCTGAAACATGGACCCAAGCCTGCTGAATCAAACCGCTCAACAACGCGGGGTTCCTGGCGTAACGTTCAGTCAGGTTCCCATTCAGCCAACATATCGCAGACTGGCTCGAGACCAAAAAATGGTGCAACCGGTAATTGCAATACCGATGAACTCAGCAAAGCGGATGTCTTGGCCGATGAATTTTCGAGAATGGGATTTGGTCACCGCAGAAAACAGTCCAAGTAAATCTTGGCTCACTGGAAATCTGCCTAAGTATGCGTGATACCAAGAAAACAGCAGTTCTGTGGCTCCAAACCTTGAGCATGGACCAGAATCTGTGGCTTGTCGAGTGCATCGTTACATCGATTCGTTCACGCATGAGAATATATCGTTCAACTGCTACTATCTAATATTCTAATGTCATCATTCGATTTTATACTCACATACGTGTTAATTGTTTCAAATATTATAAATGACTACCGTAGTACCATATCTTGTTCTAGGTTTACGAATATGTTCATTTGCTGCCGACCTTCTCGAAACTTGTACCATCGCGACGTCAGATACCAGATAAACGTTACTGTAATATGAGAGAGCCTGCGTTTTTCCACTGTCCAGTCCAATCGAATTTCAGAACAATTTCGTTTAAGTTGAAACGTTGACGAAATCAAACGTGAATTCGTGTTCCTCTATTTCTAAGGTTCAACTTATTCTTATAGTACTAATGTCTCGGTTTTCACGTGTACACATTGTTTTAATTCCACTTTAAGATTTGTCGTTGAATAGTGTTTATATGCGAACAAAAAATGGATCTATTTATCTCGTCATCTCGTCGCATGATCAGCAAATGAGCGGAGAAGCATGAAAGAAGAAAGCTCAGAATTCTAGGTTCTCGAAAGTTCTAACAACAATCAACGAAATGCAAGACTTTTTCCGACCGCAATGTGTGAATCACGTCGAAAAATCTCTGGGAATACGTCGTCTCCACAATTGACCAACAAAACTACTGAGCGTTATAAATCTTCATGTTTAACAGATTCTCGTGGAATTTTTCTACTCCACGATATGTAATTTCTCATTTTTCCCGAACAGTTTTCATCGCGTTTCTTCTCACGCTTTGGAAACGTCACTTTTCATCGACATTTTTTTGTCCCGTAACTCCTAAATATTTCTCTTCTCGTCCGTTGTAAACATCATTATCGCGCGCTCCGTAAACATAATTTTCACACGATACAGAAACAGCGTCCACATTAATTCGTACAGCGTTTCACAACAATTCATTTCACGCCTCACCAATCCAATGAAACATCAATAATTGTCTTCGTGATCAGAAATCGGAGACCATCTTTCCTCTACATTTTTTCCAGTGACCAAAAAAGTGGAACAATACAAATCTTGCGAAGAAATAATATCTACAAAAAATGTAGTTTTTTAAAAGTTCCACAAAAAACGCCTCGTACTCCAATGACGTAGGATTAATATTTTGGTCGTTGTTTACAAAAAACGCGAATTATCACTCCGAGTAAATCCCTTCAGCAATAGGAGTTTCATATGGAAAAACAAGTTGACCCTCATATGACCTTGAGGGGAAACCGGGCCCCACGTATGACGGGTCATCTCAACGTAGAATTTCCCGCTTCTTTCAAATCCGGTTTCAAAAATGGGGGTTCTCGTTTGGAAAAACAAAGTTGGTCCTGAAATCACCTTTAAAATGACCTTTAACGTCAAAGTCAAGGTTACCAAAATATGTCCCTCAAACACGAGTATATCTTATATGAAACATTTTTGGATAGCTCTCATAGTTTTGGAGAAATCTCCGTGAGAAAGTTGAAATGGAACATCTTGCATAGATAGATAGATAGATAGATAGATAGATATGTGAATAGAAAGATAGATAGATTGATAGGTGGATGGATAGTTGGAGAGATATATGAATAGGTAGCTAAACAGATAAATAGATAGATAAATAAATAGATGGCTAGTGAGATAGATAGATGAATAGTCATAAAGATGAAGGGAAAGTTGGGTAGATAGATAGAGAGATATATAGATGGACAGATTGAAAGATAGATAGATTGATAAACCAATCGTTAAGTGTCTGCGGCATCAATCTTGAAAATCCATGTTTTTCACACGGCCAGTTGTCTATCGTCTGTTCCCGTTCCGGAATATCACCCAGCCTATTCATATACGCGCCAGAAAATAAAACTAATTATGTCGCCTTTCCTGAAGCATTAGAATAATAAACCATATGCTTCTGGAATAATAATTTTTTTCTATCCCAATTCGAATTCAGTACTGATAGTTAAGACAGCACAACGTCTGCCTTGTCAGCTGGTACAATAATATTATTGGCCATTTCTTTTAAATAATATATTTCGCGTAACAAAAATGCAAATTCGTGCAAAAAAAAAAACAACAACAACGATAAGTTGCAGCAACTTGACTCGATTTTTTTTTCGAGCAGAAAATAGAGAAAAAACTGGTCATAGAAAGAAAAGGGGAAAAAACGAGAGGTGGGAGAGGAGAATATGAACATTCGTGGAATTTTGTTTCGAATCGCGAGAGAAAAGGTTCGAGATTCCTGTGAAATGGATGATTGGCGCGCGTTTCGTGATTTATTTATTCGATATCGTCGGGCAATTTTTCTTCGTCGATGGACGATCGTTGCTCGATTCGACGGGATATCTGATTGTGTGATTGGATTCGCGTAATTTTATTCGTGGTATTTTTCCGAGCCGAAATTAGCGAAACGTCGGGGATGCTGATGCGGCGCGACGAGAATGCGAATGCGAGTAGCGAGACGCGGATCCACGTGAGATCCGAGGTATCAACGGACTTGTTTACAGGCTGTCTTCGCGGTTAATTAGCTCATTCCAGACGGCGGATAAATTTAGTATACAGCCGGATGGACGGAGAGAAGCGATCGCGCAGTGATATCATCGGAGCCCCGTTCCACTCCGAATATCAGCAGCAGCAGAATCATCAAACAGCGATCGTAAAGAAATATTTTGGGTACGCGGAGCAAGTGTTTTTTCTTCAAACCCAAAACCGTTTTACGATACGAGCGAAGGAAACGGAAGTTGAAAAAGCTAAAAAACGAATCTACCAAATAAAACTGTGAAGAGGAAAAAGAGGAGAAAATGAATTTCTCTGAAACTCGTGATTTTTGTATTTGCTCAACGAATAGAAGGGATAAAAATAAAAATGACTTTTTCAATTTACACTTTTTTCCGCGAAGCGTTTACCGTTATTACTATCATCGTGCACTCGATTGCTCGCCATTGCCATTATTATTCCCAGAATAAGCCGCACCGCGTTCGCCACGTTCACCAACGACGCATCTAGCAATTAGCCGTGTTATGCGGAGGATTTTCGTTCCAGATAAAAATGGTTCCGACAAAACTCGCTCGTTTTCGTGCGAGGAATTCAAATCCGTTGTAAAAAAAATGGGTTCTCGGTAAAAAAAACAAGTTGACCTTGATTTGACCTTGAAGCGATGCACCAAGGTGAACCAGAGCTGCAGAATATGGTTTCCCCTTCAGATCCCACGACGTTTGTTCGGAGCTTTTGACTCCAACTGGCAATGGCTCCGCCATGATCGCCTGAACATGGCGTCAGGAGTCGACCAATTAAATTTACCAAAAAAACAGTATCACTAATAATTAAGCTCAGAGGTATTCGAATTTTGGATTGCAAGCTACGACTCGCTGGAGGTAGAACTTTGCGCGAGAAAACAAACGTGTATTTCGCGACGGAGATTACGGAATCTGCAGACAGTTGAACGACCAGCGAAATATCGAAGGCTATGCGGCGCAAATACGTCTGGCGTAGTTACATCGCTGTACTCTGCTCGCGGGTCCAAGTCTAGAGGGATGAACGCCGTCTCGCCCCCGCTTCGGGAACTTCGAGTCGATACACGCACAAATCCGTCGTACAGAAACGCGTAGGCAGCTTCGAATCCCTTTGATTTTATCAACGTCCCTCGCAAACAGCAAATGGCTGCCGAGCTTTCGGCACGACAAACTTATACACCCGTACTGTTTGCCAAAAGTATCGCAAGTCTGAGAAGTCCAACGTGTTCTCAAGAATTATCTCTCAATTTTTTTTTTTTAATTGGACTGATTTTTAATTTTTTTTAATGCAAGTGTAAATGAGGTGAACATGTTTCAGGCTATAATTCAAATTGGGCTCAATCGAACACGACAGAATTGTTATTATTGTCACCATTAATTTCATCTTTTCTGCCCGAGAAACTTCAAATTGCTTCTTTGCATAGTTTCTCTACGGGGAACCAAAATGGATTCCGATACCCAATATTCTGTACATTTTGTTCGTATGATATTTTGTACAAAATTGCATATTTGTATTTCGCCAATAATTTCATCATATCTCGTTTTCAAACCACCATAAAAAAAAGTTTGGCAATTACGAAAATTTGCACGAGTTTCGAAGGAATTTCCGTGGCGCCGAAAATGTCTCCTCCCATCCTCCGTCTACACCTTTTCCTGTGCTCCCCGCCACGTTGCAGCGGAGATTTGGGCCGTCGTAATTCCCGCGATCGGCAGTCGACCGCAAATATTCAATTACTATCGGTCATCGATGAACGAACGTACGACAACTCGTTGTCGCGTGAACCGCAAACGTTATCGCAAAATCCTGCCCAAGTATCTTACTTCCCCTCGAGAAATCGACTTCGACTCTCAACATTTATCCACCAATTTCCTCATTTTTGGAAAAGTAGAAATCTACGGATTTCGCGAACAGTTAATTTTTTACTTCTCATTTTATTACCCTTGCGGCTTTTCTCACTCCCCCTTTCCAAAATAGATTATTGTCGGCCAAAATCATTCGGTATCACATTTCGATTCGGAGATTTAATAATTTATTCGTTCAATTCCAATTCAATTCGATTCAATTCTATTTATTAGGAGGCATATAAACGGGGCACACTTTTCTGTAAAAGTCTCCTCGCACAAAATCAAGCAGATTGTGAGGCAACAGCTCAACAATTTAATAATTCGATAATTTAATAATTAAATAAGTTAGTAATTTGATAATTTAATTAGACAATAATTTAATTATTCAGCAATTCATTTCCAATTCAATTCAACGCAACGCTAGGTGTATAAAAGGGGCACACTTTCATGTTGTTAAAGTCTTGTTACATAAAATTGTGCAGTTATTAATTTACCTAAATAACTTGAGCAAAATGAACACATTCGTTTTACGTGGCGAACGATTTTTTGCGCAGGGTCGCAGACTCTGGGAAAATGTTTCCCACGAAAGTCTATCTCGAAAACCGCGTTTTCGGAGTCAATTTTGAACGACGATTCTGTCGAAGCGAATTCTGATTTGATTTCATCCGGAGGAAAGCTAATTTCTGTGCTTTTTTCAACGAGGGTTCTGGAAACAGTGTCAACGCTGGTCCGCGTGCAAATCCAACTTCGCCCCAGATCTCTTTTATTCTCGTCGAAATTTCGCATGGGATGCCGCGACAGTGAAGTTGAATCGCGAAATAAGGGAGTTATCGCCGTGGGCGCGAGTCGCGATCGAGGAGTCCGCGCGTCGAGCTTCGGCGTCGCGGCGCGTCGACGTTCACGAATTCGAACCTTCAGTAGCGTCGAGGCGAGCGTCCGGCGCGCGTCCTTCACGGCGTTATCTCAACCCTCGTCTTCTCGCGCGCGTTTTTCGCGGCACACGAGTTTCGGAAAACTATTCGCGCAAAGTTCGCAAAAACGTCGGAGAATTCGGCGCTGGGTGAGTGGAGCCCCAAAAATCACTCGAACTTTTCTCGTTGACGTCCTTCTATTTTTTCCCTCGTCTCCGAAACTTTTCCCACCCATCATTCTCGATTCCCAATTTTTCCCCATTTTTTCTCCACATTCTATATTTTCCAAAATTTGAGAGAATATTTTCTCTCGACGTTGGCATTTTTCCCCTCAAATCCAAATTTCGCCCATCTCATTTTTTAGTCCCAACAACCTTTTTTTAGCTTTGCACGTTGTTTTCCAAAATTTTCGTGTATTTTTCGAATATTTGTTCCAGGGAACATTTTTCGAGGTTTCCATTTTTTCGAAAAATTTCCCACGTTTTCGGAAATTTTTCAATTCTTAACGTTTTCCCCGATTGATAAATCCTCACGTCGCCGTCTCAATTTCTTACAACGCGACGTGGCGAAAAGTTATCAGATGTGCCGCCGTTTTTCGAACTCGAAAGAAAATAAAAATGAGTCGTTGAAAAATCACGTGTCAACGATTCGGACAGCCATTTAGATTCGATGCGACGTCGCGTAACGATGTTCTCCGCAGCTTTTCGTCGGCTGGAAATAGGATACTGGCTGTCGTGACGTTTGGTGATACGATTTGTTTATCGCGTTGAATGGTAGGCGGAAACTGTAACGTTACAAAAGTAGCGATCGACTGACAAAAACATCAAAACGCTTCGTATTTTTTAAATACTTATTATTTAACTGATTACTTTCATTGATCTAAAATGGCATCGATAATTTTTGAAAATATAAAAACGTATTCAAGGCGCGATTGAAATTTATTTCCCGGGCTTTTTTCCACCGGCGTAAATCAGATTAGGATTTCGGATTTCGGTCGATCGGTAAATTACGGCGATGATGGGGAATTATCTGGTGCGAAATATGGAGCTTTTTCGGAGAGCTTTCGCGGAGAGCTCGCGACTTGGGCGAATCTTTGTCATCCGAGCGCCGAGAAAAAGGTGATCGTTGTCTGGTTACGTGAGAAACCGCGGCGGATATCAGCGTGAGCTTTCAGACGCTGGGTGCTAATGAAATCAACTTCGTCGCTTTCACCGCGATGAGAAGTAAACGACAGTAGGGTAGAAAAATGAACCCTGCGCCGTGAATAATTCTCTCCAGTTGCCTCCGTGGCAAACAAATTATTCTCAGTCGTCGGATGAAACGGTGTCAAATGCCAATCACTCGACAAAGAAGTCCGCCGAATCGGAGTACAACGGACAGTAAAGTCATAGCGTAATAATTTCATTCCGCTTGATAGGAGAATTATACAAGACACAAGAACGTAATTCGAGACGAGTTTTCGCACGATTAGGGGGTCCTCAGCGAATCCGATTTCGTCGACACCTGAACGAAATACATCGCTGTACGTTGGGTTGCTCGCTTTCAGGCGCCCAGTGATTCATACAGCGTGTTAGAAATGTCTGGACACGGTCAAATATCTCGAAAACTAAACGTTTCTGAGAAAAATGTTTCGAACTAATGTTGTAGGGTTTCAAAAGTTCTATTTGACGATTATATTCGTTTGATCTTGAATAGAAGCGTCGAGACGAAATCAAAACCAAGTTGATTTTTTCCAATAGAATGTCCTGTATTTTATTACGCAGTATTAAAGATCGCGACGAGACGTTTCCAAAACACTACTTAAAAGCTTATTTTTATTGGGAATTGCCTGAGCTATGAGCTTTAGAACTCACGGCGCCGCCAGCATTAGTGTTATCCAACATGCACCGCGTGCAGGATACATGTATGGCACTAATGCGGGCGGCATGTCGCGGCACCGTAAGCTCTAAAGCTCATAACTCAGGCAATTCTCAATAGAAATAGGTTATGAGGTAGTGTTTTGGAAACGTCTTGTCGCCATCTTTAATACTGTGCCATAAAATATGGGGTGTTCCATTCAAAAAAATCATGTTGGTTTCGATCTTGCCTTGACGCCTCTACTTAAGATCAAACGGGTATGATCATTAAATAGAACTTTTAAAACCCTACAACATTGGTTTAGAACATTTTTCTGAGAAACGTCTCGTTCTCGAGATAATTGACAGATTCCAGACTTTTCTAACACCCTGTATATACATCGGTTCAAAAGACGCTCTTTCTCGGTTCGTCGCTCATAACTCCTACAAAAATGGTCCAAATTCTAATTCTTTGTAATTGAAATCTTTGTTTCTTACATACTTCTTACAAAAAAATACAAATCACTATTTTTTTAATTTTTAAAAGCTTTAATCTTTGCGAGTCAAGTTTTTCACTCGAGTCGATGTTTCATGAGATAATCGTAAGCGAAGAATAGCGTGTTAAACGCAAATCGATGGCCGACGGAGGCTGGTCCATTTTTTGTCGGGAGTGAAACGGAGCTTTGGCAGGGAATTTTCCACGAAAATGAGAGCTTGGTTCCTCGAAAAATTGTACCTCTGCGACGAGTAGATAAAAAAATGGCAAATGGCAATAAAAAAATGTCTAGTCGTGGAAAATCATCCCGAATAACGAATGGAAGGGAGAGAATTTTGAGCTCGGTTTCGCGAGCGCGATGAAGCTGTTTGTCTTAATGATCTTTGCTCCCGCGCGACGAGACATGCCGAAGTAATTAGCCCCGTTTAATTGCAACAATAAAATCGCACCGCTGAATAATTCAGTGGAGCGGAGAATTCGTGCCACGCGGTGCTCGATCCGAGAATTTTCATTTCGAATTTCAAGCTGAATAATATGATCGTTCAATTTTCTCCAACTGCTCGATCAATCCAATAATCGCGAGATTAATCGTATAATCGATGATCGACGCGCAATCAAATGATTTTCGTTCTCAAATAGGAAAGTGAAAGGAGAAAATAGCGATTCGAAATGAAACGGAGCGATGCGAAAGTAATTATTCATGTGCAAAAATTTGTCGAGAGCCAGATACTATTTTGGACGTGTGCAGTTAACGTACGATGAATGTATAATCCGTACACAAATCATACCGCCGCATGACGCTCTGATTTCTATACAGATCATACATCAACTGCATGCATATACGCTTCACGACGCATAGAGGCTGTCCCAAAACTGTGCGACGCTCCGACGTCGAATTTTTCCAAAACTGAGACGACAAACTACGAGAAAGTACATTTTTCAGACTCTGTAAACCTCATTTTTATGCTCATATTAATATGATTATTCAGATAATATTTTAATAATAATTACTATTATTTGGATAACATTTTAAAGACAATTACTGTTATTATCAGTATTATTCAGATAGTATTTTAATCATAATCCCTTTTTTCGTTTCCACTTTAGGAAATTCGTTTACTTCTCTTTCTCGCGAGCGTCAAAATTTTATTACAGTTCCGCGAGTTTGTGCGTAAAATTTCATGCGATTTCCTGGTATCCGAGTATTTCAATATCCATTCGATCGTATTCAGCCTTAAAACTCGACGACAAAATGTCGGATTTCCACAGGATTTATCTCGCGAAACGCGCGCGGACCTAACCTAAAATTGTTACCGGCAGACTTATCGTTTTTTTAAGCCCGACGTATCGAAAAAATGAAGCATTTCTCCGGTGGCAAAACTATGTCAGTATCCATATTTCATTCCTGTAAGTTACATGAAAATGTTTCCTACGCTTCCATCCAGCCGGATTTCGAATGCATGCTTTTTTAACAGTTACATTCACTCCTCCGGGGTTTTTATGGCACCGGTGAACGTTTTTTTTCTAATGGAAGCAGGAAAAAAGTATCGGTGCGTGGTAAATAAGTTGAAGTTTCGCCGATGATTTTGAGGTTATGTGGCTCACTCGCGTAACTTACACCGGCAAGGTCACGCGAGTCACGCAGTTTGGTATATGATTTGGCGTCGATGGTTAAACTGGCCGAGCAGCGAATTAAAATGTAATCAGTCACGCATCGCAATTTGTGGCAACGGCTGTGCTATAATTTTCGGCCATTCGTAAAATAACCGTGACGCCAATAATTGCTACGTCATGCGAGCAAGAAACGTGAAATATGTCTTCTTCGATGGCTCTCGTTTTGGAGAGTTTTTTTGCCGCAAAAAGCTCCTCGTTCCCAACTTTGTAGCAAAAAGCTCGTTACTTTTGCAACAACGTGCAAAAAGGATTTCGTTTGCATTGGCATTTTTTGAGTACTGCTTTCAAATGCAGTCGTGAAAAATTCGTGTTTTTTTTTTTGAAAACTCGAAAATCAATTTTTTGATTGATTCTTCGACTTTGCCTCGAGAAAAAAAATCGCCTCCGTCGGATACAAATCCATTATTCGTTATTTCAATCGCGCCCACGTTAACAATTGATGGCTACTAATTGATACGACGCGAGGAACGATGTTTCCGACTCCGCTTATTTCCGGTCTCCGTTCAGCGTGACAAGCTTTTACCGTTTCTTACAGGAGCGGCGAATATTTCTATAATCGACGAACGTTCGAATAATTTGGTAGAGAAATGGCGAATCTAGCACAACAAATTAGTTATCGGTGAACACATCGCCGAAGTGTTCGCCGATTTTCTCGAAAAGCGTGACTCTTACGGAGAAAACATACAGAAGCAAAAATACGTATTACAAAGAGATCTCCAACTTTTGTGAGAAACGTTTTTCGAAATTTTTTGAATTTACAGAGATAGACGCGAGAGACTGTAAAATTTATTTGTATCACACGATTTTCGCGGGACAAGTAACCGAGCAAGTGTATCGATATTTGTTATTTTTCGCGTGATATATCGGCCCAGGCGAAGCGGAGTTATACTGCGTAAGAACGCGCGCCGCGACCGTCAGATTTCTCTACGGGCGTTGTAAAGATACGTACGTAAACAGAGCCGGAATTAGGAATACATTTCAAACGAATCTCCGCGTATGAACGGATTCCTACTGAATTCATCACAATTCGTGAGCGTTGTAAACCAAGCTCGAATCATTCGAAAATAGATCGAAAACTTTTCCTACGGATATAACAATCGTAAAGATGTCATCTTGGAAACTGGTCGGATTTTTTTTATAGCAATTCGACTTCCGCCATTCCTTTGACCTGCCTTACGCGCGTTGTTTGATTTATTCGACGTGGAACATCGTGAAAAAAAATCCAATGAAACTTCTCTTGTCCGATCCGCGATTCATCGAGCTGTCACATACGAATAACTATCGGTCGAGGTTGACACAATGAAAAAAAAATGATCCCATAAATTCCGAGATGGAGTAAACGAACCTCTTGGAAAAAATCTCTGGCCCATGTTTTTGCGTCCTAAGGGTTCGAAAATTCCAATATATATGAAATAAATATTTGTTTCCCTCGCTGATTCGCTAAAAGCGTTCCATAATTTTCCTCCAATTTTTCTCGAATTTTCTTCGATTTTTTTCTCGAATTTTCCTCCAATTTTTTTGAATTTTCCTCCATTTTTTTTTTGAATTTTCTTCCAATTTTGTTTAAATTTTCCTCGAATTTTGCTTAAATTGTTCTCGAATTTTCCTTGAATTTTCTTTGATCTGTCCTCGATTTTTCCTGGTGTTTTTCCCACTCCTCGTTTTATTGGTCGAATTTATTTTCAGTACTCCAGTTTCGCTCGCTCGCCGAAGCCGGTACGAAAATTGCGGAATAAAAACTCCCTCGTTTTCAGGAGGGCGAAAATCGGCGGTAAATTTTACTTCGCTTCGTCTACTCGACCCGAGAGAATGGAATAATCTCATGAAAATTCTCCCACTTTGCCAAAGTCCTTCTCGTTTTGTTTGCCCGCAGCTTTTTTTCTCCGCGGTACTGATCGATGGCTAGTGACAGGTACATAGCTGTCGACTCGCGAGCCATCGACACTTTTCTCCCGCACGTTTTTTTTTCTCCTCGATTTTCACGCGCCACGGTAACCGGCGCGGAATACCTCGCGATTCCTCGTTTTTACAACGCGCCCCTGTCCAAATTCCATCTCGGCGATAACTCTAACTCTAACCTTTGTGCCAGCAACGGGCAAATCTCGCCTCTCGAATCGTCAGAATCGCATCGGACATCTAATAAAACGAGATCCGCGCGTCTCCTCCCAGATCCGAGAGTCGCCGTTTTTCCCACCCCCGACGCTTTTTCCCTGATTTCGTTCGCTCACCTATTTTTTCACTCGTAATCGCCACCTTTATCCTCACATTTCGTCTCGAAACTTTCCCCACTTCTGTCGCGTCTCTCGCAAATGTCTCGTGAAATTGAACGATTTTTTCTTGCCACTTTTTATCTCTCGAAAAAATGGATTTTTCGAACGCCAGAAAAATAACGTCGAAGCGTTGGAATGGGCCTACGCGGATAAAAAAATAGGCGTTGTTCCCATTTTCACATACGAGAAATTCCTATGTTAACATACATCCTTATAGTAATTACACGTCGGCGAAAATAGGATGAATACCTATTTTTTATACCTAAATTTTATGTCGGCGGTTTTTTTCCGAAACGTTACCACGTTTTGTGGCTCGTTCGCCTCGTCAGTTTACAGAATTTCGATCGGCGTATAAAATATTCGAGAAACTCTGATCGGAGGAACGTGGTTGTTTGCAATTTTGGTGTCATCGCGAAAGATTTACGATTTCCTTTCGATAACTCGTGCGGAATTTCGCAATTAAGGTCGGAAATATTTTCGCGATTCCATCAAACGTGTCAAAATCTATCATCAAAATCGTTTCTTCCTCCCAATTCTTCCCACGAAAAGATAGTAATACAGTTTTTGTTCTGGAAATAAAAATACTGGCAGTCGCGCTGACATAAATAGTTTCCAATTCTGTGCATTCGACGCGGAAAAACTTTTCCACGACACAAAATTGAGAGTTTTGCCGAGGAACAGAGATATTTCATTTTAAAGATGTTAAAACCACATGGTCTATATGTATGTGCGAGCGTGCGGCTACTTTTCGTATGTTGGTCATGCAGGTCATGTTGTTTCTTGTAATACCACACCACATCACACCATACCACACTACACTACACTACACCAGACCACACGACACCACATCAATGTAGCGTACTGTTACTGATACTGATGAAAGAGTGATGTGGTGGGATGTGATGTGATGTGATGTGATGTGATGTGATGTGATGTGATGTGATGTGATGTGATGTGATGTGATGTGATGTGATGTGATGTGATGTGATGTGGTGTGGTGTGGTGTGGTGTGGTGTGGTGTGGTGTGGTGTGGTGTGGTGTGGTGTGATGTGGTGTGATGTGATGTAGTGTGATGTGATGTGATGTAGTGTGATGTGATGTGGTGCAGTGTGGTGTAGTATGCTGCTGGTGGTTGCTGGCCTACGCAAAGCAAGAAGCAACATTACCTGCGTGTGACTTCGATGCTATGAACATAACGACATATACGAGCCGCAACGAGAAAAACAACACACGAAAAGTAACCGCACGCTCACACACACAAACAGATGCAGACCGTGCGTTTATAATATCTTTGAAATTGAATGTCTCTGTTCTTCGACGAGACCGCCAATTTTGTCTCGTGGAAAAGTTGTTCCTCGTGCGAAAACGCGAAATTGTCACGTGAAAATTTAAAATCATTAGTCGTTGGTAAGTCGAGTTCTTGCTGTGAATTTATGACAATTCGCCACACTTACAGAGAAAATATTGAACATGTGTTGCAAAATTTGAAAATAGGATTCGAAACGTTGGGGAATAATTTGTGAAGAAAAAAATGTATGAGGCTTGTTGAAAATATTGCGAATGGGAGGGAAAATATTGGTTTGGGGTGGAAATGTTATTAAAGCTTGAAAAACGTTTTGGTCGTAGCGTAAAATGTCGAAGATCCTCGAGCATCTTTTCACGTGCGAGTAGGTAATTTTCGGAATTTCTGGGCGAGGCGATAAGACAGCTCCGAGCGATCCTGCACTCGCAAATCCGTCGCCGGTCGGGGAAATTCCCTTTTTATATCGTCGAACGTTCGATGATTTCCGGCGAGTCGGTAAATCGATTCGGTTTTCCATATACATACGAGCACGTAACAATCGTGAGCCTCGTTAAATTTACATTACTCGCGGATTCCGAAGGGCTGCATCGAAATATCGATTACCGATCGGAATCCCATACCAATAATTTCCTGTAGCGTTGGAGTTGATCCTCGGGATATCTACTATTTTTCGAACATCATCGTTAGAATTTCGAGACCGCAGTAAAAAGAATGACGAACGTGTATAAAAATCGAAGCAGCAGTCTTAAAAATAGATTCGCCATTCCAGGAGAAATTCGCTTTCCCCTGAGAAAACAGTAGCGCGAATCGTCGTTTGGTCAGACCCATTCGATTTTTTTGGTGAAAAAGACCAACGATATTAGCGACGCCATATTGCGAAATTTCATGCATTATGTACAACTGCGACGAATAATCAGATATAATTGGAGCTCTTTCCTCGATGATAACAATTTTGCCTATCAATTTTTAATTCCAGATTTTCGTGGTAACATGAAACGAGGATTGTTCTTGGCTGATTGGTCGTTAATTTCGAAGTAAGCAGGACAAATAGAGTATGACGAGACTAGAAATCACCAATTTCGTTCAAGTGATTTTTCTAGTACCAGAGAAATACGATTTTTCTACTAATTTCAGTAGTAAGAGTCAACGGACCGTCAGACACTGGTAATTTTCGTCGCTATGACGTCTTTGAAATTGAGTTTTTCTCTTAGCACGTTGTGCTTAAAACTTCTTCCGTCTCTTCTCAGCTATTTAGAAAGTCATTTCAAGAATCTCACCGTTGTAAGTCGGCGAACAAGCGTGCAGCCAATTTTCTGCGCACCACAATAACTGTCTCCAGCTAAATCCCGTCGAGAAAAAAAAACGCGGTGAATTTCTTCCTCGATGATCACCGTGACGACGACTTTCGCGCGAAGAAAGATCCGCAAACACATTTTTCTCGCGTTGGAATTGTGGAAAAAATGGAATTATTTCATTTTCAGTAGAACGAGTCGACGATGAGTCAGACATCGTCGCATTTTTCTCTCGGATTCCACTTCCCACGTATATTTTCCGGAGAGATTTGTCATCCCGCGGAAGAAGAGGCGGAACCGTTCGGTCGCTTCGTCATTTTCAGTAGAACGAGTCTAAGAATAGTCGGACGCAGCATTTTCGCTCTGATCTGTCGTTTTTTCGCGACAAACTGATTTTTCCCGGTGATTTAGGGCAGCTTTGGATAGTATGTCTGGTTCGTAGATAATCTTGGGTGCTTTTTACTTTAACGAGTATTTTACATCTTGAGGTTTCGGATTTAGAGATGGTGGCGGGAAAATCGTTGGGGTTAATTGTCTCTTGATGTTATTATTTATGGTGGGAAAACGAAGCAGGGTCGAGGCTTTCATCCGGTTCGCATGGTTCGAGCTTTCGACTCTCCTGCTTCTGGGAAGCTTTAATAAAGAAATTTCACGGCTGACATACCGCGAAAAACGTGCTTCGCGAAAGTGGAAACGGTTGATAATAAAAGCCCTTCTCACTTATCGCCGTATACATATATGGAGAGAGAACAGACGTCGCGTCGAAGTTTTTCGGTGAAAGCAGACTAAAGTGAGCCACGAGCGAGCCGAGCTTTCAAAAATCAGGGACAGATTGTTCCAGTGAAAAAACGATCCACTTTCATCCGTCAACGCGAGAGTGTTGAAACAGTGTATATATATATATATATATATTTATACATAAATACACCGCCCGCCAGAAACTCAAAAAAAGCTCGTCAGATTCAATTTATACGGACTTATTGTTCAATTTAAATTTCTCAACCTTCGTAGCACTATCATAGTCGTCGAGAGTCCTTAAAGCTTTCGATTCTCATTCCATTCTATTTTTTTTCTCATCCTGATCGTGCTTATCTCGGTGTACATTCGACAACCATTTCAGTAAATACTGATCTGCAGGAAAATCAACGTGAATATAATTTTGTTCAACGTAAATAATTTCGACCCACCAAAAAACGGTTCTCAAGGTCATGATCTCCACTTTCGGAAGCTCTCAGCCGAACATTCTCGGGTCCATTTGTCACAGAGGTACACAACGACAGATCTAAGCATCTCTGGATGGGAAATTCTGCGTTGAATTCGCAAGCTTCGTCGGGAGTCACTCGAAAGCGATAGCTCGCACTCTTCGAAAGCTCCATCTCTTGTCTCCAAAATAATGCCATGACGGTTATTCTCGAATTTTTTTTGACCGAGTTTTACGACGTTGAACGTTGAGTGGCATATTGCACTTCAACGATTTGCGCGTATTCGACCTTGAAAATGGTTTTCTCATCGACTGTTTCTACGGGAAAATTGGGTCTCCTCGGTTTGGCGAGCTTTTTTTTGGTGATGATTTTTTCTCGCAATTTTCTGGATCAGAGTATCGACGGAGAGTCGAGAAAGTGTCATCTCTGGAAGCCCGTTAAAGTTCGGCGTGGGTAGTTAATCTCGCGAGAGACGAGGGCGAGTCGTGAGAAATAATCATACGAGTCTTCCTGTATCAAATTACAGCAACCTTTGGAAAGTAATTCCCGGACTTTCGCTGCTTTTTAATAGCCCATCGCTCTGCGCAGAGCCATAGCGTGGAATTTTATCTCCCCATAACCCCGGGTAAATAATTACGGTGCCATTATATGCGAGGGGGTAGGTAAAAATATTATCCCACCCACCGCAGCAAACTTCTACCCCTCGCTATAAGTTATTATACCTCGGCCCACGTTTTTTCCACCATTCGAGCGGCTCATTTTTTGCTCAACTTCTTCGACTCGTCTATATCGAAGAACCGACGTCCCAGCTATTCTCACTCACTTTAAACTCCTATGACGAACGAACTACGCCCACGCGAACTTGTCCGTCGTATTTTAAGATCGCTCCGGAAACAAAACAATTTCTCACACCCCGCGATCCTCTTGTTGTCGGCACGCTGAACTTTCCTCGTCGAACTCGAGTAGCTTTCGCTTATTGGCAGAGAATACAATTTCCAACGACTCCGCATGCCACGTGGCTGCGAAATACTGTCTTTACATTTTTTGTCTCGACTGCTTTCGAAACTTAGTTTAAACAGCTTTAGACCTATGGAATTATACGATCTGTCAGACTATCTTCCTCCCACTGCTATAAATAGTCGAATATAAAAATATCAATAAATTATTTACCTGTGAAATAATATAAAGCTCTTTTTTTCAACACAAGTAAGTGTCTTCATTTTACCACCATTTTAAAGTAAATACTCGCACGTATTTGTGAGGGTGAAAAAAAAAATTGGCACGCGATTATATTTGGAAGGAGTAAAAATCTGTACGTTTCCCGCGAGAGTATCGAAAACAATTTTTTCAATCATCGCGACGACTCGTCTTCGCATTTCAATAGGGGTGTTCGACGATGAGTGTGATTCGCGGTGTCAGCGCTGCGCTGTGATAAGCTGCGTTGAATATTTCGCGTCGAACGAAAGAAAATAGCTGTTGGTGAAAAAAGCGGAACTTCATTTTTCATCCGGACACCGTGAAAGCTCGGGTAACAATGTCGCAAATGCAGATGTGACGCGGCGCGTTGCAGAGCGTAAAACGACAGGCCTTTGATGCCACGCGAGCTCTCGCTTATTATTATTTACGCAGCGCCAACGTCGGGGCAAAAATCATTCAAGAAATGGATGTTCCCGAGGATAATACACCGCGCTGCAAGCGTATTTGATCGAACCTCGATCAAATATTTATACCCACCCAGCTCATTTGCTCGGCGTCGAAACGTCTTCGCGATCGAGTCGTCGTCTGTCCATCGAAACTCCCGCCGTTTTCGAGATTCACACGCAAAAGCGTTGACGATGTTGTTTCAATAATAACAAACGCTTTGGCACAAGGGAATCGATTTGGTTGTACAAAAAATAATAGTGAGATGCTTTCTACATTTTTTTCCCTTGCTTTCTTACACGTGATAAGTTGACCTTGAAAAATAGAAAGGTCAGAACAATTGATATGAAGTATCCCACGCTTTTTTTTATAACAAAAAAAAACTTTTCGTCGATCATTTTAAGCTTGGTGAAGAGATCTGATTACATGGAGTCGAGAATCTTATTATCACCGAAATGAACACGCTGTTTTTGCAATTTTGTGAACCATAATTTTATTTTTTATTTTGGAGCGTTTAAAAATGTTGTTATTGCGAAGAACAATATTTTCTGTGCATCTACGTGGTATGTACAGGGTCGGCCATTTTAATCCATCCACCCGGAAGTTAGCGGCGTACAAACAAATTGTTCGAATAAAACTAGAGAGGGACATGCAACAGAAATGCTTTTCTTCCATCAGGTTATTTCAAGGTCAACTTTTTTTTCGAATGGAAATACCTATTTTTAATTGCATTTGCGAAAACAGCTTACCGTCACTAACGTCGTTGAATACGGAATTATGATTACGTATTTATTTATTAGACGAAAATAGCACTTTTCCGCCCTAGGGCTTTACTTTCCGCCCTAGGGCCACTATCTGCCCGCAAAAGCGTACTTTCGGTGCGGGTGGGAGAAAAAAATCTGTCGCGCGAAAATTGTAAGGTTTCGAGGAGGTCAAATAATGGTAACATTTCCGTTGACCTTGAGCCCAGCTTTCGGGGTCAAATCCGGGTCGATTTCGATTTTCAACGTGCACATCGTTGGTTCTGGGTGGTGCTAAATACGGTATCTGCTGGATAAATAACAAGCGAGTCTTGGGACGCGGAAATGAATGGAAATTGGGGGCAAAAAATGTAAAGCAGTCGAATATACGACGAGGAGGGGGAAATCGTTGCTGCGATGGGGAGGAAAAACAGAAATTGCGCGTACATTATCATAACGCGACGTATCAGTCTTTCGGGAGTGAAAGTAGCCAAAATCTCGTGCCGATGAAATAAATCAAGCGGGTCGCGAAAGGGAAACTGGAGATAGAGGGATGACGAATGAATATCGAGGCTTCGAGATAAAATTTAAATAACGTAACACTTTTTCTCCGCCCGGACGTACGTAGTCCTATTTTCGCGGAGATTCGAGATCCGTCTCGTAAACATTTATTGGTCTGCTTTCGCAGCCCCAGAACTTTCCCCACCTCTCGGACGAAGCGAAGAAATTTCTTTCGCATCGCCACTCGTTTTTCACATCGGCGACATTTTTCCCCCAGACTCCAACAAATTTAACTTCGAGTTTCCCTTTTTCGCCAGCTTCAAAGTTATCCCAATCTTCTTTCCCGAAATTACAGATGCGTAATTGCTTCCGCCCGGCTGCTTTTCTCACTTGTGAATCTGATTTTTGCCCACTTTTAAAATCGCAACGATCTCATTTTTGCCCCCATGTACCTACGGGGCCTTCCACGACGCGTCAAGATCTGACGACCATTTTTCCCATCGTTCCCATAATTTTTCCCATAATAAGGTAGTCGTCGAAAAAAAGAACCCGATTTTTTTTGAAATTTTTCCAAATATACCTATTTTTTCATCATGTTTTTTGAAAATTAAAAAAAAAATCCCAGGATTTTCATGCGATAAAAAATTATGAACACGATCCGAAAAATTATGACGGATGCGCATATTCTTGTCACGGTTTCTTCTACGATCATTTTGCCCGCGCGCGCATTTTCGCGCCAGGGTAAAAACTACTCACGTAGTTCATCGGTCTCCGTGACCCCGAATTTCGGATGGTGGGACACATTTTTGTATTTGCGCCGCGATACGGGCGTCAGCTTTGGCACGTCAGTTTCGGCCCTGATTTACGAGCTTGTTTCCGCAACGCCATAGATTTTCCGGCTGGTTCGTAATTTTCGGGTCGACGCACGTGTAGAATGTGTAATTTGGAATGTCGCGCGTCACTTGTCCGGAACTCGAACGAATTTTCCAACTTTTCACGAAAAAAGTTACCTAGAACACGTTTATATGCGATTTATTCGACACGAATTTCTCCCAATCGCACGAGAAATTTAAAATTCTCATATCAAACCCATTTAAAATTCCGTACAGAATTGCAAAAATTTGTATACACCTATACAGCGCTGTATAAAATTTTATACAATTATTTGTAAATTATATACACATTACATAAAATTTTCCCGAGCTAATTTTTTATCTGTAATTATTTATAATTTATGAATAATTGTACCCTCAGAATTTTATAGGCTTCTGTATAGTTATGTGATTTTTTTTAGCAATTTCGTACATAATTCTGAATAATAATACAACGCGTTGAAGTGAATTTGAAAAGTTCATTTTCAGAAATGAGATCGCAATTTTTGGGTTTGTAATTTATAGCCGTTAAATCGTCGAACAGAACGGTTCGATTTCGCGAACCATAAGCGAATTATTTCGGTGCCAGAACGGATATTAGCGGCGGACGTTTCCTGCCCTCGGTTGATTCTGCTCGCGTACCCCGAGGAAACGCGGTGCGGGATGAAATTTCACGAAATTGAATGATAAATAAACATTTCGAACGAGCACGCAGCTGAGAGTTCAGGTGGAGAGATTCGTTAGGAAATTTGTTAGGAACAGTTTGCTGTTCGCCGACACGTTGATTTTTTCGTCTACTCCGCGATGCTCGATCCGGTAGAGTCTTGCTCGTTATATTCGCTATACCGTTTCGAAACCACGTCCATTTCTACTGCTAACTCGTGTTTGAAATTGGGCGAGTCGCGACGCCAGCGCGACAAGCGATCGAGGACGAAAATCCACGATTTTTATACACGCTAGAGTCTTGCGCACTATATTTCGTATGCCGTTTCACATCTCGTCGCCGCAACGTCGAGCGGCGAGCTGCGACGGACGAAACTAATTCGAGGATCGTGGCGAATCTCAAGGACGCGTGGAATAACGCGAGTGGAAATGGCGACGCGTGGTAGAGTCTCCAGCATTATAGTCCGTATGCCACACCGAACATTCCCAATGATAGGGTTATTCGAACCGCGTCGATGGTAGGATTTATCAAAGAGATGGAATATCTCGTTACGATTAATGAACGCGGCTGAGGATGGATTCTTTGTCTCGGATCTCTTTACACAACGACGCGAACTTCCCGCGATATAATTGACCGATCGATAACCCAATTTGTATCGACGATATCTTCTCGCCAACGAAACCGCCGAGCAAACGATTTCTTTCATCTCCTCGGCTATTTATTTTTCCAAAAATCTTCCTCCATCCTATTTTTTCCGTTGTCTCAGGAAAATGTGAAAAAAATTATACTTTTCTGCTTTCCCCCGATTTTATGAGGCTTCCACGCCGAAGTTACGCGTCTACCAATAAGATTTCTAAAATCTGAGATTTTAGAACATCTAAGATTTGCAACAAAAAATTCACGGATTTCGACGCTTTTTTCGTTTTTGGAAAAATTTGAGGTCGAGTTAGCGCGCAAACACAAGTTTTTCAGCTAAACCAATTTTTTCCCAACTCTTCATCGATGTCGACATTTTTTATAAATCCAAAACAAATCACAGAGAGGCTAATCAACGCGTAGACAAGTGTGGAACGGATGAAAATCCGCAGCAGATTATGCAATAAACGGGGGAAGGAATAATCGTGAGCTTTGCTATTTGATCGTCGACGATTTTCCTGTTTCGTTTCTCGCATTCCGCCTGATCTAATTCCGCGCCGCTAATTTACTCCAAATCCAAACGGCCAATCTAGTCGTTGAACGCGAACGGCTTCAGCGAAACTGCTCGCCACGATGGCGGAAGAAATAAATGGGAAAGAAAATCATTTGCTCTCGCTCGTTGAGATCCCCAACGGATTCTCCAGCTCCATTTATCTCGGGGCCAAAAAAATAATTAAAAAATAAAAAATTGGAAAATTATGCAATGCAAACGATTTTGAGGTTTTTCACAACTTTTTCGAGACTTGCTCCGAAGTTTTTTTTTTTTTTTTACACGGGGGGAAAATGCGGAGGGGACGTGTTTTTCTGGGAGGAGCTGGAGAGGGAAAAGTCTCTTCCTATCGCTTCGTCGCGTGAAATGAAGTTTCTTTGTCGTCGAAGGGAACTTTTGGCTCCAACAATTTTATACCCCGATAAACTTTTCTCTAGCGGCGCTGCTCGCCGGCGAAACATTCGATCTTCGCATTTCGTTGTCATCACACATATCTGGTCGCCCCAGAAATACGCGTGGCTAAAATTAGTCTCCTCGTAAAAAAAAAAAAAAAAAAAAAAAAAAAAAAAAAAAAAAAAAAAAAAAAAAAAAAAGCAGTAGGACAAAATATATTTGCCAGAAGAATAGATTCCGTGAGTTCTACTTCGTCTAATTCTATTAAGTCCATCTGATTCGTTTGTTCGATCAAGAAATAAGTAGAATCGCGACTTGATTTGTATTTACATATTTTTGTCTACCTTCTGGCTCCTTGATTTGTGTAACGTGTGTCGCGACTCGATACGCCTGCGACCAGCTTTTCTCTGATTTTCAGTCAGGCTTTCCGCCATTTTTTGTTTCTTTCGTTGAGGGTTTTCCTGCCTCCCTTTGAAACTCTTCTCTAGTAGCCTCCCATTTCGCGCATGAAAACAGGGCGTGGCATGCATCGTCAAGCTCCGCAGAGTATGGGCATTTGTCAGTGGTAGACCTTTTGCGGTCAAAAAGGTACTTTCTGAAACATCCATGGCCCGAAAAGGCCTGTGTCGGAAGGTAGTTCGTTTCCCCGTAGGGCCTTTCTAGCCACTTTCGAATGTCTGGGATCAGCTTCCATGTCTACCCTCCAGTTTCTACTGCATTCCACGTTTTCGGCCATCTTCTCATCAGGTTTTCCATGGCCTCGTCGCCCTGTCGCATATTTCCTGTCGCTCCTCTGCTAGCAGTTCGATTGCAGGTATCCCTGCTAGTACTCTCAACACTTTTGTTCTCAATTCTCTGGGACTCTCACCCCTTCTGTTGATACTGTACGATGTGCACTGCACACTCTGATGCCCATAAAAAGATACATGGGTGGAGGAATAGATACATGGATAGATGGATAGAAGGATGGACAGATAGTTAGACAGCTGAATATAAAGATAAGTGGATGGATAAATAGATAGCTGAATAGATAGATGCACAGAAAGACACATGGATGGAGGAATATATAGATAGATAGACGGATAGATAGTTAGATAGCTGAATATAAAGATAGATCGATACATAAATAGATAGATGAATGGATAGTTAGATAGATGGATAGATAGTTAGACAGCTGAATATAAAGATATATCGATGCATAAATAGATAGATGAATGGATAGTTAGATGGATGAACAGATAGTTAGACAGCTGAATATAAAGATAGATCGATGCATAAATAGATAGATGGATAGATAGTTAGATGGATGGACAGATAGTTAGACAGCTGAATAGAAAGATAGGTGGATGGATAAATATTCAACTGAATAGATAGATGCATAGAAAGATACATGGATGAAGGAATAAATAGATAGATAGATGGATAGATGGATAGATAGTTAGATAGATGGATGGATAGATAGATGCAGAGAAAGATTCATGGATGGATAAATAAATAGATAGACGAATGAATAGATAGATCGATAGATAGAGAGATGGATGAGCGTTCCACAAAATGTTGTCACGTACAAATATACGAACCAAGTTAATAAAAGCGTGTTAAAAATAGCTGTTCCTGCGGGGGAAAAAGTAGTTTGGAGCAGTCGGTTTTCACGTCGACTCGATGATTTTGACGATTCGAGTCTCGTCGTAGAAAATTCCAATTCGAAAATCGCAATGCCAAGTTCACGCTGGTGAATTATTTGCTTACTAATTTCACGGGGCTGCGTATAAATGCGAGAGAAATTTCGGATCGTCAAGTATGTGAGAAGAACGAAGATATTCGATAATCGCTTCGTCGCGCATGCTCGCCGCGTCCGTAATGAAATTCTGAGTGATATTAATAAATTTTGCATGCCGTCGTCCTCCCAATAATAAATCTGCATCACAGAAGGGTTGATGAAAGAATCGTTGAGTCATCTTTGTAATAATTTACTCCGCCCTCCTCGAGGGGACCGGTCATCGTCTTCGTTCGAGTCGATCATGGGAGAAAAAAAAACCTGTAAAACCGATAAATAGCCGAAAGAAAGTGTGTGAATTTCCAAAATGAATAGACAAATGAATGAAAATCAGCGAGCAAAAATGGATTTTCCCACGAGTTCAGGAATAACTCGGCGTTAACGAATTTCGTCACGAACGGCGAAACTGAAACAATAAAAAAAAGTGGAAAAAAACGGATTTTGCCGTAAATTACAGGCAAACGCTCGCCAGAAATTGGTGTTCGAATAATATAAATATAAATTTCGAGGCGAGAGGAAAACTACGGAGGAGCGAAGCTTGATTTATCGTGATCCCAGTTTTTCTCTGGGTCTCATATAGCTCGTTATTCCTCCATGATAAAGCCTCGTTTGCCTTGATCGTTCGATTATCGTAAATCACGGTTAATGAATCGTACATGCCGAGACTCCTGATCCGATACAAAATTCTTCCAATACTTTCGAACGTTTCGCAGCGTTCATATTTTTCTCACCAGAGATTCCCAATTTTCCATTTTATTGTATCTCTTTCAAATTTAATTTAATTTAATTTTTATTTCATTTCATTTCATTTTATTTTATTCTATTTTATTTCCTGTTATTTTATTTTATTTTGTCTTATTTTATTTCATTCTATTTTGTTCTATTTTATTTTATTGTATTTTAATTTATTTTATTGTATTTTAATTTATTTTATTGTATTTTGTTTTATTTTATTTTATTTTATTTTATTGTATTTTATTTTATTTTGTTTCATTTTATTTGATCCTATTTTGTTCCATTTTATTTTATTTTATTTTATCTTATTTTGTCTTGTTTTATTTTATTGTATTTTGTTCTATTTTATTTTATTGTATTTTGTTTTATTTTATTTATTTCGCGTTTCTGGACCACGAAGCTGACGATGAGAGACAGGAGTAGTCTGCTTTTTTCACCGCGCCATTCGAATCGTATAGCTTGGTGATACGTGGTCGTGATGTTTGTCTGAATTTTGGGCCGATCGAGGTGGGAACGATGTCGCGTTCGAAGGTAGAAAGGGAACTTCGCTTCTGTCGGATTCCGCCGAATTGTTCTCCCTAGTTACGAAACGTCGCTGATTATTTCGAAAGGTCTCCCGTTTCCCCGAAGTGATGCCAGATTATTCAGTGTTCGAGGAAAATTCAAAGGGCTGGAAATTGCGAAGCAAAGCAACGATAATCATTCGACGAAATGACGCTGGATTCATTTGAGTCGCGATAATCCAGTCCCGTTGTCACTCTCGATGAGCCACCCGAGTTCCGAAGATAATCGAAAACCATGAAAAAAAATGACTATCGAGAAATCTTTGAAACAGTCGAGGCTCGCTTATTTTGTGCCCAATATTATAATTCGTGCCCAATATAATAATCAATACAGTTAAATATCTAGCTACGTGATAATCGAGTCGAGTAGTCGAATTGCGCACGGGTTTGTCAAGTTGGGAGGAAAAATGAGGATCGAGAAAATTAGGGGATGAAAAAATTGGGCTCGAGAAGCGAGACGGTAGAAAGCAAGCGAAAGAAGGTTGAACGATGATTCTAGGGATGAGAAGTGGGAGAGAAGGAGGAGAAACGAAGATGAAGAAGAAAAAGAGAGGGGTGAATTAGGCGAATGAAATATAAACGCGGAATACGAGTAGGAAATGAAAGGAGACTGGAACTGCGATGAAAACAAGTATCAACGATGGAAATCAAGTTGGTCTGTCCGTAATCCGCGCAAATACTTTTAATACTTTTCCGGGAAGCTTTATAGCTCGCTTTGCAATGTCGTTGGCGGGGAAAAAAGATATTTAACGTTATTACCGAAGTGGCGAGTCGCCGTCGTCGTTAATGACGCGTAAAGAGGGTCTCGCCAGTGTTTCGTACCGCGATATTCCGCGCGGATGTGTGCTCGACGTGATTTTCGGTCATTTTTGGGAGACCCGAGGCGCGGCGACGACGTTTTCGAGGCGAAGCTGGACCGACGAGGTGGCGAAAGCGCGAAGTGAGGAAGACGAGGGCAATTGGCGATAAAAATGGCGAAGAGCGGCGATGAATTCGAATCGAATGCCATCCGCGATCCCGTGGAAATGGAAAAGCTCTCGCGCGATCTTTGAATTCTTTTCCATTCCGAAACGAGCGCGCGAATGCATCGATAGATATCGCCGGCGCGATCTCGCGAAAGGACAAGTTTATCTCTGGTTAAACGACGGATGAACGCGAATAGAAATCCACCGGGATTCTCGCGGCAGCCGAGTCGTCTCTCTCGCATCAACGATTTACCCGAGGTCACCGATTGTCTTTCTCTCCCTCAACTTTTTCCAACTCCGAAACGAATTTCGCATTTTTCACGCCGCGTATCGTTTCGTACGACAATCGGCTACCCGCGCGAATGCGATGCCACGTCGTGGAATATATTCGCGCTCAACGATGAAACAAATGAAAAGACAAACCGAGCTTTCGGACTGATTTTCCGATTTTTTTTTCATTTGTATAAAATTGAAAAATTTCGCGGCGTGTTTGTGGAAAAAGTTGAGAAATATAATTAACGTGTCGCATTATTCTTCCGAACAACGGAATCTCTCGAATACGAGTTGCGGACGTGGCGAATGGAATATCGGAGTGAAATAAAAAAGCTCCTCGAAATAGGCGAAGAATCGAAAAATTAGCAATCAAACTGATAATAATTGACAGTCGAACGCGTCAAATTAACAACACGAGAAGAGTCCAATAGGTAGGAATATTTTAGGAAATTTGGTTTCAGAGTCGAGCGAAGATGTGAAAATATTCAGGAGCGAAATACGCGAAACTACTCGTTAAACATAGCTTGAATATCTCGCACTTCGTACACATACTCATGAATTCGTGCTAAATTTGGGGAATGTCTGGAATTATACGAACAAAATATCGAATCGAAAAGCTTCGCTAAATCAAAACGTAGAAATATTCGAGTAAACATTTACAAACATCCATATGCACGATACAACAGTTGAATAACATTTATATAACATTTATATAACACTTATAAACTCTTATATAACATTGATTTAACATTTATATAGCATTTATATAACACTGATGTAACACTTATGAAGCATTTGTATAACACTGATGTAACACTTCTATAACATCCATGTAACATTGATGTCACATGTATATAACAGTTATATGCTGGTTATATAACACTTATATAACATTTATATAACACTCATATAACATATATATAACATACAAGGTAACAGACCCAGTTTTTGACCTATTGAACATTATTTTGAGTTTAATAAACGCACTGGGCTACTGTCAGGGTCAGAAACTGCAACGGAAGGAATTTCGAGGAGAGGAAAATGGACCTTTGAATATTAATGTTTAAAACAATAATTTAGATTATTAATCCAATTCGAATAATCATTTCATGCGCGTGACTTAGTTCTGAAAATCCTAAACTAGTTGACGAAATTATAAAGCTCTTCTTCAGGTCAAATTTCATAATAATTATTGCAGTATAACGTCAACGGTCGATCTGAAAAGGTCGGAAACTGGGTCTTTTACCTCGTATAACATTTTATACGTACATATCGTGCGAAATTGTAGGATCATCGCTGTAATCGTCAAGAATCGAGAATGGAAAATCAATAAATAATAAAGTTCGACGCGACATTTCGATATCGTCGGAAGCTTTCGGTGCAACGTTCGACCTAACAATAGAACATCAAGCTTGGCCGTACGAGACTCGAACGATCGCTGAATCGAGTAAACAGGGATTTAATGTCACCTTCTCGTCTCCAATCTGCGTCAGATGCGTATAAATACCGTTGAGTTTACACGGTTGCATTTACGAGGCACGAAACAGACAGCACTTTGTTGCGTGTTGCGACAATTGGAATAAATTTTTGACAAAGATCAAGGCGTGGGGAAAAAAATAAAGACCAAATAGAAGAAAAAAAAGAAAAAAAAAATGTGTCGTCGCTAAAAAATGTGGATCGTAACTTTTATTTACGACGGGGTAAGAAAACGAGGAGCGATAATTCCCTATCAAATTGACAAACGGTTGTTACTTGTTGTTTCCATTGCGATCCGATATCCGTAAGCCACCCTCGGAGGGAAAGAGGAGTTGGCGAACGAGAAGAGATTTCCGAGGCGAACAGGTGTTGTTCTCCCGCGAGGGCAAAGTTTCGAGAAAGGCAATCGATTCCGTCAGCCGTCATTTCGGAACTCCTCGATTCTCACCAGCCATTTTTTTTCCAACACGCGTCGAGTCGCCGGAGCTTTGGGAAATCGACTTCGAGGATTTTCCAAATCGAAAGTCAAACTTCGCAAAAATGCAAACTCGCGACGATCTCGGTGAAAAATCCCAATTCGAGGCTACCCCAATTCCAAATCGGAATACTCGCGCGCTCGCTCGACTTTTTTCAATCAACGTATCACTCCGACGAAGAAACGCCAAACGGCACGATTAAAAACAATCGATTTCTCATTTACTGCCGAAGCTATTTTCTCCTGGATTAAATAATACACCGACGCGATTGATAGCCCCTCGTTAACTCGGAACACAGTTTCCCATTCGAAACGAATATTTACACGGGTTTTCTAACGACCGAAATTCATCGGGAAACGGTGAACATTCCAATTTCATTTCGCTCCCGCATTTTTTACGACATGGCGTAAACATTTTTGGCAAATCCCCTGCCAAAAATAGCACCAATCACTCCTCTTATTCCCATACTGCGTACGAAAAATTATAGTTGAAAACCCCCCAAAAAACTGGCTCTAATTACAAAGCGAACTAAAAAAAAAAAATTTCACCTATCCACGAAAAAATTAATTTGGATCTAGTTTTTTATACCACCGATTGTGCATAGAAACACGAGTCTATTTCAGTGCTATAGATTGCACGACCACGAAGCAACTATGAAACCGACGTGAACAGAAGAGGCGAAAAAAACAAACATCACAATTTTTTCTATAAAATAAAATAAAACAACAAAAAAAATAATAAATTAGCAACAATAGACGATCCTGCCTCACGCAAAAAAGCGATGAGCTTTTTGGGTAAGGCGGGCTAGCTACTCTTCAATTCGGCTGACCACATTTTTTTTTCTCATCGTTTCAAATTTTCAAGTTCAAGTTTCAATTTTCAAAATTAAAAAGAAAAAACGTTTCAAGATTTTGTTGCACACAGACAAGCAAACTAAGTTAATAGAAGCGTGTTCAAATTGGAAACAACAGGTTTTGTGGCAGGAAAAATGAGAACTCGTGTTATTTTTTTGTGAGAAAATTGGAAATCACATTTTTCATTTTTTTCTCTCGAATGCGAGGAAATTCATTGGAAATTTTGGCACATTTTTGATTCAACGATCGGAGCGCCGGCGAAATTCGAAAGCGAAAGCGGCTGCTGGACGGACTTCTTGCGGGAGCGTTGTTGGATGGTTAGTCTCATTGAAGCGCCGATTTCACGAGCCACGAGGCGGATCGCGGATGAAACGCTAAAACGATCAATTCCTAATTGTGAATTGAAATGGTAGGTCATAAATTAACGAGTATTGGCAATTATTGAACACTCCATTTATGCGATTACCTTCCAATTGAACCGCTCGCCTCGACAGCACCGAGCTCCGATCGATAAGCGCGTATTCGCGATTAACAAGTGGAATTGCAGTCGTTGCGTGATTTAGTATAAATCACCGTTGGTAATTCGTATCGTGTTCGTAATTAGCGAACGCAGCGACGATTTTTAGCGCGTCGTAAATTACCATTACGCATTGCACTTCGTTATCGGTCGTACAAAAACAACTCGGTTTAAATACTTATATTGCCTATTCGTCGCAAAAACTACAAATCCGACGAAAACAATTTTTCTGCGAATTTTAGCCAACGAGCGTTCGTCTGCAAAAAACAGTGTAAATTTATCAGGAAACATTTTGCAGGTTTTTTAATTTTTTGGAAATGCGATTTTTCGCGTTGTTCTTTTTTTTAAATCGCATCGGTTGCTCGGCAGCAACCGTGCTTGCGTAAAAAAGCTTCGGAGCTTGTCGAAAATGAGCACCAAATCGGATTTTTTTCCTCGTTGGAAATCCAAAAAAAAAATGGAATTTGCATCGGTTTTCGTTTTTTTTCCTCTATTTTTTGCCAAAGCTCGCGGAATCGAAGAAATTCGCGAGTAAAAAGCGGCGCGAGCTTCCGGAGAGATCGAGAGCAGCGGAGCTGTGATGATGATTGGATAATAAAATCTGTTGGATAATAAAATGACTCCGCGGATTCGGAAACGTTTTTTTATAGCGTCGCGATAAAATCGTCGCGCGTTGTTCGAGTCGAATCGATTTATTTCGGTGCTCTCGCCGCGAGTGACTCGATAAGAGTATCGAGGTGAAACATTGCGATGGCATTACCGAAAGACTCGTCGGAATAAATTGATACGATGCTTCGCGTTTCGCCGCAAATTTTCCCGTCGAGGGACGTGAAAAACGCCCTCGAGGTCGGACGGAACTCGTTGTTCTCCCCTGGACGAGACTCGCGAATTCGAGGGTACGAACTCGGCGGAGCAGACGGGACACTTTCCAAGCTTCTAAAAATTCGGACCGCAGGAAAGTGCAGAGGCGAAATATCGTGAATAAAAGATTCGCGGTGAGTCTTCGCCAAACTTCCCTCCTTCTAATTATTTCACCACCCACGATCTGCATTCTTCCAGTCCCAAAAAAAAAACTGCTGTAAAACTTTCAGAACAATGTGTAAAAGCTGCAAACCTGCTGTTGTATACACCTAACTCTCTTATCACGTTCTCGAAAATGTGATTTTCACATTACACAAACAGATGACCTTGAAACGTGAATTTCACGTTGACGAAAATACGAATTTAGGGTCTGCTTCAACGGAAATCGTTTATCAAATTTTTTTTTACCGTAAAAAAAGCTCCAATGTTAAAGTATTCAACGGGCTAAGTGTCAAGAATAATCGTAGCGCGGAAATATTGATTACATCACGTCGAACCAATTATTTATCATTAATAGTCGTGAAAAAAAGCTCGAACGTCCATTTGCTGTTTTTAAACTCGACAGCTAATGTGAGACTAACATTTTTTGTTGTTGTCGTTATAACCACAAAACCTGACTATACCATTCTTACATACTAATTCCTCTTCGTGTTGCACAATTTTTTTTTTTAAAAATATCATAGTTTTGTTGTTGTTGCTGAGCAATTTCTGACCTGCTCTGAAATTGCTCCTTTATTTGGGTACATTTTCTGTCACAGTTACGAATAATAACTAGTGGGAATTCGAACGATTTTCCGGCATCATGCTGATGACCTTGAAATTTTAAATAACATTTTTCACATTCGTCACATCTTCGTCCGATTAAATTGCTCAATTTTTTTCCAAAAGCTTGGTTTGTTTGTTTGTACGTAACAAAATCTTTCAACGTGACTTCCAAAAAAAATAAAGACACTTTTTTTTTAAATTCAAATTTGCAAAGTTTGTAAAACTAAAAAATAAATCATAGTTGCAAAAAAAACAACTAAAAAACAAGATTTTATAGTGGAGTAAACTAAAAAATGGAAAATAGTTTTTTTAAACTGTAAATTATTCTCCATTTTTTGCAGTAATTTATCGTAAAAGCGTGTTTTTCAATAGGTTTTTGAGAAAGTGTAATTAATTCGTATCAGACGTAACTTTAGAGTTTAGCTAACCATTTCTCAAAATTTTGGACCGCCGCGTCGCGAACGTCTTCGTTAACGCGAGGTATAATTCCGCAAATTTCGAAAGTGGAGCTTTAATAAAGTATCGCGCGTCGCACGCGTCGTAGACATTCTTTTGTCTCGTTCTCTCCTTGCTGAATACTTCGCCCGAGTTCCGCTCAGCATCGTTATAATTAACGATAACGAGAGACGCGTACGACGAACTCGCGTTCCTCGTCGTCGTTGTTGTTCCTCCGGCGTCCAAAGTTTGTCAAAATTCACCTGTTTTTCTCTGCTACGCGGTAAAAAAAAACGAAATACGTGACTCGATTTTTGCTTCACTTCCGGTGTCGAAACGCTACCGGAAACGCGATCGAGACTCGTCTGACTATAATTCACTTGTCATTCGCAAATTCTCCTTCGGCTCAGCCAGGTATTGTCGCGCGACGGGGTGGCCGAGGATTTGCCATTCTTCGAACGCGAGGAACCTCTAATTATACGTGGGGTGTCACGCGCAGGGTTCGAGCGTGATTTGCACCTCCGATCATCCGGTACATTTGTTCGCGAAGATTAACGGAAATCGCGCGAGAACTTTTTTTACGCCCATTCCACGTTTCATAGTTTGACCGCGCGAGGAATCACACGCGGTGGGCAACAGTGCAAACAACGTTGATCGTATAGTCATACATTCCGTTCGATCTGTTCGAAACGTCACCAATTTTGAGCTGCAAGTGCGAAAATCGATACATTTTTCAAAGCCATTTTTTTTGGGCCAGATAGCTTCGGACAAACCTATTGACCAACAATCGTAAGCTCAAAAACCAATAGGTTCTGAACTCATGTATTTGCCAAGTATTGGCTACTAAAGCTGTGCACAGCTTATGGAAGAAAAGTATTTATGCTCTCGGTAGTCGCTGACAAAAGTATAGAAACAGTCGGTAGTTCTTCGAAAGTTCCAATAGTTCGAGTGGATACACAAGAGTGGGACCAATAGTGACTATGGAGCAACTATTGGACCTGTGTGAACGTTAGGAACTATTGAAAACGTTCACTGTTGGTTCCAGTGATCCATTCAGTGGTGGAGCACAGAACTATTACTCAATTTGAACTACTGAAAACGTTCACTATTGATTCCAGTGATCCATTCAGTAGTGAAAAAATAAAACTATTGAAACACTTTGAATTAGTGTAAATGTTCGCTATTAATTCAGTAGTGAACAAGTATCATTAAATCACTGTCGTGGAAACTATTGCTTATTGTCTTCAACTATTGAAGATATTTACTAAATTGAGTAGTACGCCTTGTGAAAACTATTGGTAGTACTACTGGTGAAGACTATTGAGCAGCACTACTCATGGAAACTACTGGAGACTATTGAAAGCTCTACTGGTGGAACTATTGAGCAAGTTACGGTTCTACTCAGTAGGTTCACCAGTCGTGGGGTTCAATTTACTACTGAGAAAGTCCTATGCTAATGATAAATTGTTCTTTCAATAGTTTTCAACAGTTTTTTGAGTAGTTTCCCATTAGTTTGCTGGATATTCTCCTAATAGTTTTCTGACACTTTTGTCAGTAGTTTTGTGAGTGGTTCTCCAAAGTTCTTTTCCATGTGGGTGACTAATGAATGGGCCAATTTTTATATAAAGGAATAAATTATTGAATAAATAAAGGAATAAATAAATTGAATGAAAAATAATACGCGACACGTTCAGTGATTTCTGCAAAAGCTCCGAGGTGCGCTGAAAAAGGGTTTCGCAGGGGGATGCGAAGCATTGGTCACAGCTGCGGAATGCAAAAGAAGTTTTTCGTGACTTTTTTTTCAGGCAGAATACGACGGAAACAGAGGGAAAAGGGGTATTCTCGCGGATTTGCAGATCATTGCCGAGATGAAATTGGTTTTTGTGGTCACGGTTACGGAAAAGCTCGGGTAATTATGCTCGGAAATGGCGATACTCGGGGCGAGGCGCGACGCGAGGGGAGACATTTGGTTGGGGAAAATGCGAACAATCCGACGATTTCCATTCCCGTCGTGCGGGGATCAAAAGGAGGCCTTGTCTCGAAGGTTAACCGAATATCGACTCCGCGAGCCGCGACATTGCGGTGGCTCCGAAGCTTTCGTAAATTAGAGAGCATCGCGGGAGAAAGCTGCTTTCGCCTAGGTACTTGTGCGCGTAGCCGAAAGATAACGCTGCGTTAATAATAACCGTTCCGAGGTACTTTGGAATACCGGAATCCCGGTCCCTGTCCGCGTCCTAAAAGCTTTATTCTCCGAATACATGGAGAACTACGAGGAATCTGGAGCCTGCCGGTTATGAAAAGTGGCCCGAGCAAAGACTCGCGATCCGTTGGAAGAATATTTCATCCCCCTCGGATCGAACCGCCCCGAAAACATTGGCGAATAAAAAAACGGAAACGAGTAATAATCGCAACAATTATAACAATAACGAGTAGAAATTGTGACGATTGTAACAATAGCTGGTAATAAATCTAATTCTCAATAGTTCATGGATAATTATTATCAGTGACAATTACTTCTGGTTAGAAAAATAGAAGAATAGGAAAAATTGAGGTACAAAGACGATCGAGCTGAAAATGGAATGTTCGTCAGTGTAAGAATAAATAAACATTGGGAAAAAACACCTTGTCATTCGTTTCTTCTAGTTACGAAAAAAAGTCGTTCGATACTCTCGCTATTATCAAGGGACAGGCGTTTCCCGAGATAACGAATTTTGGTGGTGCAAAAAGGGGTTAAATTCAGATCGAGGGTGTAGCTCGCTTCTGCAATCCAAATGAATTCGGGAAACACTGATTGCTCGATCGAAGTTAGCGTCGATCGCAAAAAGTCGAGGCGGTGCGGATCCGGGAGCGCGAATAGGTTCTAAAATGAAATGTGAACACTGTTCACATTTCAATTGCGGTTCGGACGTGGTAAATGTCTTGGAAAGTTTCGCCGAACACGGCATTTGAACTGAATTCTCAATTATTGCGTCGTTCAGAATACACGAAAAGTTCTCGAGTTCATCGATTCTGGAAATTTGAACCAGGTTCACTTTTCATCAGAGGTTCACCGACGAAGTACACTCGAAGTTGGCCTGTTTTTTGCAACTCATTCTCTTTTTCCAATTCTACGTACTCTTTCCCAACATTTGGAACCGCGAAGAATGTAGACATCCAACTTTTAGCAAATGTGAACCCGGTTCACATTTGTTTCAACAGTCGGGAGTCAACACGGGTTCGGGAGTTCAGCCCTATTGCAAATTTCAATTCAGTCTCGGATTATTCTACCGACGAAAAACCGAGGCAGACTAGAATTTCGAACATTACTATTAATTTGAACCTATTGCTAGATTCTTCCAACGTACGGAAACGCAATAGTAGTTCTCAGAGGTTCAAGGTTACGCGGGAGTTCCAGACCGATCGAAGGATGAATTCTTGACCTAGAATCCATCGCCGATCGAGATTCCCGTGAAATGTTCATCATCCAGAAGCGATGCGAATCTGTCGCAAGTCTCGGCCATGTAATAGGTTCGCGCAAGAGGCTCGGTTGCAAGATCGAGCCGGATTTCCGAGTTGAACAAGTTAGGTTCGTAGTAAGCCGATGATTGTGTGAGATATGCTCCCAGGACTTAGCTACGAGTGAGTTGCTCGTCCAAAGATCTTTGTTTGAACGACTAATGTACTTCTCCTGTTTCGTTGACACATACTTCCGCCACGCCGTTCCACGTTCCAGCTTTCGCGTCATGTATACCGTAGCTATAGCTCGTCAACAAAGAACCGCGAGCGCCAACACCTCAGAGACACCCGCGAAAATACCGCGGAAGCAATCTCCAACACTGTAATGTGACTCATCTTTTATTTATCATCGTCGTCCTCGGCTTATTGTTACAGTCCAAAATTCGGATCTAGTTTCAAGCTGTTGTAGCGTCAAATTTTCGTCTCTAACTTTTTACGGTAAACTCAGAAAAATAGGGAGAATAAAATGGCGGCCCAAATCAAACCAACATCTCGACAACCTCTTCGAGTTCCGAGTAATTGAATTGAAAAGTGTTTGCAAATTTTCAATTCCTCGCAAACCCAGATGAACATAAATCCAGGGTCAATTCTCGTTGCAGATTTGATTCATAATTGAAAAATGTCCAATGATTCGACAACTATTCGCACCTATCGATGAAAATAAGTCGGACGGCGGGAAAATGTAAATTGGCTCGAATTTCAATTACTCTTACGTCGTGATAGAGCTGCGGCGGGTCCGTAAACGCGGTACGTGGTTTCCTCGATGATTGGAAACAGTCGGTCCAACGCCAACCTAACGATAGTCGTGGCGATGGATGTTATATCATTGTGAATATCGATAACACGTGCCGATACAATTCGAATAATCATTTCTCGGAGGCGGCAGAAGTAATCCCGCGGTACCGATCAATCGTCACGAATTATTGCCAACGAGTGCGTCGACCGCTGCGAAATTTATTCGATAATCTCCCGACTAATCTGGAAATTATACGCTGATCACATTTGGCCATTCTACGCTGATCAGAAAACGGAAATGGACGAGATTGCACGAAAGAATATCGTGCCAACGAATCGTTTCCAAATTCCTCGATTGACAATTAATCCTCTCGCGGTGTCTGACCGTGAGAAAGAAACCTATCGAGGCTCTCAATAGTAGCTGACAAAACTATCGAGGCAGTCAATAGTTCTTCGAAAATTTTAATAGTCCGAGAGGATATTCAATAGTTTGGTCAATAGTGACAGTGGAGTAACTATCGCACCTGTGCAGTTACTAGGAACTATTGAAGACATTCACTATTTGCCCCAGTGATCCATTCAGTAGCGAAGGATATATAACTATTGACTTAACTTGAACTATTGAAAACGTTCCATATTGACACCAGTGATCCATTCAGTAGTGAAGAATATAACTATTGATTCAATTCGAACTACTGAAAACGTTCACTATTGATTCCAGTGATTCATTCGGTAGTGAAGGATATAACTATTGATTCAATTCGAACTACTGAAAACGATCACTGATTTCTGGAATGGAAATTCACTTACGAGCGAGACACGTTGATGAAAAGAACTTGAGATGAAAAGATGTGCTAAAATTCGTCGTTGAAAGGCAGGAGCTTGTGGAGAGTGGAAGGAATTCACGATTCGTTGCACGTAACATCTGTAACTCTTCAAAAGTTTTGGGTAAAGTTCGGGCCACCGAAACCTAGGAGAGCTGAAACTTTCGCAAATTCAGCGAGAAGATTAAGCGGTCGTTGTATGTAGACGTGATTTTGCAACGAAAGAGGGAGACGCGGATTGTGACGTTGAACTCGTGTCATACGAAGGGAACAGACGCTTCTATTCTTCGCTTCTCAGGTGTCGCAGCTTTTTTTTCTTTTTCTTTTTTTTGAACCGCTCAAAATGGAGCCAGGATTTTGAAAGACGGTGGAAAAAAGGGTTGCGTTTTTATGCTCCATTTCCCCCCGACTGACGAGTTCATCGAGGAGGCTGGAATGAAAACAAATGGATTTCAAGACGTTCGGCTGACGCAAGCCGACAGCGTCGAAAAAATCCGATAATTATCGTCGACCTTCGTAACGATATAAGCACATCAGTCATCTCTCCTCGGGGCTTTTTGAAGGGTTCTCATCTCTGATCGTAGCTGATGCGAGATTCGCCCTCAAAAAGCTTCGGAGGCAGCGAAAAGCCAATTACTTTTATTCGATATTCGATATTTCAACTCCCCCATTTGAATTTGGGAGAAAAGGAGCGGAAATCTCAGCTCCACAGGATTATTTCCATAAGAATACGGAATTCAACATTAGGAATACGGATTTTTGCCTACGTCGTCAAAAAATCCGTCGCGAAAATACGGAGACGACGAAGAAGAATGAAAAAATATGAGAAGAGCGAGTGAGAAATTTATGACGAGTTTTTCGTCGAAAGTCCTCGAGTTTATTTGAATTTTTCAGAATCGTAGTGCTGGAAACTTCAGCTAGACTGAAACTGTGATCGTCGAAAAATTCCGACGCGTCGAAAACCAATTTTCGCGTGAATCGTAGTTTTTCAAGAGTTTTCCGATTTTCAAGGACGTTTCGCGTGCTTCTCGAGTATGTTGCGCCGGAATATGAGAGATTTCTCGCTCTGGTTCCTACGAAGGACGGAGGAAAGATCTATTTCTCACAGAAGACAGGCAATTTTCGACGTCCTGGCCAATCTTCGTCGGTCGATCAATCAATCGCCGAATTATCGCCAAGTCGGTATCAGAACAGTCGTGAGCAGGTCGAGATAATAGTTTAACTTTTCGCCGCTCGTTAGTCCGATGATTCATCAATCTGCGACATTTTTTCTCTTTCTCTTCCGAGCGTGGGAAGCGAAGGAGAATAATCGGATTGCAGCGATTTCAATCGGCGCAAAATTTTCTGCGTAAACAATGGAGCGTCGTTATCTTTGTTTCACTGGTCACATTACGCGAAGAATCACCCTGTAGCCGCGGAGCAAACAACACTTTATCGAATAACCAGCCTCACCCATGGCGCGCTGATCGTTCCGATCCTGCGCGGATCAATTCGATCGAACGACGTCGCCCCTTTTCAAATTTTGCTGAATTAGAAAAAAAAAACGACTATGCAAAAAAAAGATATTAAAAAAAATTGAAATTCCAGCGTTTCAATCATTCGAAATTGGGGTAAATTACGAATTACTTATTTACGAAGGTAATTATCATTGTTTCGCGATATTAATATCACATCTCACCTTAATATCGTAGTCTCAGACCTTTGAGGGAATTTTCGAGAAATTCGGCGCGTATTTACGACGGAACTTGCGCGAGATTAACTTTGCTGGTTTGGGACGGAGGGAAAGTCGACGTGTCGCAAGTTCTGTGGAACTCGGCAGATTCCGAGACTCGCTGCTTCCGCATATGATTTTAGAACGTGAGAATCGACGAGGAAAAAAATGGTTGTGACCTTGAGAAAATTCGCAGTCAGAAATATGATCAGAGTTGGATGTTCGATGACGATATACGAACGATCTCTCGCGAAATAGCGTTGGGAAACGTTTACGTATCCATTTTCCTGCGTGTCGACGTTGGAATTAAGTTCCAAGCTTCCATTCTCACCCTCGTAAATTTCACCGGACCAGCAGGCTCATATCTTTGTCTTTCCTCGATCGATCAATCGAGTTACGGTGCAGCGCGCTGACGAATCACCCGTCAGGGCCATTTGCACCGAGCATGAGAAACCCTCCAAAATATCTAAGACTTCGAAACGTGTCACGGTTCTCCGTATGGAAAACAACTATCGAGGCTGTCAGTAGTAGCTGACACAACTATTGCGGGACTCGATAGGTCTCCGAAAATTGTAATAGTTCGAGTGGATATTCAATAGTTCGGTCAGCAGTGACTATGGAGCACTATTGGACCTGTGTAGTTACTAAGAACCACTGAAGACGTTCACTATTGGTTCCAGTGATCCATTCAGTAGTGAAGAATATGACTATTGACTTAACTTGAACTACTGAAAACGTTCACTATTGGTTCCAGTGATCCATTCAGTAGTGAAGAATATGACTATCGACTTAACTTGCACTACTGAAAACGTTCACTATTGGTCCCAGTGATCCATTCAGTAGTGCAGAATATGACTATTGACTTAACTTAAACTACTGAAAACGTGCACTATTGGTTCCAGTGATCCATTCAGTAGTGAAGAATATGACTATTGACTTAACTTCAACTATTCAAAACGTTCACTATTGATTCCAGTGATCCTTCAGTAGGGGAGAATAAAATTATTGACTCAATTTGAAGTACTGGGAACGTTCACTATTGGTTCCAGTGATTCTGTCAGTAGTGAACAGATATCATTAAATCAATATGGTGGAAACTATTGCTTATTGCCCTTAACTGTTGAAAATATTCACTACATTGGGTAGTACTACTGGTGGAGACTATTGCACAACATTACTCGTGGAAACTACTGGGCAGCACTACTCGTGGACACTATTGACGGCGCTACTGGTGGTTTCACCAACATTGAGGTGCAATTAACTACTGCGAAAATTCTACGCCACTGATGAATAGTTCATTTAATAGTTCTCGCAATAGTTGCTCCATTTGCGACCCAAGTCACGTGGCGTGTGCTGTCACTCGAGTGATCCGAGTCGTCGGTCACGTCCCACGAAACTCGTCGTACATTAGTCGGTGGGGAGCCACGGATCTCGTCGGAAATCTCGGTTTCTCTTTGAAAGGTCCACTTCCCAGAGTTGCAGCTTCCTTGCGAAGGTAGCGTGAATGGGATTCGGGTTTGTGCCAAGTGATTGGCTGTACGGCGGCGCCTCTGCACCGGGCGAATCCGTAATTTTGGGATCCCGACTCCCATCCGGCCTTTGAAGCTGCTTCGAAGGTTCGCCGATCCACGAATTCTCGATCATCCATCGTCTTTTGAACATCCTTCAAACACGATTTCGTCATCGTCGTTCGAAAAACGTGATTTTCAGGAAAAAAACGCCAAAAACTTGGGAAACTATGATAAAATTGAAGTGCATGTAACATGAGAGTGAGACAAGAGAGAGCTTCGAAGAAAATAAATTGTAGCGGATTTTTTTTACAGATCCACGACACTTTTGGACTTCGAAATAATTTTTTGTTTTATATACAACGGTAATAATCTGACATATTGACAGTCGAAACTGTTTGAAAAAATATGTGGCTAGATCGAGGGAGTGTGGAAAGTTGTTGCATGCATATTCATGTTATAAATCGAGTTATACCGTTATTCCGCGTATCCCCCACTTATTCGCACGTCCTCGATCATCGCTGAATTTCCCAACGCCAAAAGAATCATTTATCGACAAGTGTTCCAGCAGTTTTTTCGACGACTCGCGATAAAAATAATTGCGCTGAATTTGGAGAAAAATTGTTGTCAGAGAATTTCGAATGAGAAACGAGAAAAAAATAGGAGTTGCAAATTTTTCGCGTGGCAGAAAAAGAGAAGGAATTTTTTTTTTGGTGAAATTTCCGAAAAAAATGTGGAAAAATGTTGGTATTTCGAATAACGAGAGAAGGTCGTCGTAATTCAACGTTATATCCTCGTTACATTCGGGTTGCCCGTTCGGAATTTTTGTGCCAAGATAATTTGGGATCGTTCCAAAAAAAAGTCCGAAGAAACGCGCATCCGACGACGTTTTATCCAGATAATTTGACGTCGCTGAAGAAATTCAGCGCAAAGATAGCGCGCGCGCCTGAGAGAATTAGCGGGGATCACTCGGAGCTTCTGTTTCTCTTCTTTTTCCCCGTCTGTTTTTCAGCGGCGCTAAGAGACAGAGGCAGAGGCGCTCGTTCGATATGTAAATCGAGGGAAGAGATTCGGAGTTCTCCGAAAGATTGAATTACGAGCAGACGTAGACATCGGCGATAAGTTGATTCGAATATGAAAACAGTTTCGAGAAACAATGAAAAGTGCGCGGAGCGAATTAGCAGACTCGAGAGGCTCTCTGCTCGCGCATCGCACCGAAGTTACATCGAATCGAATCAAGTGAAAATCTCGACCTGTTTTTCACTCCCGGTAAAAGTAATGGCGGAGGGAAGAAAAACTTTCGGCGTAAAGATGAGAATATAAATTCGAAGGTTGGACGGGAATTTGTTGAATAGCAAAATTCATATTCGGCGAAAATTACGCACATCTGCGAATAATGGGGCTTCTGATTGTTGTTGAGCAGCTGGAGTTCATTTCCATAACGATTTTCTGCGCAGAATCCGAATCCGAGCTCAGAATTGCGCTATCGCGTCTGGATTTTGAGATATTTGAGGTTATGTCCGCGAAAAACGGCTATTTTGCGGATTTTTGAGGTTAGATACAGGCTGAACGAAAATTTTCTAATTTTTTCTACACATCGCGTCATCTAGTACCCCTCTTTCCCTTCAAAATGAGACCTCGAATGATACTGTGCGATGCTTCGTTCGAAAGTTATGGCCATTTTGAGGCGAGGTGATCGAATGGGCTACACAAACCCTCTTTCGTCGTACAATGTTTAAACCATGTCAAACATACAACCCGAGTTGCGTTGCAGACGATGCTGATCACGAATCTAAGGTCAGATTTCGAAAATTTAAGATGGCGGCGCCAATATGGCGGACGAGCTTTTTGACAATGGACCGATTTCCGCCAAATTTGGTATACGGGGGTTTTCGATATCGCTGACTTAGAATCTGAGCGCAGATTTGTAACCAGCAGCCTCGAGAACCCTCTAGTTATATGTTTGTCGTGGTCATCTCACCTTAAAATCGCCATAACTTTCGACTGAAACATCGTACAGTCTCGTTCGAGGTCTCATTTTGAAGAGAAAGAGCAGTACTAGATGATGCAATGCATAGAACAAATGAGAAAAATCTCCTGCAGCTTGTATCTAACCTCCAAAATGTCCAAAATAGCCATTCTTCGTGTACATAACCTCAAATATCTCAAACCCAGACACGATAAGATAGTTCTGAGCTCGGCTTCGGATTCTGCGCAGAAAATCACTCCGGAAATGACCAACAGCTGCTCAACAACAAAACCCCGCGAGTCCGCGTTACGCATCGAAGAAAATCCTCAGTTCGTTGATAATTCGTTCTAATGAATGCATGTTCGTTTTGCGGCTGTGAGCTGCCGATGAAACTCGAAATTAGAGAGCACGCAAATACAAACATATGCTGTACTTTCTTCTTTGGCTGAAAACGACGTGGCAATTACGAGAACAGCACTCGGCGCGTGGTAACAGGCCACTGTAAAGGCAATTCTCATTGTCTGACCAAAAACTGTTGCGACTACTGAAAACTCGCGCCGCGTGGCCCGTGTTTCACACAAATTGGCTCATTTCGGGCTCGCGATTATCTTCGTACTTCTGTGTTTCCTCGACACTCCGAATGATATTGTTTTGCTAAAATGGACAGTGCTCTGGCGAATTTTCAATTTATCCATCACTTTTTTTCACTCGCTGGATCGCGACTAGAAAATTGATTGCTTCGAGCGTTGTGCTTTTTTTCTAAGTACCTTTGTCTACGTATTTTCGACTTTTCACCGCGTCGAACGTGCAACGCGATATTTGTTTCGCGAGGGAGAGCGGAAATACGAGAGCTTCGGCTTTAAGGCTAGAGCTTTCGCGATGGGATATCAACTGCGCGCGTTCGCTGATTGAAATCGGAGGATTTTATTGAAGATATTAAGTAGTAGTTTCCAATGATACCGTACCGGTAGAAATCCGCTGGCAGACGGCGTATTTCCAAAGAGTGGAAAAATAGATCGACTCGTCCGACACCGAACTGCTATTACACTGTGGTCAAACTATCGCCGAACGTTGAAACCGTCGAAAATTCCGGATTTTTTTTCGAAACTTCTCGTGTTTTCTCAAGAACCATTCCAATTGTTTTGTTCGCGTGGAACATTTTTTTGGCCATCCGCAGTCGATTAGTTTTTTTCGGTGGCAGTTTATCTATATAAAAAAAATGTGTGTAAAAAATGCTTTTTTTTTAGTTCGTAATTTTTCATCGAGGTGTCAGATGAAAGTCGTCAAATTTCGACGAAGAGTAAAGTCGGAGCGTTAATTATTAATATTCGATGGCGAGGCGAGATTCTAGCTGCCGAAGTTTTTGAGACTTGGCGACAAGGAGAAAAAGTATCGTTTCGCCTCGCGAGGACGAATTCCGATCGCGTTAATTGCGCGATGGGAATCGTCGAGGGCTTGCGATTCCGAAAACTTTTCCAAGCATTCGAATTATACGACGACAGAGTTCCACTGCGAGAAGTGCGCAATTGTCTTGGAGATGGGAATTGGAGAGAGAAAAAAATGCCAGTGGAATTATATGCCATTCCTGAGCGGTGAACAGAAGAGAGAGGGAAAAAGTGAAAGATACTTACTTTATTCCATGATTAAAAATGACACTCAATTTTTTGCAATATAATTATTTATAACAATATTCGCATATTTTCATTTTTTTTTTATTTGACGTAACTTTTCGAAAACCTGCTGAAAGTGTTCTCAGAGTAAAAATATGAATTTTACTTCGAAAAAGGACTTTTACCGCGCTGTAGTCGCAGGCTCGGGCGGTAATCTCGAACGCGGGTGGCAATGGCCCACTTTCCTCCCTCGTAGCGCAATGTACTATTTTCCGCCCGGCGAAAAAATCACATTTCCCGACCTTAATTCATTTTCGGCTCGCAGGACGATTTCTAATCGCCTTTCACCGAGAAATCGTCGATTCACATTATTCTCGCGTTATTACTTTTCGAATATCCTGCTTGCATGGAAAATATTCTTGGGATGTTGGATGGTAATTCGATGACGAGGACAATTCTGCTAGCAGAGAAGGCATTTCGTGCAGAATCTATTCGGGGGAAATCAGTTTCTAGAAAATTCGCACGGCCGAGGAAAAATGTAAAAGTCTCGTATAGCGCGACTTGCGATGGGAAGACCCATTTCAAAAGTCATAAAACTAGTCTGAAATCCAGTTTGGAATTCCAGAATAACGCGAACCTGCGGCGAACCGTTTTTACGAGGGCAGAAAACGCTTATTTTGCTCGTTTGGTATCAAATATTGTACTTTACAACGTTCTGTTACTTCGTTGCTGCAAAATCGTGAATAATTTCATTTACCACGCCGATATTTCATTGGCTTGTTATTAATTTTCGAGCAAATGTTCGTACTTGGCTTCATTTTCCATCTGAAAATATTATAATTCGCAATGATTTCACTGAAACGAATATTTCTTGGGAAGTCGGAATTCCACTTCGATTAATACTCGGTCAGTGCTGTGTCATTAATTAATTGAAATTACTTTTCGGTTGGTGCACCTGAGATATCCATGTTTTTCGGATGAACAATTCCATTTCCAGACATTACCAATTATTAAAACTATTTTCAAAACAGAAAAAATAGTGATCCTCTGTCAGCTTGGTTTTAAAATTTGTAGCATGAAGAAAAATGTTCACATACACTTTTTAAAACAAGATTAAGACTCGAACTCAAAAATCGCACATAAAAATATTGTGAATAATTTTTAGGCATTTTTTTCTGAAGAGTGTGTGAGGAAACAGAAATTTCAACGACAAAAAATTCGATTTTGGACCAGTTGTGAAGAAGTTACGAGCGAGATGCTGAAAAAGAGCGTCTTTTGAACCGGTGATGAAAAAAAGTCAGAAGATGAAGCGAATCGAAAATTTGAAGCGTCCGATTTGGCGTGGAACGCCCTGTATATGTTTGGGGAAGGGAAATGAATGGAAAGGAATCGGAGAAACATCGATGAACGGTCAGTAATGAGGAGACGGTACGCGGGAAGGAAGTTTCCGCAAATCTGTCGGCCAGCTTCTTTCACGAACGTCGTGTATGCGATGCAATCGATCATCGCTGCCTTTGTTCCCTCCCGATTCGATAAAGCTCCTCCCGCGCATCCGTAGAATTTGCCAACAACGAATTCCCTCGTCTGATCCGATTTTCCCTCAAAGCACTTCTTGCCAGCCGAAGAAGACGCGATTCGTTTCAGAGACTTTCCGTAAGAACATCCCGAGCGAGCTTTGCGTTCGAAAAGCCACGATGGAGCCGATTTAGACCGAATATTCAATTTTTTGCTCCTTTACCTTTTTCGTTCCGATGTATACCAATATTTTCCGACGTCGCTCCAAACGCGAGGCTCATCATTCTTCTCCCAAATCAAATATGCTTGCCCTTTTCGAATCTCCGAGCGACGCGGATGACATATCGAATTATATCGAAGATAACGCGATTCGGGCCGAAAATAGTAGCCGAGCACAGAATTTAGAAATAAATCGGATGAAAAACGCAGAAACGTTCGAGAAAAATTATATCGAGCGATTTTTTTGGAAAAAAAATTAAAGTGAATAATTTGACAGTTTGCTCTCAGCGTGACCATAACTCAGTTTGCTCACGGCGAGCATGGCGCATCTCGTAGGATTGAAATAACTGGATAAAATACATCCGTTACGAAGTGACATTTACGATCGGCTAGCGAAAACGAACTCAGGAATGAGAAAGGTCAGTCGGGTGGTTAAATTTCGTTGCGAAACACCCTGATGCTCCGAAATATTTCCTGCGGATTGTACACAGCGACAGTGTGGTTTTTTGAAGGTTTTTTCCAGCTCCAAAGACGGTTCGACCTTCAAACCTGTTGCATTGTTCGAACCTCGAACGTTCGGGTCGCTAGGTTCACATTTCTGGATCGGTTCACTGCACCACGTTTGTCAAATTTCGAACGCTGGAACAATTCAAGATTGAATTCCGATTGCTGACATAATTTGGAAGCCCAAAATAGTCGATTATTTCAAGCTCTATTGAAAAGTGAACACAGTTCACATTTTACGGTTCACATTTCGCTCCCGGGCGCTATTTAATTTCTGGACGCGAACCAAATTAGGAATCGGTCTCAAACGCCGCTGGAGAATAACTGTCACACGTTTTCGTGACACGAAACTGCGATGAAAAGCGAAAAATGGGTTCACATTTTTGGAAACGTTCGTTTTGTGAACCTATTTCTATTTATTCTGATAAAAATGCCGAACGCCAACCTCTTACCGCCAACATCTCGAACCTCGTTCATTTGTCAGTCATGAGAAATCTTACTTCTTTCCAGGCTTCAAAGTCTTGTAAAGAGTTTAATCTTCGAACCGTAATGAACAATATTGACGAGACACGAATTTTACAACATCTCTACCTCAACGATCAAACACGCTGGATGACGTCCGGAATCTGGTGGAAAAATGAAGAAGAAGCATCGCTTCGTTCGAACGCGATCGTCTCGGTTCTATAATTAATGCCGTCAAATAAATTTGACGCGACTATTAATTAAACGTCAACCGTCATTCCAGAGTCGACTTAAGCCGCCTGACAAACGACAATCTGTCTCCAGTAGGCCTAAGTCCGGATGAGTTATATTTTTTCGGTGCGAGGCTCGAGTTTTGCCAGAATGACAGTGTCTCGTGCCTGGAGCACGCTCATATTTTTCCCGAAGCCGTTAATCTTGTCTCAAAATCGAGCCGAAACTGTAGATTCGTCTGGCATCAAGTACCAAATCTTAATACCCTGTCATCCGCCTATTTATCACAACCAAACGAGATTTGTGATCGTGTCCAACGGGTTTGCGCCAAACTTACGACCACTTATCACCGTAATTGTGCAAAACAAAGATTTATTTCCGCAATAGTTCCGTGAACTTGCGGCGAACCTTCGGAAAAGTGAACCGTCATCGGATTCGTGAACCTATTTGAACTCTGTGAACCTGCTGAGAGTGAACCATTTCCAATGTATAACACTTCCCAGTTGAACCTAACGAAATGTGAACCTATTGATGTTAGGTGAACCTATTGAAAATCGTACCTGGTGAACCTCTTCGCAGAAAAATTCGACTTGAACTAATATTTATCGAATCTCTGCGGATATATTCGGCAATACAGACCATTTGGGAATGGCTTTCGAATAAATTTGTCAATTTGTCGCGTGATTCAAAAATCTGAGCTTTAATTCTACGAGACTGTAGAATTATTTCGACGACGTGAACCGAATCAAAAGCTTGGCGGATTGTTTATTCGCCTTGAAGACCGGGAAACTTTTCGGTGGAAACGCGTTTATCGTAATTTTGCATAATTTGAGAGATAAATTGTTGGGAAGTTGGGAAAAATGATTCGTTTATTCGTCGAGCAGCGCGAATTTAAAATTAGACGATTTTATCGCGGTTCCTACACAACACCGGAAGTCTTTGAGGTTATCTCTCTTCGGATCAGTCCCGTCGAGATCGCCAATGATAATATCGCGAGCAGGCGTCACCGTTGGCTTTCATATTTATTAACCAGTGTTTTTCATCACCTCCGTTTATTTTTTTTGCACCTCCGAAATTGTCAATTGCCTCGGGCATGGCCGAAAAATGAGAATAGACAAAAGTATTCAATTCACCTCCAATAATTATGGAATTCGCTTGCCCATAACAAACTTCGCATCCTGTGCATACATCAAATACGAGCTCCACCGTTTTATTTATTCTGACGAGCTTGCGAGCTATTTGCAAATTTTTACGACGTTCCGCACGCTTATAGCGCGTATCGCACTGGTCTAATTATTTTTTCTTCCAATTCGGATCAAGGACAAGCGGCACGAGTGCTCGGAACGAGATGCGAATTTCTGAAATCGGAGAAAATTTCCGGCCGGCTGTTGAGATAGCGCGGGGGAAAAAATAGAACTCGCAGTGGATCGATGAAATCCATTCGTAGAAATAACTAGAACTAATATTTGACTTACCCTGACGTCCGATTACGGCGACCTCTCTATTTTTAACAACCGTCAGCCAAGCTTTTTCATCTTCTTTCAAACACTTTGCTACCTTCTGCCACTACAACTGCCATCGCCATCAACTCGCAACACTTTGTAGCCAACTCGCAACACTCCTCCAAGGTCGACCTCCAAAGTCACTGGGAATCACTCCACTCCGGTTTGCAATTCATACTTGACGAGGGTTGACTCGAAAAAAAACACGCTCGCCGCTCAATTTTAAAGCGCGATCGAAACTCCGTCAGTCGCGATCACTGGTCGGCAAGAGAATAGACTTCACAATGCTCCGCTTCGAAACTCGTCGAGGAAGCCAATTATTTATTTATCTTTGTTCCCCTTCGCTGCTTTCTCTCGTGATCCTTTCGACTGCCGAAGTTCGCAAACAGTCATCATCGATCCGAAGCAGATTTTCGTCGCTCACATTTTTTTCCACACGACGCCTTCCTTCTCTCTCGATCCAGCCCCCAATTTTCCCCGTGTTTCCAAAAATTCTGAAAAAAATTCATACTTCTATACGTGTTAACTGCACTCGCTGTGATTTTTCCCCGATTTTTTGAAGCCTCGACGCCTACCAATCTTTTTTTCAAATCACCGCCATTTTGTCAAATTTCACTTTTTAAAAAATCTTCGGCTCTTGCACAGATTCATAATCGTTTTGGAATTTTTGTCTCGGATGAAATTCGCGGCCACCACGATTTTTTCGAAATCTAATAACAGTGGGAAAAAATAAATACAAAGATGTACAAAAAAAATGTGTAAAAAAAAATCAGACCGAGCAGCTTATCGTATCTACCTAAAAAAAATCGTGTATTTTTGGGTGGTCACACCGCGGTGATGCTTTAAATAGGAAGGTGAGGCTAGAGTAAGCTTCATGCAAAGGTATAGAATTTTTTCAGAATTTCCAGAGACATGGAAAAAAATGGGTGGCTACAATGGGGAAGACTGCCTCGTAAGAGGATTGTAGCGATATTATTCGTGAAAGAAAAAATGGAAAATTATAGTCAAATCATTAGCTTGCGTACCGAAAAAAATGAACGTGAAAAAGGCGAGCGAATCGCAGCAACGAGTCGGAATTATGATCGTTGCCGGTAATTTCTGATCACTTTTTTTTACCTCGTCGCCGGTGATAACCGAAGTTTTTTTTTACGAACGCGACTGCTCGTAACGAGGCACTATTGTTGTTACGGTGATACCGATTTCCTGATATAACTTTTCGAATAAAGTCGTAAACGATATCGGATTCGAAACTATCCGAAGAGCAGCCCGTTTCGCGAATCCTCATTTCCCACGCTCATCCAGCGTACCGATGAAAAATCTATTTCGACGTTTTATTACCGCGTAAACTGTGCTGGTCGCATCCTTGAAAAAACATAAACATCGAGAGAACTGTCGACGCCAGACGGAAAAAAAATTGATACCACTTTGTCCTTCTCGAAACGCGTAACACTTTCGTGAAATATACGTCCATTGTTCGTCGATCGTTCGATTGAAATGTTCGCGCGGATATTCCGGAGCGAAAAAAATCGCTTTCGCACATTTTCACGAAAAATCGCTTCCTCGCTGATTGTGCTCGAAAAAATGTCTGAGAGTCGAGTCGAGCGAGTGCTTCTCACCGAACCTGACAAGGCTACTCTTGTGGGATGGTTGCAGCGTTGTTTGTGAAAATTTCACGACTCCACGTTTCGTTTCGAGGGAGATATCTTGCGTACATTCGTTCAGGCCTCTGCTATATCAACCGAGTCGCCTCGCCGACCGCGTAACAACGTTCCTGTGGCCTTTTTAAGCCTGAACCTCACCAAACTCTCTCCTCCTTGCATATTCACTTGCCTGGTCCATTTAGACCGTACAATTAAAATTCAGAGATCTCACCCCAGAAAGCACAATTTTATCGCGTGAAAAGAGAAACAAACTCTTAATTTCAAATGTTGCGTCTCACCGAGACCCCCTAGTACCTACGTCACACGCGAAACCTACTCCCCAACTCCAGTAGTGGGCCAGTAATCAGAATTTTTCTCTGCATATTAATTATTATTAACAACGTGTAGACCATCATCGACTAGGATACAGTATGATGCCAAACTATTATTACAATACACAGATTTATGTATTTTCCAGTTGCCTTTTTTTTGGCAAATAATTGATAATAAGTTTTATCGGTATGTTTGATAAAAAAGAGCATTTAATTGGGATGACGAATAAATAAATAATTTGGGAGCTGCACTATTTATTTCTTCGTGGAAGAAAAAATGTTTTCATACCAAAAATTGAGAAACAAAACGAACAAGCTAATTTATCGAGGAACGAAATTTACTCGTTGATTATTTCTGACCAAATAATTTCCAAAATACGATTTTGGGAATTGAGAGGTAACCTCATTTATTTTGGAAAACGTCCCAGACTCGCAGTGCTGTGACTTATTGAAACAGTAACACCGATAGCAGCATCATTACCAAGCAAATAAATTGTATAAAATTCAGTTTCTCAGCTCCAAAGATTAGTTTGGGCTCGAGAATACAAAAATCTGTGCACCTGCTGGCCTTGATAATTTGGCAACTCGCTGTAGATGTAGTATATAGTATATAGACAAGGTATTACAGCGAGGTAGTGTATTATTAGACAGTGTTACAACAGCTGCTGGACCAGTCGTTTCGTCGAGCAGCGAGTAGCCATCTTGGTCACGGATGCGAGCGCGTGAAATGGCGTCGCAGCCACGTGACGCGGTCTCGGTAACATAACCTGTCGCTCCTGAGTTACGTGAGCCCGGACAACGGTTACTCAATCTTCTAATCCCGATATACGAAATTGCCGGGAAAGTTTCGCAACGCAGGGGGCGAATCAAAGAAGGCGATGACAGACGAAAGCAAAACAGCGTGGAATATGCGGAGGAAATTTACACTGTTTGGAAAGTCCATTACGGTATGAACACCCTCCCGTCGCTCGTCACCTGTCGCGCGCGTTGTAGGACATCGGCATTACGTGCAATGCACACGCAACTCGCGCAGCTATATTTATAACAGGGGCGCGGCGCATTAATAATTTAACGCTATTATTTCCATAGCCGATCCATCAGCCTGATCAAAGCTTGGCGTGACCCCTGCGTACGAACGTTTACGCCAAGCGCAGGGGTACTGGACTCGACGCTTCGACGAGTATTTTTTACCCTTGTAAAAAATGCATTCGACACGTGCCTTCAGGTGCGAGACGAGAACCGTTCGGTCTGCTTGGCCAATGCGCCTCATGAATTTCCACGATTTTCATTATTTTTCCATATCCCCGATATTTCTGCTCCCAAGGGTCGTGCACATCGTACTTTCGACTACTGAATTTTCAATGATGATAATACTTGTTGGCGACGTTTTTCAACTGTTTTTGAATAATTTATTTTCGATTTTCCTCGACGCGCGATTTTGAACAATTTGCAATTTTCGTTCTTAACTTTATGCGAGAGCGCGAATCGCCGAGTGACAGCTCGTAATTGTAGGCTGGGCACCAGAAAATTCCCAGACAGCTACTAGCAAAAATATTTTCACGAAAGTGGTTCGACGAGTTTCCGAACCGCGGGCATCTGATTACGTGAGAATTATTTTAATTAAATTCCGGAAAGCATCGCACCGAACGAGAAAGGGCTGATCAGTTATTCCGGCACGTTCCGGGTGAACGAGAAGTTGTTGTACGAGCATAGAATGGATTCCTTCCCAAATGAAATGAATTATGGAATCGGACGTCATTAGGATTCCTGCCCGTCGTATTCGCAAATTTCCAGTAGATTTTCCAACACAATGCTGCTCAATCCGGCCCCGAGAATCGATGAAAGTTGAAGCATTTTGTGAACCTCGAGTATCCACCCTTACGTGGTATTGGAACGTCGTTTCCAAGATTCAAACGTGGCTGTTATGTCTTTGTTACATCGTTGTTACATCCCGGTTACATCGGTATTATATCATTGTTACATGGTTCGATGAACATTCATCAACGTTCCTCGAAGAGATTTATCGCAGAGCCTTTACATACTCGCGAAACTGTTGTTACATCCATGTTACATCCTTGTTACATCGCTGTGAGAATAAAAGTTATATTATTCTCGTAGCTTGACCGTGTTGTCTGTAATTTAGCGGCGTAGCGTGATCGCTTCGTTGAAGTGAGTAGCAGATTTCTGTCGACCAGATGTTATATTATAGTTACATCGACGTTACGTTCATAGAAAATCCGCGACAAGGATGCGTCGTCCGAGAAATCGTACTTACGCCAATGTTCTTGTACCGCTGATCGGCACTTCTACGATGCCTGACTTCTCTGATACCATTGTTATCTCGTTACATTAGTAGAATGTTATCGTTATCGTGTCTCGGGATGCGAACACGTTTTATTGCGGCAATATAACATGGAAGTTACAGGTAGTGTACCAATGTTATTTTTGTGATACATAGCTGGTATACAACGTGGAAGGGACATGTTTTGTATCATTTGTTACATGCTGGTTACAAAACTGGCATATAACGTATTACCTTGCAATATAATTGTTATATACCGGGTAAATACACGTTATATGACACGTTATATTGCTGAGTAGGAAATTTCAACTTACACGTAACGTCGAGGTAACATAACCGGTTATAATCGGTAACATTGCCGTTACATTGCTGTTGCATAATTTTGATTTCTGTTACATCAGTGTAACGTGGCCGTTACATTTCTTGTTACATCGCCACAACGTTGCGCGACCCATCGAAATTGCATACTCGTAACATCAGCGTAACATCGCGCGCGTTATCTCGTCTTTTGTTGGAGAATGTTGCATCGAAACGAAACGAAATGGAATTGAAATGGTCGTCGGGGAAAAATTGCGAGCTCTCCCTGCTCGACGTTTGCCATTTGTGGGACTCGAGATCGCCGCGCTGCTCGGCGATACTTGAAAGAAATGTCCGCCATTGTGCGGGAAACGGAGGCCAAGTACTGATTTATATGGCATGCTCGTTTCCTCTCCTCAACGCTCTTCTTCAAGGCTTGAATCTGCTTCGCCAATCAAGCGAAGCTGCGAGGTTAACGAGAAGAAAAACGTCGGAATGAAAGCCAACGGACACTCCGAACCCGCGTCGCGTCGTTTCGATTAGAAGTACTACGACACAAAGGGAACGAATGCAATTTATTTTCAAATTATTTACTCGAAAGCTCGCGATGCATAGGTATACCGACTTTTCTCGTTTGATCGTCTCCCAATGGCAGCAGCTCTCATTGGATCTACGAAGCGATGGTCACCGAGAATCGTACAGTTTTACAGTTCTTCTTCAGCGAACCCGACTGCAATTGTCATCGTTGTCACGCCGCCGTTCCCCATCGCGATCACTATCATCCGCCAGCACGAGACTCGAACGAGGGATCGCCCCTGGGGTAAACAGGAAAATTCACCGCGCTCGCGAGAACCCGGGGGGAAAAAACGTCGCGAAGGCAACCTTTTCGATTTTCATGAAACGAGAACTCGTTCCCGTTCGAGGGACGCGGCCGAAGTTATTCGGCGACAAAAACTGGTGGCAGCGGTGGGATTTTACATTTGTACGAAACTGCTGACTCGCTTATTCCCACACTTTATGACCTGCCCTTTCACGCTTCGGAAACCTTGTTCCGCTCGAAATCATTTTGATAGAATGCTTTTCTATAAAAATACATCCGATGAATTACGGCAGTCACTTGTTTCCGGGGAGCTGGAATCGTTGACGATCTTTTTCTCGCGACTCTCTTCGCTCACGAGCCGGACTGATGGGTTTTCCTGGGCCGCAAGCTCAAATCTCTCTCACGTGATTTGGCGCGAGTTCACGGAACTGCAATGCGAAAGCTCGCAAGCGAAGGTCTTCGTTGCAAAACGTCTCATCGGAATATCTTCTTCAAAGCTTGCGAAAAGCTTTGCACATTTTTTGACCTGCTTGCGAAAAATTTAGTGGGAGGAAAACAGCGTTATTATATAATAGTATTGTACAACAGCACCGGTCATTGAAACGACGAGCACGCGCCGTGGCTTTACCCAACGGGGAGTGAGCTTGTAAATAAGGGAAACGAATACTCGAGGTCGCACGAATTTTCCACGCGGTTGCCTGATACCTGGGGAAGAAACGACCGATCGTAGGTAACAAGAGATGGAAACACAAAGGGGCATCGCGTACAGTGGAATCCGACTGGGAAACGTACGAGAATGGTGGAAAAAACAACGTGCGTAAGCTCAACTCAAAAAGGTCAGCTCTCGGGTGGTTTTCCATTTAAATCCGGATTTTATCACGGTAACACGTGCTACGAAGGGACAGCAGTTTCGCCCTTTACAATCGCGAATTACGAGAGCAAAGGGCGAAAAAATATCGTCCCGGGACCGTTTGTCAAAAATGTCCAGGATTTTTCGGAGGAATTCGCTCCAGTGGAGTCCGTTTGGCCCGAGCTTGCGCGAGGAGGGAACATTCAAATTTTTCTTATCCATGAAAGCTCTGGCTGAAGTAGCAGCGATCAGTTTCTGTGGCAGCGATCAAAAAGCTCCGGGACGTGTCTCTTTGCTGTTTGACCGTAGAACATGAGATGTAGACTCGACAAACGCGCAGTTCTGCCGCCATTCATCCAGCTTGCAAGCGCTATTTAGCATCAAACTCGCAAGTCTAACAAATCACATTTGTTACGAGCCTGCTGAAGATACAGTTTTCAGAATTCCAAAAAAATTGTGGCTCACGAGGTAATTTTCGAAATTGTGTAGATCAGAAAAAAACCGAAGCATATTTTATCAGTTTTCATCCACATGCTCGGCGAGCAGCAGGAATTAAGAGTGCGTAACATTTTCGCAATTTCGAGCGAGATCAGAGTTGGTTTGGTAAACGAGATGATCTGGCTGGTCTCAGGAATAAATTGCGCGCGAATCTTTTGCCCATCAGGGCGCGACGCGATCTCGCCTGTTTCCAAATGTTTCCACTCGCGTGCAAGATCGAGATTCGACCTCGAGTTCCCGACCAACGCGACGCTTGCAACGTGCATCGGCGTGTTTCCAGAGAAGGGAAAAAAGGAACGGTGGAAGGAAGGAAGGAAGACGAGTCGGCGGAAGCTGCGCCGAGGGAGCAGAGGAGAAAGGAATGGTACAATGGGGGTTATATAAAAGCTTGCCTCGCTCCGCTTAGCCAAAATTACGAATTAACCGAGATTCACGGTTGAAAATAGAAGTACGAGATGATATATATATTATACGTGGAATGATAATGGGGAAACAAGTTGTATTATTGCCTGACAAATCGCTGCTCAGCGTTATACCGATGCTTCGAGATTTCGCTTCGTAGAAACTACATTTTCTCAATGTTCAAGATTTTTTTTATTTTTTATTTTCTAATTTTTTTAAATTTTATCTTGCCATCAAAATAGTTGAGAAATATCTGCCCCACTCGCGTCAAATAATTTCCAGCCCATAAAGTTGACGAGCAATTACGAAGGCCGGAAACACAAACCAGTTTGAATTTCAGCAATCGATTTCATTGGATCTCGAAGAAATATATTTTTAGGCAGGACGAGAGAAAATGGTTTGGTAAATTCGTCATCCTAAAAAACTTCCCCCAATGGGAGTCCCCTCAGATGTCGATATCTGCGCGGTTCATGCGTTTTTATGACAGGTCTGACGAATTTCGGAGCTGCTGCGTGCGAATCTCTTTGGTCACAGCAGGACAGTGTTGAAAAAAATAATAATATTGCATGAATATTTAAAATAATTCCTAGTCGTACAAATTAGTATTAAAAAAAGCTGAATAGTCAGAATTAAGTGACACCAAGACGAAATAATTGCTAGTATCATGTGATAATTCGTTTACGGAGGTTTTTTAGGTCAATGGTCGCGAATCCGGTGTGAAATTTTTGAAATTCAAGATGGCGGCTCCAATATGGCGGATACAAATATCGAAATACGGTCATTCGCTCTGAAATTTTGCATTTAAGGGCTGGATACGAATCCACTTTAAAAAATGTTGAATGCGAAATGGCGGATTCAATATGGCTGATGGAAATTTGGAAATATGGAAAGTTTTTCTTTGGAATTTGGTTTTTGAGGTCGCTGATTTTGCGATTTCGAGAGCAGACTCGTAATCAGCGATCGTAGAAGCCTCGTAGACCAGATTTCACGGAAAAATGCATGGACTGAGAAACTCGTGGTTTCTTTGCGCAAGATTCGCGTCCAAAACAACCAGAAACATTGGCGAACAGATTCCGTCGAAATCGCGATTCTGCAGATCACCGCGATTCAATTCGCGAGAAGCGAGTCGATTCTACTCCCAACTTCCAGCATCCAGATCGATGATATTCAATTCCCGTCTCCAATTATCGCGCCGAATTCGGTGGCCAATTCGCGCACCAGCCAGAACTCCGCTCGCGAGCAATGTCCTGATGACGAAAGTTCGTGGCTCATTGGAATTCGGGTCCGGCGTCGGGCGCTACATAGAAAAATGTCGTTTAAATTGATAAAAACTGGGAGCCAATAAATTTTATTCTTTGAGTTTCACTTTCGTAGGAGATTTGAAGTTATAATGTTACTAGTTAGAGTCCTTCTCCTCTTACTAGCTTATATTTATATTTACGGAAAGGGGGAAGTCAACCAAAACCTCCTCGCACTTCTCCCTTTCGCAAATTTGACAGTTAATTTAAGGCCTACAGTGGTTTCAAAATTTTTTTAAAAAAGATTCTAATCAACTGAAAGACTACGCTACGATAAGTGAAACTAAAAGATTCTCTAGCTTTCGACCCGAATTTGGGTCCTCTTCAGGAAAAATGAAATTTTTTGAGTTTAAATGAAAAGGTGGTGCTTTCTTCGGTGACCGCCGCGTACGGAGGCCAAAGAACGACCCAGGTCACCGAAGAAAATACCACCTTTTCATTTAAACTCAAAAAATTTCATTTTTCCTGAAGAGGACCCAAATTCGGGTCGAAAGCTAGAGAATCTTTTAGTTTCACTTATCGTAGCGTAGTCTTTCAGTCGATTAGAATCTTTTTTAAAAAAAATTTGAAACCACTTTGGGCCTTAAATTAACTGTCAAAATTGCGAAAGGGAGAAGTGCGAGGAGGTTTTGGTTGACTTCCCCCTTTCCGTAAATATAAATATAAGCTAGTAAGAGGAGAAGGACTCTAACTAGTAACATTATAACTTCAAATCTCCTACGAAAGTGAAGACCAAAGAATAAAATTTATTGGCTCCTAGTGACCGTTTTTTATCAATATATACATTCAGAGGAGCGGTTTATGTATTGAAATGTCGTTTAAGTCGGGGGAAGATTTTGATTAGTCGCGATAGACCTCAACTTCGTGCGGTTGACGTTGGTTGAAGTGGGTTCGGTGTTCGGCGGCAGCGAGCGAGCATCCGATCAAAGCGGTCTTTGATCGCTTCGGAGAAAAATGCGAGGCAGAAAAAAACGGCCGCCCACTCGCCAAAAATTGGATGCCTTTCGGAAATTCGAAAACGGGAGACAAACACGCGAGTTTCTCGCGAACACGTAAGTCAGATACTTTGGGTTGCCAACGCGCGAGAGCGCGCCGCCTGTGGGGTGGAAATTCATTCGCGGGACGGCCTGAGTCGTTCTGGAATTGATTCCCCGCGGAATTACCCCCGTTCAACGACGCAGCCGAAGACTCCACGCTGCCTGCGAAATCCACCCGATTTTCATCCCTCATTTCCCATCTTTCGCCACGACTTCGACGCCGCGCGAGTCTCGCTGTCCTTCCGCCTCGGAAATTGTCGTTTCGGAAAGTAGGTATCGATAGTTCCGCGACACTCGGAGATAAATCGTCGACTACCCAGGAAACGCTCGTATTTCCCTCGAGCTAATTCATCAGCCGTAGTTTCGCGACTTTGCAACAAACCTGCAGGACAACTCGGCTTATTCTCACAGAATTATCCAAACAACCGCAACAAAAAGTTTTTTGTTCAATATATTCTTTGCCAACCATTTTTTCCGCTTCATGATTTTCTTCCTGTAATTTTTCCAATACTTTTTTTTTTAATATACACATTTTTTCACAATATTTTCTGCAATCATTTTTTTCCCATTTTTTTCCTATAATTTCCAGCGAAAAATATTTGAGGGTTGCGGTTGGAATTATGGGATTATTAATTTTGGATTCAACCCTTCGCAACGGTTTTTTTCTCTTACGCTTATTTTGAAACTCTTTTTTTGCTCCAAAATTTCAAATGGACTGAACACTTGAAAGTTTCTTTATGCTTCGCACGATTTCAAGCTTTTTAGAATACAGAATGAATTTTTTTTTTAAACTCAAAATTTGAAGAAGAAAAAATGTATTAATAGCTGCGAGAGCTCTTTTCCTCACATCGGTCAAGTCAGTAGCGAAAAAACGCGATTCCAATGGCTTCGAGCGAAGGAAATAAACCCTGCGATGGGAAGAGCCAGAGGCTTGTTGACCGGACGGAGAGTTATTCGGGTTGAATTATTTACGGGAAAAATAGTGAAGCAGCCCGAGGTGAAAATTTTCATTCGAGGAAAAGTAATAGAGAAAGACGAGGAATTAATTTAGTGGTTTGATTAAAAAGTTCACGCAATAATTTGCCCATCTGCAAAAGAAGTAATTTTCAGCCGGAAACGTCGTAAAACTTTCGCAGTATCTCGCTCCTTCTTCGGTTTGATGAAATGTAATAGTTTTTTTCCACCCCACCTACGAAGTTATGTATTTTATCAGAACAGGAATAAATAAATAAATAGATAGATAAATAAATAAATAAATGACTAGATAAATAAATGGATAAATAAATAGATAAATACATAAATAAATAAATGGAATGGAAAATAAGTTGGAAAAACACAAAAAAGAGCAAAGCGAGGACGAGACAATTTTCTGGACAGAACGATTTTCTCCCTCGTTTTTCGTAGCCCTGGGGAAAAAGTTTCCGGGACGGTATTGGAAAAAGTTGCGCGTGAGTCGATAGCAGTTCTCTCATTTTTATCAATAACTCTCGGTTCGCAGTTTTATTGCTGCACATCAACGGTAGTAAATCCAAGTTGCACAGGAAAAATCGAGCAGTGGAAATTAGATTGTGGTTTCTTGGATTTTTAGAAATGTTGAAGGATTGTTCCAATTTATTGCAGATAAATATTTGTAATTTTTTTTGAACACTCCCAAGATCCACAATTGTGTGGATTTTCTCGTTTCATTAAAATATCAACCGAAGCTTTCGACGAGCTTTTAAAACAAATCATAAATATCGTAGAACAAACTGACACGATACTTTTCGTGTTGGTAGTTCGAAAGTTTCGAAATAGCATTCCTGTCAATTTTTCATATCCAGTTCCGAAAGCCGTATTTTTTAAGGGTACATCTTTTGAAATTGCTCGGAAATTGGAGTTTCGCAGCTGAGAATATAACGAGACTGGGAGTTTGCGAACAAACTGTATTCAAGGATTTTGAAGTTGGGGTTTCATATCCACAGGATTTTTTTTGTATTCTCAGGTTTTTACTGGCATCGAAGCTGTTTCCGTTTGAAAGTAGTCCACACTTTCGCTTCAAGCGCTGTCACGTAGTTATTTGGCCACTTTTTCGCGCGATGCAAATGCTTCGGGCGAGTGAAATGATGCGATTCGTACAGTTTTCGGGACGTTGGTAGTTTCAAGGTCGAGACGTTCCAATTTAAATTACTCTTCGGCGAAACTTGATAAACTAATTTAACTGTCACGCAATAAACTCCTCGGATAGTTGATTAGTTGGTAATTATTCGGCCACCCGCAACCGAAGTGCAGAGCCGAAAGTGACGAGTGAGCCGAGTGCAGCAAACGGACTGCGATGCTATCGCAAAAACGTTGGGAATCTCCAACACAATGAGACGTTTCCGTTCTCCAATTCGCTAATGTCGGGTAAAGAGATTGGAGCTTTTCGCCTCCATTTCCGGTCGGAGTCTCCCCGTCTGGCGAGATAAGCTGAGAAATCGCGACGGGCGTTGACAGCGCCGAAGAAGAGGAGACAAGTGGCTTCAGCTTCGCTTTTTCTTTTTTCTTCACCTTTTTTGGGCGGGTCCACGAGGATCCTTGGGCTAGCATCTCATCCCTGCGATATCTCGCGGATACTGGCTTTATTAAAAGGCTGGCATTATCGGTGACAGCGGTGGGATGGATCCAGATGTAAGTGGTCGAAACGCTCCCTCGACCGAGAATCAGAAACTCATTCCTCCGATCCCCCATGCTTGCCGCGCGTAATTCACCCGCCTTTTTTCCCGCGCGCACTAATGCGAGCAGTCCTTTGCGACTCCGCTGAATTCGTTCCGGTAGAGCGAGCCAGATGTTAACCATTTTTTCGTTACGACTCTGCGAAACGCGGCGAGCAACAATTACTCCAATCAAAAGCTGAACTTCCCGGAAATCCAAACGATCACGAGCCAATCCACGCGCAAGCAAGCATCCCACGGTGAACAACTTCCGGTCACCCCGACGGAGGCCACGCCTCTTTCCGACGGCGCGCCAACGCGCCCTGTACATTTTACGCGTTTATCCCTCTATCGACGGAACTGTGGATCCGATTTCGGCCAAATTCGCCTTCCGGGGGCTTTCCAGCGCGCCGAGTTCGAATCTGAGCTCGGAATACAGAAATTCGCGCCGTTGTCTCGACGCTCTTTCGCCGGACTTTCTTTCACCGCGGATGAAAAGATGATAATTTTTCGCAGACGTTGAGTTATCGATTAGCGAAATGAAAGGACTCCAATCGCGGACGGGAGCAGTCTCGAAACGTTTCGCACCAGGCCAACCGAAACTCCTCTCCTCTCTCAGCATCTCAGCGCCGAGTACCGGGCTTGAATAGTATCTTAACGAATTTCACTCCCTGCTCGACCGAATCATTCCGAACGTTCTGAGAACTCGTTGGCTAGAAATTCGAGACTCGCTGCTCTGTCTGGACGAGCTCTCCCGTAACTACGCCAATCAGCTCTTGTTACCTTAAGTATCTTGAAAACGAGCTTTCGTCCGGCGACTACGAATAGTTATAATTCAGCTTCTGTCAGAGGAAAGAGGACAGACGGTCCCTCCTCTAATACTACGAACCATTTGGAGCCACTTTTGACGCCCTCACAACTCAAAAACCATTTCACGCAAGCATGTCATATTATTGAGACTCGCGAGATACACGTGGGCTCCAAATTTAGATATTAACGTCCAAAAATCATCATTTTCATCACAGTCCGATCAGAACTCCTAGACCTAGAAACTTCAACTTCGGAGTCCAGATAAGTTGTTGGGAAGCTAGTAAATTTTCACCATTTTATTATAATTTTTAAATCAATTGATTTGTTAGCATTCGGAACATTTGTATACATCTAGACACGTGGTAGAGTGTGGAGCCGAGTTCAATCAAGCTATAACAGAATGACGAGCAGCACCGCGCGTAATGTTATTAATTACACGATATACGAAGTAAGTGTCTGTAATGTAATGAGAATGTAACAGCCTGCCTATGCGTGGATTTCAAGGTCTTCGCGTGAATCCATAATCCCATCAAAAACACAGACGTGAAGGGAGATCCAAGTTCAATATTACGATGCATGCCTTGGTTGCTGACTTCGACCACAAGAGAAGCGGGTGCCAAGTTCTGTGGTCAGTCCTGAAGCGTATTTATAACAGCGTAACACAATTTTAACAACTTAAGATACAATTTCGTGGGATAACGTATCGAGGTCTGAGCCTCGACTCTCCTCTATCGTGTGTACGGTTTGGTCCATTTCACGCTGCTCCCAACACTTTTCAACCCACTTCGCGAAGGCTTCCTCGCGTGCGGAGTGCAACAGATGGTTGATTTCCTCGCGAACGTAATATGGAAAGTGAAAGGTTTCAGCGAAATTCGGGCTGGGAAATAAGATTCCGCGTGGAAATTGAGGTGAGGAAGAGACTCGTTAAAAGATACAATTCTCCGGAGATACGAGAAGAATGATAGAGAAGGAGATGGAGAGATGAGATTTTTCCACGAGACTTGAGAGATGAGGCTCGGAGACGGAAGAAAATGAAAAGACGACGAAGTTGGAAGGAACGGGACATCCCGAATGTTTAACGAGACGGGGGACGGAATAATAAGAGCAGAATGGAGCTGGATGAAAATTGCACCCAAAAAAAAGAAGAAATTAAAGAACAAAAGAAATGTATCAGCCGGGAGGTTATTTCGTTACTGGCAGAGTCCCAAGCCTAGACTATCTCTGTCCATCGAGGATCCTGGATCCTTAGTTTCCCGCGCCTTGTTTTTTTGGCACAGGTAAATTGGTACATACGATTGGAGACGAAAAAAGTTTTTATACGAAAAAAACGAATTTACCGAAAGCTAGGGAATTTTTACCAGTTGTTAGGGATGTAGTCGTCTCGTGCGTGATAGCAAGACTTTTTTTGACAATTTTGATGGGAGACTTTTTGAGAAAAAAATAATTTTTGGGATGAAAAAAAGCTCATTTTTTTAATTTCGTATCATGGAACGAGGTGGATTTTGTGGATGGGATGAAAAGTCACTGACTCGTCCCAACGACTGCGAATCGGGGTTTTGGGGCGATTATCGTGCGATAAGAAAGCTCGCGGGTAACAGCGATTGGTAACGATGGAATAATGGTCGTTATTTTAATGGAAGGCTCGAAAGTTTCCAATTCCCAAATTAGGGATGCTGCCGAAAATAATGGGAGGGTTGAACCAGTAGATAACGTAGCTTGGTATGCGGTGATCAGTGCCCAGCTTCGTTTGTCTGCCCGCATCTCAAGCTTTTGATTCGATTTTTAATCGGATAAAGGAACTCGGAGGTAGAAGCTTCGCTGTTCGGTCGATTAAATAAGCCGCTGATTAAATACGCCGGGAGCTTCTCGCTCGAATTAAAAATCTCGGTGTCCGATGATGAATGAGCACCCGATTCGCTGCACAAGCGAATTACTCGACCGCAAGCTCGGAACACCATTATTCTACGCCTAATTACGTAACGCCCATTCACCTCCGATTGGTGATCGACGTTTCGTCTGCCTCTTCTTCGTCTTCATCATTTTTTTCACCTCCATCCAACGAGATAAAATGCTGGAATTTGTTGACAGTAATAGAATAATTTTTTTTGTCAAAATAAATTTGAAAAGATTTGGCCATTTTCGTCAGGATTCCGTGGATTCGGAGTATGATACTCATTTTTGAGGGAGATTCGATTCCAAACCATAATTACACGAGGGACCAGGATCAAAGCGACCCACGACCTATTTCAGCTGCATTATTCATTAACACCGATGGAAATTCCCCGTCCCTCGACCCAGAAACCGACCATTGTCCTGGACTTGGTATTGTTTTTGCGCCCAGTCGAAGGTCTAGGACTGGGAATCTATTGGCCCTCGGCTCGTCGAACAGCCCATCGACTTCAAACGCGAGGACTGGATTCGCAGCGGTGAAACCAGCTCTCTGCGCGATCTACAGGCTGCGTTGTCTCAGCCGTCGCGCTGGGGCGTGGTCTCGCGTCGAGTCTCGCTCCCTCCTCCAATGGATCCGCAGTGGAGGCGTCAACGAAAGGCGAGATCCTCCCTCCAAAACCACGCCCACCCAACGGGCGAGCTAATCCACTCTGTACAATTCTCTCGATTACGAGTTTCTTTTTCACCAAGGATGTCAGCGATCTCGGCGAGGGAAAGAAAATGACAAACGGAATTCTTCACGGTCAGGAGGCACGTCGAGCAAGCAGAAACGATTTCTGTGCTCGGCTCTCGCTTCCACGATATCTTCGGCGGAAAAGCGCGAGAAGGCCCGCTCTGGACGGACGGATCGGAACAAAGAAAGGGATGGGACGCAGGTTTTTCCCCCGGAACCAAGATCCAAGCCGGATAGTCGGAGCGGCGCGCAGAGATATGATCCTGGCACCAAGCCAACTCTCACCAGGTGACGCCGACTCGAATATTGTAGCCGAAGGCTGTTTGCATAACGAACATCTTTCTTAGGACATTCGGCTCGTCAACTGAAAATGCAACCCCTTTCCACACCGTTACGAATGCTCTGACTGCCCCGACGTCTCGTTAGCAGCATCTCGAATCTCCACTGTTTCCGACAACCCAAACGACCCGTAATTGTGACGAAAATCTGACAAACTAGCTGCCTCGCCAGACCTTGTCCTGCCTCCACCGTGAACATTGAACTCGAATTAGTATAATCAATTAAAAAAAATAATTATTCCGAATTAGACTGTAAAATACGACAACTTGACAGAGTCACGATTTTTCTTGCATTTTTTTTTTTAGTGAGTTGTAAATTTTTTCTTCCAAAATCAATTTTACGTTTGTAATCTAGCAAGTTTGAAGAATGTTCTGTCATTTTTGTGAATACTTCCGAGTGATAGCTCGCTCACAATCGTGTTTTGGAAACTGACCGGGTGAAATTTACCCTCGTGTGTGACTACGGCGGGTTGAGTGGATCGAGTCAGTTGTTAATTTTTTTTCCGTTGCGCCAAGTGTCAAACAGCTGACACACGAGGTGACATTGGAAAAGTCGATGAGTTTTCTCACATTTTCTAATGTTCCTAATTTTTTCTGTCACGAGAATCGTCGAGAGTTGGTTCTTCCAATTGGAATGGCCGAGATCTTTTGTTATTCGTCAGATCCGACGATGCCTGCGCGAGCCAATCGGAGAAACGAGGCTGAAACTTATCGAACTTCCGGTCGAGCGAATTTTCCTTGCGTCGACATTTTCGCAGTGTTGGGAGGGTAAATTTTCTACCAAATACAGTGGCAGTTGAGTAAATCGAGGAAATGAGCGTACCAGCTCGTTAAACGAGAACAAACGATTCTCCCGCCCATCGCTTCGTCTTCTTGCTCCTCTCGGAAGCAACCTCCAGCTCGGTTTATCGAGGCTGTGCATAATCAAATTGCCAAGGAATCAATCAGATCCGAATCCTCGGATCGGTCTACGGTCCAATTTCGATGGTGAATTATTGAACCGCTTCTTGTTTCTCACCTCGGATATTGGATCCTCCGAACAAAGGATTCGAATCTCGAAGGCGAATATATTATTGACGCTTTGTCTTTCCCCAAAGTGACAAGAATGACCGGATTAGGGACGAAGATCTGGACGTCGAACAAGCTAAAATTCGCGCTTCAACAATCGTCAAAAATGGGTACGATGGAGTTTTGACACAGGACATTTCTGAGACGCGAAACGAGGAGATCACGTAGAGTCGAGTTTGTTGCTCGCAACCAATCAGGAATATAAAAACAATATACCCAGGCTAGTTCGCAATGACGTTAATTTTCTCGTTGCTCACTTTGTTCTTACATCGACATTTGTTTTCTACTTGTTAGTTCGGTTTACCATTAGAACGTGTTTTTTTTTTTATTAACTATTTACAATTCATTCCAAGGTCAACGCAAGTTGAGTTCCGTAGAGTGACGTGTTCCAGTTTAGATGGGGGTGTATATGGACGAAAGGGAACGCATTCGCGTTGGAGGGAAGATCGGCGGAAACATGAATTTTTGGGAAATTGGCTCGTTCCGAGGGTACGACATTGGTCGTTGTTTACGAGGACGCTCTTCGCGGTTGGGATCGGTGCTGGATCGTTGAGAGGGATAAATAATAGATTTCGGTGGCAGTTGAAACGGGTATCGTCCTGGAAAATCGTGATAGCGCGTGTATACATGTACGCAGACGGGTGGAGTGAGGGGAGATTTTCGAGGCTGGTTTCAAAGCTCCGTGGAGTAAGCTCGAAGGATACCGCTGCTCCGGGCACCGTTGTTGCTGCGGCGAAGATCCGCACTAAGCTTGAAAAATATGCCCAGGGGAGTTGCAGAAAAAATATCCGCGTCCCGGTGCTGTCTTCTGCCAATTCCGCCATCGAAAGTTCAACGGATGTTCGGTCGGGTCATCGCATTTGCATAATTCTCCCGCTGTACGGACGTTCGTCCAACAGCTACGACGTTCTTCCATCGTAACGTTTCTCCGCAAACACGAGAATCCCCCATTTGCGAGCAATTTTCACTTTATTTTTTCAACCAAGCTTAAAGGCTGGCAAATGTACAGGGTGAGTTGCGAACGTAGGAGACTTTTGGCCACGCCTCCGTGAAAACGGTGGTCGACCTGTAATCGAGGTATCGAGCCCCCAAATTGTACCGCTGGATCCGGAAACAGCAGAACACGGAAACTCTAGCAGACACGTTTCACGAAGGTTCGACAGTTGGCCGCCATTTTGGTTCCGAGGTTCTTACCTTCCGTTTCTGCGTTCGAGTTTGGGAAGGTGAGAGTCTCAGTCTATTGTTTTATTATTCGCCATTGCAATGATCGCGATCGTCTTCGGATAGAAGGGCTCGTGGCCTCCAAATGGCGGACTCAAGATGAACCACCAAATGGCGGACTCAAAATGGCGTCTCGGGCAGATCATGCTCAAAAGCGAGTTAATCTCGAAGCTTTATCGTCGTGTTGGCTGCGTGTACCGCGCAGGATGAGCTTTTTGGACGCGGATGTGCCGGATCGCTGGGGTCGGTAGGGCAGGGCTCGCGATTACCGATCCAACATGGCCGCGCATACGAGCTTTATCGAATCGGCGCGAGATTTCGAATTTCTGGTTTGCGAGGTGGCTGATTTCGATTCCGGAGAGATCCGGGCCACGAGCGTCAAGTGTGGCGATGACACGTCGGACAACGTCCACCTAAGATGGAGTCTGGCGCGTGCGCGTTGGGCGAGTCTCCCTGTATAGATGCGTATCTCTGGTCTCGAGTGGTTAGAAACGAGGGAATATTACCTGGGTATAGGAAAGAAGCCGCGTTGCTTCGAGAATTGGTCTAGTGAGGCGAGCTCGGCGAGGTTATACCGGGCTAGACTAGCTTCGAGGCGTAACATAGTTATACGTACGCTCCTCGCGCCTGGCTCGACGGTATGGGATCCTATTACTGCGACGCCGAGATGGGAAGACGCTGGAGAGGATGGGCATCCCGACGAAGACGGTACGACAAGAACGACGGGGGGATTGGTAAGTGCTCGAGGGTTCGACCTTCGCCCGAAGCTCGATGCAACCGTTCGAGCTTTCGTGCTTCCGTGCTGGAGGGCAAGTATTCGAAGAGTTTCGAGCAAATACGAGCGACACGGAGAGGAGCGAGTCTATGCTCGAGGCACCATTGTACAGGCTGTCAGATGCCTTCGTAACGATACCGTCTCCAAACTTCGACTAACTTTCAATAAAGCTCCGGCGAACAGACGCGCGAGCACGACTACAGATTTTTGCGCTGTTTCTTCGCATTGTTGGCACTCCCAATGCAACGGACGAAGATAACTGCGTCGATCAATCTGAAACACTCGTTCCATACGAGCATGAACGCGCGGTGTCATGCCCAAACGAGTTATGCAAATGAGAACGTGAGGTTCGTGAGGCCCAGTATCTGGCCCGTCGAGGATGACCGTTGAGTCATACCAGAATAATTATCATGGAATTTGCCTCAAAGAAAGGATTTATGCTTCTATCAGCTAGTAGATAATGTGAATTAATGTTTGGAAAATCGATGTCCAAAGACCCATTTTCTGACCCTGGGAATTCCTTCTGTTGGAGTTCCTCACCCTGAGTGTAGTAGCCTACCTTCTGACCTCCAAATTCACGCACTTAGCGTCGAAAATGTAATTTTGTACTTGTACAAAATATATATAGGCCTGTATATTTCTTATTCTTCAGCCACAAAAATCGAGTGGCAATGGAAATGGGGAATAATCATTGCGACAAAGTTTCACTACGACTTGGACGCTTCCGAGGCTGGAAAACGCTGACTCGGGAGAAAAATTAGCACTCTACGATGCTGTGGCAGTGCGAATGAATTGCTAGTCGACAGGCGGGAGTGCGATCAAAAGCTTTCGTCTGGGCTCGGCTTTCTCAATGGGAAATAATCGACTAACGACGAAAGGAGCAACGTCTCGAGTACTAGCGAGACTGCGGAAAATATCTCGTACACAGGGAAAAGCGCGCGTTTGGGTCAAGTGGTTGGAAGCGTCGACTCGCGCTCTCTTGCGTGCTCGTCTGAATAAAGCTCGTGTACAAAGGCTTGTTTGGTTTCTCTCTTCAACCTTGAACTAGATCCGCGTCAAATTCACAAAAAGTTGTTTCCAAAAAATGATTGCGCCGTTTTCAAACAGCTTTTCTCGCGAGTATTATTTTTCTCGTCCCAAAAAAAAAAAAGGAATACCGTAACCAAAATACCGTAAGCATTGACGAGTCTATTCCACCTGTTCGCGAGAATTTATTGAAATTTATTCAACGAAAAAAGGGGACCGGAGGCCGTTCGCGTTGGGTCGACCAGCGGTTACGGCATCGAGTCCATTCATTTTTTGTTCATTTGTATTTTTTTACCCATCAGCGAGCCACTTTTATGGATACGTTCACATCTCGATTATGCATGCTCGCACGAGTCGGCGATAAATAATTATTGGGCGATGAATGGTCATTCATTTTTTGTCGAGCTGATCTGTGTAGTAGAAACGGGACTCGAATCTATCGCGATTTGCATTTACTCGGAGAGGAATGTAGCGGAAGGCAGTGTATAATTTTCGAGTTTGTATTCCACGTGGTCCACCAAAGTTTAACGACTAATGCGAGGTCGTATCTAACGCTGCTCGTAGGACACTCGCAGAGGCACCCTTGGGGTGAGGACGGGCGGTTTTCTCCGGTGTCCAGCTGAACCTAATCAACGAGCCCGTCGAGCATGCAAGAAGCGCACCACGATCTATTTCCCATGCCGCAGATCTCGTCACGTGAAAATTTCATACTTTTTACCAAAAAACACAACACGAGAGGACAATGGACTTGTACAGGGTGACCAAACTAACCTGACCACCCCAAACATGTCCGTTGCCTTCGCAATTACGACAAAAGTGTCGAGACAAAATTCGATCACGCTACGCAGTGGTGTAGTATTCATTTTTGTCAAGACCGTAGTTTTCACGTTCTCAAGGTCATTCGCAATTTTTCAAATAGGAACGTGTTTTTTTATGAAAAAGTTTCTTATCAAGAACAAAAGCTTGGCGTGCTGCCGTTGTGGCGCACTAGTACCTTTCTCAGCAACGAGAAAAGCTCGAGCTTTCGAAGCTCGGAAACTCTGTATGGTATAAAAAAGGGGGGAAAATCGCATTTCCAGGGTAAAAATTGACGAGAAGAAAAACTGATTACGATGAAAATTGTTTCTGTTTTCGAAAATGTGAAATGCAAGCTTTGTGGAGCCACCTGTTACAGCGTTGTTCATTTTTTGTTCCAGAAACGAGAACGTCGCTGCCATCAGTCGTTCGAAACGGGCGAGGCGAGAGGAGAAGGAGAGAGGATTTCAAACCACCCGCACGTGACCGTCCGTTGAAAGCTCGAGTGAAAGCTCCGTGGATGAACGAGCGAAGTTTTCCCATCGAAATCGATCGTCGACGAGTTTTGGAAAATAAAGAATACGAAAGAAGGAAACAGCGCATTTTTGTCTTGCCCCGCTGGTGGGGGGAATAGAAAATGAAGGGAGACAAAAGAAGCCGCGAGGCTCTGGGGTGAAAGCACGAAAAATATGTACGCGAGCTTTCGGAGTTACGGCGAGCGCACGATGGCGGAAGTTTAAAGTTGGGAGGTCACCGCCGCGGACAATGGGCGAGACTTTTTTTTAAGCAGATTTCTCAAGTATGGCCGAACGAAAGCTCGCCGGCGGTGCTTTTGCTATTAATTAGCGGAGGTCGGAGAGCGGAAACAATTGTAGTCGAAGAAAATGACTTGCGAAGTGAATAGCTCGCTCGCGGAGGTACGAGGATGAAACAAACGACGACTCGGCGCCTATAAAGATCCTGTCTACAATTTCGGAAGCGAAGCTCCAAAAAAGCTCGAAAAACTTTTTCTTAGAAAAAAAACGCATCGAGTAAAATATAACGAATGTGGACAGCAATTTCTGAGTCGAAGGGTGCAGAGCTTTTTTTCGAATGAAAAATCTACTCGGTAATTTCATGCGAATTCAATTGTTCGGTAAATTGTGGATGGAATGCATCGAAAGTTGAGTTTACCACGAAAAAAAGGTGGTATAAACGTGGAGAAGTCGGCATAAAAACGAGGAAGTTGGGGATAGAGGAAAAAAAGATCGGTAGAAGGGAACGAAGGGGGTGGAAAAAACGACGGGTTGGGAGAGTGACGAGGAATGAGGAAGAATGTGACAAGTGAATTTTAAAAATTGTGGGAAACAAGTCGTAAAGTGGGAACGAGTCGTTTGTCGTGTGGCAGATTATATTCGGTGGATAAACAAATCGAGCGGCGAGGGGAGGGAAAAATATGAGTGGTTAAAATGTAGTAGTAATCGATTGCTCGTCGTGTTTCAATAACGGTCGGCGTCGGGCGAGCGGATGAGGAAAAATGACGAAGATCCGATTGACGAACGTCCTCGTTCGGTCGTGTAACGTGACGCGAGGGTAACTATGTGAATGGAAATGGTTCGCGGGGGTGCGAGCTCTCCCTACGCGCGTCAGTGATTCATCGCGAGGGTTGACGCAACAGCAGGAAGGAATTCGCGTCGCGACCTGTGAATCGCGGGTTTCGGTGGGTAGAGGTTGCCGAAGTGAAAACGAAAACGATTCGCGCGACGATAAAAAAAATTGTTTGTTCTTTTTTTCCGAGCGAAAGCTTTCGGTTTGCGTAGGGCAATTTTCGTCGGTTCTCGTCTACGCAAACTTGTCTGCATTTATTTTTTGCCACAAAGTGACGAAGTTCGAATGTTGAGCGGTGATTGGGAACACCGAGTCGAAAAAGCTCGGAGAATGCTCGTGGGAAATTTGTGAACGAAAAAAGCTCGGTGGACGAGAGTCGAACCGATCGACGTCGTGGACAAGTTGGCAGACTACTTGTGCTGAGAACGACGAAATGTAACGGAGCATCGAAATTAAAGAGGCCCGAAAAAAGCTGAGCTTGAATAAATTGAAAAATCATTTTTTCGGAAAATTCGAAAAGCTCTGGCAAAGAAAAGCTCGTGATAACGAATAAGAAGAGCTTCGAAATTCATAAGCTCGCGACTGTGCACCAAACTTGGGATAGTTTCGGAAATCAAAAACTTTCGCTGCTGTATCGGAGGACTCAAAAACAGGATTTAACAAAAAGTTCCAAATTTCACGTGATTCTAACAAATCAAAAGCTCGACAAATTACAAAAAGCTCGAAAACGCGGACGAGTTGCCGAATAAAAAAGCGTTTCAAGAGCGAATATCCGCGCTGGGTTGAGAGACAGCCGCGCGGAAGCTCGAAAAAGCTGCGGGGTGAGATCTACACGTGCGAAAATCTCGCAAGCTCGATACATTTCAGGACGAAAGCTGCGAGAGTAATAGGGAAGAGTCGGAATCTTGGGAGAATCGCCATTGGATGTCACATATTCTACGGGGTGGTGAAAAAATAAATAGAAAAATTCAGAAAAATAGGAAACGCGAATGACCTTGAACTGAACGAGGGTCGCCATGCATTCCCTCGACGATATGGCGTACCCGACGTACGACTACAACTCTACCAGCTATTATACGAATTGGTTCGAAAATGAGACTTCGCAGAACGGGACGAACTCGACGGACCTGGACGGTAACCAGTTCATATTACCGTGGTGGCGGCAAATGATATGGTCCGTGCTGTTCGCCGGAATGATCCTCGTGGCCACGGGTGGCAACCTGATCGTAATATGGATCGTATTGGCTCACAAGCGTATGCGAACGGTGACGAACTATTTTCTGGTGAACCTCAGCATCGCCGACGCCATGGTGTCGACACTTAACGTAACCTTCAACTACACCTACATGCTGAACAGCCACTGGCCCTTCGGCAATTTGTACTGCAAGGTCAGCCAGTTCATCGCAGTCCTCACCATCTGCGCGAGCGTCTTCACCTTGATGGCGATCTCCATCGATCGGTAAGTCTCGCCCAAATCCTCATTTCTCATCCATCGCGAATCATGCATAAGAATCATAATCACACGGTATGCAATGAAATTATGCCTTCTCATTTTTTTCAAAATATCTGTTTCATCAATATAGAGATATACAACCGTGTCAGTATAGAGAGATACAACGTATTTTTGACGAAAAAATGTCGCAGTTGCATGGATTCTACTTGTTGCTGGGAAATCAAAGGCAGTTGACGCGATTATTTGCTTTTCGACGGCTCGATGGCTTTCGGTGTGGCTGAAAAGCTTTGGGAAATGTTCAAAGCTCGTCGCGATTCACTTCGTCGGGAAAAATGTGAATTTGTAGATTTTGCCTTTCCACAACTGCAGATTACTCCGGGTTCGTTTGCGGAATGAAAAAATCGCCGTGAAATAAGGATGAGGTATGATTTGGTTGGAGAGATTTAGTTCGAAAACTCACGGGAGCTTTCGGGGTTTAAGTTCAATTTAAATATTCATTATCTGGGATCGAGTAATTTCCCCAGGAAGAAGTTCGCATTTCAGCTCACGTATGCGAAACGTTGGATTGTTTTCTTTTCATTTTGTTCCACTTTGCAATTCATTCGCGGAATATTTGTAAAGTTTCATCGATGATAATGAAAAGTAATTTTCAGCATACCGATATCCTGGTTCTCGCCACTCACACGCGCATATTCTTCATACGAGATTATTCAGAACCCGCCGTGCAGTGAAAATAGTTTTAACAAAAATAAAAAATGCGCTTTGATGGTAAACCGACGTGGAAAGTAGAAAATAAATTACAATATAAAAATATATTTCGCGACTTTACTTTATATAGTAGTATGATGAATTGATTAATGCGAAGGACCATGTACCTGTATGTTATGAACAAACTCCGCAATCGTACGATGCGCGCATTGTACAGACTTGTTTAAAAACAAGGGTTAAAGCTAAGTCTTTGCCAAGCGAATAGCCAAGGTGCTGCCAAGCGTTGGGAGCAAGTGGCTGCCAAGGCACAACCAAGCTAAAAGCAAGGGTTGAAGCCAAGTCTTTGCCAAGCGAATAGCCAAGGTGCTGCCAAGTGTTGGGAGCAAGTGGCTGCCAAGGACTGGGAGCAAGTGGCTGCCAAGGCACAACCAAGCTAAAAGCAAGGGTTGAAGCCAAGTCTTTGCCCAGCGAATAGCCAAGGTGCTGCCAAGTGTTGAGAACAAGTGGCTGCCAAGGATTGGGAGCAAGTGGCTGCCAAGGATTGGGAGCAAGTGGCTGCCAAGGCGTAACCAAGCTAAAAGCAAGGGTTAAAGCCAAGTCTTTGCCAAACAAGTAACCAAGGTGTTGCCAAGGATTGGGAGCAAGTGGCTGCCAAGGCATAACCAAGCTGAAGGCAACGTTTGAAGCCAAGTCTTTGCCAAGGAAATAGCCAAGGTATTGCCAAGGGCTAGGGGAAAGTAGTTGCCAAGGTGATAGCCAGCCTATTCTCAAGGCTTTCGGAATTCTTGTGTTTAATGCCAAGCCTTAGCAAAATGATTCCAAGACGTACTCAAGATTTTTTTGGTCGTTTCGAATAATCCTGACGTTAATTTTTTGTAATTTCTGACTACCAACTTTTGTTAAACATTGTCGAAATTTTTTGAACAAGGAACAATTCTGTTTCGTGGTTTTTCCTCGTCGCGCTATTTTTGCGTGAATCTATAAAAGTCAACGTCGAAGTACAGATTTGCAATTCGTTGAGTCTCCAAAATCGGGTAGCGAATTGGATCGAAAGTTGGTTATCGACGCAACATGTTTCATAGCCTGAGGAACGGAGAGTTTCTAGGATCGCGAATGCTCGCGTATCGAGATCCTTTCAATGATGAGGTATAAATAACAGGACGAGAATTCGCATCCTTTCATCGTTGGAAACCTTGTCTATAAATGTTTCGCGTTACGTAAACGAACGATGATAACGGAGGAGCGTCAGTTGCCGGTGAACATCGTCATTGGCGGGGTGTACCCGTTGTCGGCGACGACACCCGGCACGTGGCAGCGGCGCCGACGGGTATTTCCCGAAACCGGTGATAAATATACACCCCCTGGAATTCGGCGACGAGCGTCGTTCCTCGCTTCTCGCATCGCGATCGTTTTTGGGGCGAATCGCTGATTTTTCGCTGACAGTTCCCAAATTGAATATTCATCGCCCGCTGAACCACGTTGATTCCTCGACCTTCCCTCGTCTCCCAGTTCCGACTAGACACGCTTTGATTCGAACAAATCAATCGACACAGCCGCTCGGGTTTCGTTTCTGCGTCCGATCAACAAGTTCTTCGATGGTCCTCCGGCGACGCGAGGTCCCACGTCCTCGAGGCCGGAGGTGGAAATATCGTTGCATATCGAGGGCGAGAAAGGTACGGCGAAAGGTGCTGACGCGAACGAGTAGCATGGATATCGCGTATTTCGCCCTCGCTTTTTCCTCATTTCGCTCCGTTGTTTTTCCACCCGACGCGTCGGGCAAAAAGCTGGGGTCGAGAGTTGGGAAAGTCATCGATACGCGTCCAAGGCAGCCCGAACGTTCGGGTACGCGAGAAACCGAGGAAAGAAAAGAGAATCTCTCCAAACAATATCACGAGCAATTCCGATCGGGTGATAAAGGAGCCCGGAAAATCGCTGCCCGAGTAAAACGGTGCGAATAATGTTTTTCAAGTGGAAGGATATCCCAGGGATTTGAAGAATCCATGCGACGATATCGACGTTCGACTCGTTTATAACGCATTCGATGTTTCGTCCGTCGAAGCTTGTTATTATGACTACTTATTATTATGACTACTGTTATTATTATGACTACTGTATTTTCAAGGGAAAACCGATATTTGTTAGCGTATTTTAGCAGTAGTTCCGCCATAATCGCCAATCGAGAACATTGGGATGGAACACCCTATATTTTCCGGTTTGGACAAAACTAACTTATTTTCTTGCGAGGAATTTGATAAGGCAGTGAAAAATATAAGTTTCTATTCGAAAAGACAGAGTTGACCTTCGTTTGACCTTGAGGCCATCGACCAAGGTCAACCGAGACTGCAGCATATTGATTAGGCAATGGGTCCGCGATAACCGCCTGGAAAGCACAGATGACGCACCCTGCACGGAACTATAAGTGACTGTAGATAAATAAATTCGGGATTATTCATATTATAGGATAATTATATTACGAAAATCGGTATTTTCAACCGAATCGAGATCAACGGCTGGGAATACGTTGGCGTGTATTTTTCGGTCACGGCGAGTTCGCCAGCTTTGCGCCGCGATCACGAGGACCAATTTTTCGAAGGATGTTGGGAGGAGGTGAAAATGCGTGAGAATAATGGATTTTAATTTCGTGATTGCGTTTGGAAGAGAACGCGGGCAAAAGTCGATAACGAGCCAGGATTAATTTCCCTGACGAATTGACAAACGATGAATTATTCATGCGTTCGATATCACGTGTCAATTAGCCGTGAGCGCTGCCGAGTGTCGGCACAAGTTGGATATTTATTGCGACTCGTATCGTCGTCCACGTTTGTCGGTGTACATAACGCGATTAGTCGTAGATTATTGGTAGCGCGCGCGTTCTTGGCCGCGAAATTCGAGTCGGCAGTGTAGAAATCGCGTCGAAAGTCGTTTTCTAATGAAACGAGGCGACTCGAGGTGCGGCGAGGCGAGGCGAGGCGATCGAACGAATGTTAATCGAAGAGATTGAATAATTGAATGAAATTAGATCCAATTAGATTGTTCGAATCGATTAAACACCGATTAAGCCGGAAATTCATTTCGAATCTGTTCGCGATATCGTCGATTGTTCCTGCTTTTCATCGCCGAAATATCCGTCGTTCGAGAGCAGATGCCCCTCCGTCCAATTTCTTCATCCCGATACAACTCTGCGATTTACCACGTGATGCGACTAACAACAACAAAAAAACCGTCACCAATTCACTTCATCTCCAGATATTATTCTCCTCCAAGTAGGTTGAGACCATATGAACAAATAATTCGGCAGTTGGATGGAGAACGAACGACCTTGAAACGATACGTATTGAGCCGCGAAGAAAATGTCCCCAGATTTCTGGGTCCGAATTTTGGAAAAGTTTTGGGACCAAGTGGGGGGAAATGGAAGGGACGGAAATGGTCTCCAGGTGAGAGGGAGAAGGAAATGAAGTGGAATCCCCTCGGAGCTTTGGTACCTCTTAGTAGAAAAATAGCCTTATCGAAAAAGCGGTCCGAGGTAAGAATAATAGAGAACGGAAAGAGAAGGGGGTAACACGAAGCAATTTAACGTAATTCGAGTCCGACGATATTGTCCCGTCCTGGGAAGATCCTTGCGAGGCGATAAAATGAACGGCAAAGGCCATCGGTAGCCGCGAGCACGGTTCTATATTTACACACGTCGATTCCCAGGCTTGATTTTTCTCAGCCCGGTTGAGCAACAACGCGAACGACATCCTTCCTTCAACGGCGAATTTCATCTACTACTAGTGAAAACGGTTCGAGAATATCAATCCGGCCGAATTAATCGTTCCGCGTTCCGCAGCTGTCCCGGTTATCGCGCGTGGTCTTGAGAGGAAAACGAGAACGTCGGTTGTAAAATGTACATTCCGGAGTTAATTGATGAGGGTCGAAAGGGTCGCGAGGGTCAGTGATAACAGCGCGAGTCTATCTGGAGAAGTCGAAACGTCACGTCGTAAATATGTCGATAAAACTCGCGATTGGAGTAGGAGCCGGAGCGTCGGTGCATCGGGAGTGGAGATTGGTTGGACCGGGGTCCATAACGGTACAAATAGAAGGTGTCGGGGAGTCGCGGAGCTGACAGAAAGATGGATTTCCATGCTGTGGTCACTTGCCTGTTGCCTCTGCTATTCCTGGTGGGTCGCATCGTGGTTGGAATTATTTGGAGGTACCTACATTGTTCATTCTCTCAATTGATGGGTCGTTGTCTCAGGGTACGTTGGCTAGCGATGGAGATCTCGATTCGGCGTCGATGATCATCGATGATGTTTCGAACAACGCGGGGGAATGGCGTCGTCAGGATGGCGAGGATAACGTCCCGAACGAGTCCTCGATGAGTGGTGATCCGTGGCCGAGTCGAGCTGGGAGGCCGAGGAAGAAGGACGCAGCCTCTGCGATGCTGACTGTAGCTTCGAAGATACCCAAAGAACTGGACGACGACGACTACTCGAGCGTTGAAGAGGAGTTGGCTGAAATGATCGACGAGGGCCAGGGAAGCTCAGCTGTTGGGGCCCTTGGGAGGGAGTACGAGGTAGGCGATGGGACCGAGTCGGTATTGAGGTTATTAGCGGACAGTCTGGATCAACGTTTGCAAGGATATCGCGGATGCCTGCAAATGCCGAGACCGATCCTGCTGCAGAGACTGAAAACGTACGGTTACGCAAGCTTGTGCAAGGGCTACGGTACTACGAGCAATCGGAAACGCGAGATCGAGAGACAGAAGCGATTACGAAGACTGATATTGAAGCTCGTTGGAGCTTCTGGTTTGAATCGAATGAAGAAACAACCGAAGGTCGCTGAACCGGTGCAGAAAATGGGGTCAGCGGTGGGATGCGACAATGAATCTGCGTCGTTTCGGGTTTCGAAGACTAAGAATGAAGGAGCAGTTGGAACCGAGCCACGAATCGGAGCTTCGGAAAAGGTAGTCGAAGAAGGTGCAATTAGAGAGGTGCCGATTGTATTGTCGGTGGAATCCGACGAGGACTCGATAGTTCCGGTAGGGTCTTTGTCCTCGAAGACGATGTTGCCCATAGAAAGGGGGAATCTCGAGCCAATTGTCGTGGATGAAGAAGCTGAGATTCTCGAAGACGCGTTGGGAGCTAGGATGAGGAATGAAGAGCTTATCGGTGTGAGAAAACGGCAAAATCCTAAGGCCAAGGCTGAGCAATTGACTGCTACTCTTCCATGCACAAAAGCAATTTGCAAGGATGGAAAACAGATGGGACTCGCAAACGTGAACGTCAAGGGTCACTATAACGCTAACTTCAGCATGATCGCGGAGATTAACTCTCATCATCCATTTCGAAATAGTGACAAACAAGGGATCATCGTGAATCTCGAAGCTCTCGATCCTCGGTCGATGATGATGCCGCATCACGTCATTCTGAAAAAAGTTCGTCAACCCATCGATGTCATCGCAGAGTCCTTCGAAATTCAAAGTTCTTCGCCGATGCCTGAAGCTCGCTCTTCTGACTCGATGCCCCAGGTGGCAGTTCGCGAGAAAAGGATCAATCAAACAGGAATAGCCTCCAGTGTAGGAGATGCCAATTTCTTCCAGCTACCAGAATCAAGCCTCACAGGCGCCACTGAAGTGGAAACCACAAAAGATGACAGCAGTGCAAATCGATACTCCAGCGAAGACTTCGAGCTTAGTCCAAATTCTGAGGAGTCCACTGAGAAAAGGCACACAGGAGCGGGGTCTTTCAAAACAGTACAACCAGAAGTTCACATTCGTGAAATGTTGGCCTCCGAGCCTGCTTCAGCGAATTCGGATGTGGACTCCACTTTCGAAGAGAACTCAGAAGAGGACGAATCTGACGAAGACGACGACGATCAAGCTGTAGGAACGGAACCTGATGAAAGTCACGAACCTATTGCGACCCAAGAAATTGTCCAGGATCAATCCGAAAATCTGTCTCCCATCGAGGATCAGTTCAGCTCTAGCATCGAAGAGATCGATTCGGAGGACGATACACTGGATGCAGCTGTACTGAAATCCAAAAACCCCAACAGCCAGAACATTCCAGCGGACGATTCCAGCTTGCAACGCGATTCCTATTTCGTGAACCCACCGTTGGAAACACCACCAGCCGCTAAGAATTTTCACACTAAGTCGATGCCACCTTCCACTCCAAAGGCCAATCTGCGCTCGAAGTCTTTCGTCACTGTGAATAAGAATACGGTTGTGGGTGGTAAGAAACCGACGAGCTCCACGCAAGTGACTATCAGCTCTGACCGCGGTCCGGATGACGTTACGCTCGAGGATGGCAACACAGAGAACCGGGAGATCAACGTCAACATAATCGGCCTTCCCCAACATATGCTTCACGAGCCAAAGCCCTTCCACTTCGGTGTAGAGCGACCAGTTCTAAGGCCAAAGGATGGTAAGACGAAGATCCCCAAAAACTACAACATCACCAAGTTCACGTCCCACATAATCCAGTCGAGCAAACCAGGCGAGGATATCAACGTGAACATCAACGGCCAAGACACTCAGAGTTCCAAACTCCAATCCTCGGAAGAGAACATCAACGTGAACATCAATCCTCCCAACAGCCAAAACTTGACCAAGCATGAGTCCGAGGAGGACAAAACAATCAACGTCAACATAAATGGACCGAACAACGGAAAACGATCGATGCAAGCCCAGCTGAGGCATCGTCCTCACTCCTCGACGAACGTGAATAGTAATACCAATGCAAACTACGGTTACAGAAGACACTTCGTCGGTGACAGACACGCAAGGGCAAGACCCTACGTGCTAGAAATGCCCGAGGAACTCGTCGCAGAACAACTCGACCGAGCGTGGTATCGTCCCAAGGTCAGCAAGGGCAGGCATCGGAACGTAAATACGAACGTGAACAGCAACGTCAATTACAACTCGAATTACCGTCGTCCAAGTGCCTTAGTCGCGTACGCTCGCAGATCAGAACTTCCTGTGCGACCCACGTATCCCGACAAAAATTCTCGATACGCCCAGATAACCAACGATAACTCCAACTCAAACTACAATACTTATCGTCACGCGAACGGTAATCGTCTTGGGACGAGCTACGGACCCCAGGCAAGAAGATCACAGCAAGTAGGTTAGTACGACTCTTGTTTCTCCATCTCTCTCTCCTTCTCTCCGTTCTTCTCGAAAGATTCAACGACGGCCAGGGAATTCCACAGGATTATAGAACATCGATCGGACTAGCATTGACGTCTGGACAAAGAGGAGCTGGCGAATGAGATGATCCTATCGATAGCAGTGTTATGCCATGTAAGGAGACGAGGCTTTCTTCGACAACAATTCGCATAACGTGGATGAAGAATGAAGAAATAAAAAAATTATCAAATAAAAAACGTGTTACTGATGGATGACAATGAAGCCTTTGGCAGCCAGTGTCGCCTTGTTGCTGGCTGGGTGCATCGATGAGACGCGACTGTCCGAATATTCTAGTCGAGCAAGAAAACCAAGCCAATTGCTGAACTGGATCCTGTTTTCAGTATTTCGACTCATATCTCCACTACGCGTGGGCCAATTTCGCGATGAGGAAATCATTTGCATACTCGTTTACTAAATCCAGTCTCGCCTATGCAAAAGATGAGAAAAAAAACACGACAGCGGAAATAATCGACCATAGAGAAACTCTTCTCATTTTTATTCACACTGTCAGCTTTTGTCGCTGACTTTATAGCCTCAGCCAGTTTGACCTCTGACTCATCCGCAAGCTCGTTCTACTCTCTCCGCATCGTGGTACGTTTTTAATGCTACGATGCCTCGTGTTTTCACGTCACTCGGGTTCGATGCCATCGGAGAATATTCTCGGGGGTTGAACAATCATATGTGGTGAGGACGAACGATTTGATGAAATGGCGTGCCAATACCGTGAGGTCAATACCGCTCGTATTATTTCACGCATATTGGTCTATCCGGTCATATATTGCTTGGCGTCACCGTCGATGTGAGCAGAGATCGCAGAGACAATAATCTGCATAGCATTCGGTGAGGTGGCACGAGAAATGTCAGCTTCGTGCGCGCGTTCTCACGGCCAACGCCATGCCGACATATCTGATCTAGCTGACGAGTGAGATTCCGATCAATTCGTAGCAGGGAAAAATATTCTTTCCTGTTCCAGCACTTTCATAGCTGCGATACAAATACGATAGATAACGACGTGTTGACGACTAGTTGATAGGTGGGGGTATTGTTAATCATCTTTTTCCGTAGTCAAATAGAGGTAGAATGGAGGATCAGAGACAGATACTGTTGGAGGGATACCGACAGGGGGTGAGCGTAAGTCTTGGGTCGGGTAGCATGGACGGCCTGTCTATAAGAGCGTAAGTCCATGCTACACGACCGCGGCTCCGGCCGAAGGAAGGGATAAACATGACTCGTTCCATTCGCAATTCGTGCTTCAGTCGTTGATGTGAAAGACCAGAGGATCAGACGATGAAGTAGAAGCTACTGCAGCTGACACTTAAGCCATCCCGATCTCAAGGGGCGTGAGACAAAATTCGTGAAGATTTATAGCAGCTGATATGAAAAAAAATCATTCTACGGCGAAAAATAATCTGGTTCGAGGATTGAATCGGATTTTTTTTAGGTTAGGAGGCTCCGAAGGCGTGTAATGTTAGGGAGAAGAGCTTCTTAACGTTCGGTTTTTCGCTCCGGGGATCGGAAATCTGAGCCCTGGGGGAGGAGAAGGCAGGAGAGGGCTTCGAGAAAGAGACATTGGTAGGCCATTGAGAGCGGGACGCATTCATCCCGAAGAACCTTCGGACTTGGGGAAAAAATATGAGAATCGTGGAAGCGAACTTGTCGATGAGTTTCTCCGCGGTTTTTTATCACTCTTTCCGGATTCCGATGTTGTCGTCGTGATCAGCCGCCCGAGGGGTTGGTTGTTGTCGATTGGTTATGGTAAATACCCAAACTAGTAGCAATAACAACGTTAATTTACGGTTAGTGCATAAACACCGCAAGCCCCGAGGCGGAAGGGCACGTAGTTTCGTCCATGTAACTACTACTATCTCGTAGAAGTTGCCAGAGTTGGGACGAGGGTCGGGAACTCCGATGACGACGAGACGCCACCGATCCACGGCTCTGGGGACGTAGAAAACTCTGTATATTACCTCGTTGAAAGGCCCTTTTTCGTCGAAAAGTGCCAATCCTTTCGCAAATATTCCAAAAATATGACGCCCACTCCGAAATTCTTGGGGAATATTTTCAATCTTCACGAGAACTTGGCGCGACCAAAAAACTGTCAACGTACGAATATTGCTCGTGAAATTTTGAGGTTAGGATTCCTGAGCCGCCACGTTTCGGGTATTTTTCTCGCAATTTCGGCACCCCAACTTCAGGCAGATGACGATTCGTTGATTTCAATCCGACTGCAAGCAATGCCGAGTGCAGAAACGAGAATTGGACCACAAAATGGCGGTTTTTGAATCCACGGCGCGGAATTTTGTGTACACTTATCTGAATTATGGACAGACGATTTGTGTCTGTTGATTCCTGATTCATTGAATTCGCTTTAGAAACGACATATAACTCGGCATTCGAATATTTATGTACAACGAACACGTCGAGGTGGTTACAGTTGAATTTCGAGGTTATGGAATGTGAGCTCGGGATCCAGAACGAAACGGGCGAGAATCGCATGAAGCGAGTCTCTCGCCGGTTGATCTCGAACGCGCGCCATTTACTCCAACGAATTTTCTATGCAAATTGGTCGAATTTTTCTTTGTCACGGTGCGCTATGACGTCAGGAAGATGAATCGTACCAGCAAATGGCGGATTACGCGAGGTTTTCGATTATTCGTTGCTCCCGAGGAGCATGTCCTTCAATAATCTAGCGAATGATTACGGGTAAATGTGTCTTCTGATCTCCCCGTGAAATACGATGAACGAAGGAAAGAAACGAAATCCCCGCTTCCTTGTATGTAGCATGAAGGATGACGAACGCTACGAAATTTAAGTAGATCCCGACCTCGTTCCGCGCGTAACGATGCGCAACGCTGCGAACGTCATTCGTAGCGAAACTGCCTCAAGGTTTTAAGTCGTCTTCAGAATCCGGCTACGCTGCCTCGCGTTTCATAACCTTCTTTTACCTGGTGTTCGAACTCTTCATCGAAGCTCGGAGCGACTAAAAATCGTTGACAACAGTCATAGAGCGCCGATTTAACATTCGACGTAACAGGGTATCATTCGCGTGATGTCACCTGCTCGTTTCAACGCAACGCCACAACGTTACATCTATGTTAGATCCTCGTTACATCTCTGTTACATCCCTGTTACATGCCCGTTACATCTCTGTTATATCCCTGTTACATCCACATTACATCTCTGGTACATCCATATTGAATCCCTGTTACGTCTTTGTTACATCCCTGTTACATCCACGGTACATCTCTGGTACATCCATATTGAATCCCTGTTACGTCTTTGTTACATCCCTGTTACATCCACGTTACATTTCTGGTACATCCATATTAAATCCCTGTCACGTCTTTGTTACATCCCTGTTACATCCCTGTTACACCAAATGATTATTGATACGATATAACAAAGTTACACTGAGGTTACATACTTTTTTACGAAAGATGAACGAATTTAACGATCATAAAAGTGATTCTGGCTCATCTTTCTTGCAGTTTCTTCAGCTCCAAGAATATTTTGGAATTCCGTGTTCTCATTTTCGGATGATTCCATGTGCGAGAGAGGAAATCTCGCAACGTTGTCCAAGGTATTTTTTGTTAATGGTACTCGGAGAGCTTTAAGATTCTCGTTTCGTACCTACGACGGTCGTGGTCCAGAGTTACGGTTACGTTGGCTTTTTCACGCGGCGCGACCGCGTCGGTTATTGACAGTTGAAAGGGCTGAGCTTGCGGGGAAAACGGGATGAGACCAGGTCTCCAGTGGTGAAATCTCTCCCGGGGAATTTCAGCGGAGAAATAGTCGAGTGGTAAAAGCTGCTAATAGCTCCACTTACGGCGACGAATTGCCTCGGAAGAGGCCAAGAAGACATCGCTGTTTGAACATTTATGGTGGTACGCGGAGGTAATTCTATGCGAACTCCAAAGTTCACATCCGATTTCACTCTCCCTCAGTTCCACCCTACAACCATAATTTCCATCCGGCTGCTCTTTTCCGTTTCGCTTGTCAACTTCGAATCTCCTCGGAATGAAATATTCCGCCAAGTTCCCCAACTAACAACGAGATAGAAATAAAGATACGAGTGGGTACGATCCGTGAGGAACAACTTTGGACTCTTTCAAGAGCGGATATTAAGATAAAAGCTGAATCCCGACGCCTGCGCAGACTTTGAAACATCGAGAACAGCGCCCACAGCAATTCGCTCGATCGAAATGGAACATAAAATGGATTAAACCGATTAACTACGAAGACAGAAGGCGAACGAAGGGAAAAGAAAATAGCACCGCAATGACGCTTGTATCGGAGCGTCGCGTTGCAATTGTTTGTCCGCTAATCAGGGAACCGCTCCAGCAATTCCCAAAGCACTTATTCTAATCAATATGCTACGCACGTTCTCAGTAAATTGTCGGACTCTCGACGATTCGCATTCAGGTACGATGAAATTCCATGAAAACCCAGTTCCTCGCCAATATTTATTCAACGTGTTCGATTCGTCAAAGTAAATTTGTAAGTAAAATTCGTACTGCTTAGGAATTCCAGCGACGAAATGTTCGAAATTTAACAACAATAGTAATGATAGTGTCACGTCCGCCGCCAAAAGCATGTGATTTTAAATAGTATACGAAACTGTTTTGTCGAACGAAATAATTTCGCTAGTGCCCAGGCGACATTTGCTCATGCACCACCATGAGAACTCGCGCAGTTTGTTTCGGCACAGCCCGATATCAATATCAAATAAATATCGAAGGTTCTAGAAAGGAAGTTCAGAATCACAATTCTCGCGAGATCATCCGACAGTACCATTATCATATCCTAAACGTTACAATGTTTAGAATCATGAAGTTGTCTATTTACGAATTTTTATGATCGATCTTATAATTTGTCTCAAATTCATTTATTCATTGAATATTATTTCAAACCAATCCTCGCACACTTTCGCACTCTCATAGTCTCCGTCAGAGCTTGTACCCCCAGCTTATCCTATCCGTCCCAAACCAACAATTGTCGCCTCTGGTATCCCCGTGGAAACATGTCCAGGGAGGCGGAACAAAAATAATATAGTACGGTGATAGCGGATCAACTAGATGTTCTGTCATCTTCTTGAAGCGTGACAATAGTCATGACGATGATGAATCTTAATAATAATTCGCTAGAAAAGAGTGAGAGAAGAAACCAAATGAGAAAACCAACAAAGCTCATTTTTTTAACGCATTATCGTTCTGTTTGGGTCGGGAAGAGGAAATACGGAATGACTTTCTCGCGATTCGATGTATTTATCACCGATCGGAAGGGTGATCTTTATTTGTCGAGAAAGGGGTGACCTTCGTGCCCTTTCGTTCGTCGCGATCCAACGCGGCATTGCATCCAGCGAACGGAAGGTGAGCGAGGCTCTTAGGCCGAACACAAATCACTTTTTCCCCTGTCAGCTATAAATCCTTCGGTCTCCCACCAAGCCACGCGGAACGTGTGTTGAACTTTCAGGTCGGGTGCGGAGGGGGCTTCGGGACGCCGCCGAGAATCACCCTCGAGAGATGGAGCGAGAGAGCGGGTGAAAAAAGGGGGTATGGTTCGCGGCGTTAGGAAGCGCCGCGAGCTGCAAGCTCTCCTACCAGCCTCGTAGAATGTAAACTTCGGATAGCTACCCTCCTCGTCGTTCTCCGAACGCGAAAGCATCGGTTAAGAATTTTATCGCGACCCCTCATCGCGACTAGATCATCCTCGCGTTGTAACAGATAATAACGCTGACGCGGATGGCATCGCGTACCTGTTCTTCCCAGAGCTCTCTTCCGGCTCGTCCCACGAACTGGAAGAGCAATGATCTCGTCCAATTTTTGGAACTGGGCCAAATCGAGAAGCGCATTTCTCAACTCCGGAAACCGGTCATCTTTAACGTGCCAACATCTTTCATCCGACGAGATCTTCTCACGTCTTGGACCAAATGACCCGACCGTAATTTTTTGCTCTTGCGAATTTTTTTTTCCATTCAGAGAAGACCCTCCATTTTTGGCTGGAATTGCGGTCAATTTTTTGCACAAAAACTGCCGAGCTGGCGAAACGAACGAGGATGTTGCCGTTTTGTTTTGAAGCAGTCGATAATGATGACGGAGCGATTGGAAACAGCTGTAAATTCGGATTCGAATCGAATCGTCACTTCGGCCTTGGCGAGAGGACCGTTGTCGTCGAAAAGCGACGATGAGATTATTTCTCGCTCGGTTAATGTGACCATTTCATGGGGACGATTAGGAGTAATTGGACGTTTGAGGGTGAGACGCGTTCGATTCATTTGACTGAATTGCAGGGACTGAGAATCGCGTTCGATGAATCGATCTCCCCACCGATGGCTATCTTCTTTTCGGTCAAGTGTCAATATCTGTTAAAACGACGTCGACGCGTTGTTCGATAAATTTATTACCACGCGAAAAGCACCGAAGGATTATTCTAGAATATTATACGCGAGGTACCAGTCGAGCTTTGGCGAAGATAATCTTGTTAAACGACGCGAGCAGCGCTATAGAAAAGGAGCTCGACGGGAAAAAGAGAAATGAAAAGTGGAGAAAAAAATCACTGACTACGTTACCTAGCAGCGTCACGATCGTGCTCTCCTTTTTTTAGCTGTTACGGATTTTTTCCCAACGTTATTGTGACTTTCGTTCGTTGATCAGAGCGAGATTCGATCAGTAATGGTCTCGTTTGTCCCACGATTAATGGTCTCGCCAAGGTCCACCCGCGTTTATTGTCTCTCGAAATATTTCCGATAATCGTCCACCGATCAAATTTAATGCCAAAATTAAAGCGCGCTCGACTATTTCACCGGCAGAGGGTGTACGATATTTCACATATTTTTCCAAATTTTAATACGCGATACAGAAGCCGCGTTACATCCCGTTACATGCATGTTACATCGCTCCATATCACGCGAAGTCATCACGTTACGATCGCGCGAACTTGTGATTTTGCGAAAACGAGTCCGAATAACGCGATCCAACATTTCGAAAACTGGCGCGATGTAACTAAATGTGACGCTCGATGTAACGTGGATGTAACATCGAGTTATTTCGATACGGCATGTCGGTTTTCGATGCAACTTTCCGTCACATTCGTCGCAGTCTCGCTAGGATCCTACGACACTGACCTGGAGCGTTGAAATTCCAAGGTTGATTCCACGTAACAAAGTTACATCCATGCAACATTCGCCGCAAAAATACTCCCGCGTATCAGATTCTAGTTCAGACGTCTGTGGCGTCATATTCGTGATCGGAATTTCGCAATCGTTCGCGACATTCTATTTGTTCCGATGAACATTCATAGTCGAGTATAAAACCGACTCGTTACGAACGACGATCTATACGGCGGAACCATGAAAACGTAACGAAGCGATCCGACGGAAATATTTAGGAGACGCGGCGTCCTTATAGGAAAGGCCACTTTCCCTTTATCTCTGTTTTTATATCTCGTGCATAAAAGCTTCCGCCTTTATTTTGCGGAACTTGAAAATTTTCCGCGTCGCGAATAACCCTAAAAATTCAACGTCTCGCGCCCATCGTCCCGGGAGAATAACTCGTCCCATTTCACATCGTGTTTCACACATTCCCCCGATGAGAAGTATTCGAAAGTAGTGGCGACGTCGTTCCACGCTCGTTCAATCCTCGTTACATTTCGGCGATGAATTATTCAGAAAAACCGGAACGTTATTTTCTCGACCGTGAAAAACGCCCGTCGCCGGAAATATCTTCACGCTCCAACTTCTAGTTTCCTTTCGCGCAATTATCACCGACTGCAAGAAGCGAAGTCTGAACGTCTTTCGAAAAATGACGTTACTCGAGCGAAACGCACGATGCTGAGGCAACTAAAATGTAAAACGAACCGGGTGAGAAAAATTTACCAAAAGCACGTCGAAACGAGCTTTACGAATGGTAAATAAATTTCTTAGCAAAAAGAAGATTTGCGAAAAAAATAAAAGAAATGACCACTTTTTTTGAAAACCTTTTTTACTTTTTTTCTTTCAAATTGTAGTCGAGAAATTTGGCTGATGAACATTTTTTTGAGACCAGGAAAAGGAGAATCCGATGGATGACTCCCGAGTCTTCTGTCTTTGGAAGAGCTTTGCTGCCTCGTTGCAGAGGAATTGTTCGGTAGTAGAAAATTTCGTTAAAGGTCAGACGAGCGCGTCGCGGGATTTATAATACCTCGTTAAGCGCATTTCCCCCAACTTTTCGTTAGATTAAAGCCAAATTGAGGTTAGATTGAGATTAGTATCGTGGTTCGTGGCGGGATGGCTTAGGCTGGGCTCAGTTTAACGGGTCACGCAAGATTTTGGTTAATCACAATCAGAGAGGGTCGCGCAGTCAGCTTCGCCTACCAGCCCGGTGGCAAAACAGGGCGATGATGAAGGAAGGGAAACATCTGTTCGACGAATTCCTCGAAGACCTCTTTTTTTCGCAAATTTTCTCGAATCGATGTCGTTTTTTATCATCGACCCATGAATTTTTGTAATTTTTTGTTTTGTAAATCTTCGCATTTTTCGTTCGAAGCTCGTACAATTTTCTGAGTACCCGATGAATTTTCTCGATGGACAATTTTCCACTCGCATCGTCACGATTTTTGGAAAATTTGAGACGAATAGAGGAGACAATTTTTGAAGTATTTTTATTTATTCACGTTATGGGTGTCCACGTCAATTGATATCTGAGACATTCTTCCTCGACCCATTTTTTTCCGATGGCTCTGAAAATTCTGAAAAAATTCCACACGTTTTTACGCGTTGGATGGACTCTCTGTGATTTTTTTCGGATTCTTTGGCGCCGCGAAGCTCCAAAAAATCAAAAAACAATCACAAACGGTTCTTTTGACTTATAGAAACGTATGAATTTTTTTCCAGATTTTTTAGAAACGTCAGAAAAAATAGGTCGCCGAACGGAGGAAAAATCCCTCGTATACAGAAAAACGGATGCATATCTAATTTCACGTTTGCGGAGCTATTTGTTTTACGTCGGGTCTGTGTTACTTAATTGCGCGGCTATCGTTCCAAGGATTCGCCGTGGTCGACCCTTCAATTTGCGCTATGCTACCATCGTTTTCGGAGAGCCGGAAATTCAAAACGCGCTCACGGTCGGATCTGAGATCCGGAACATATTTCCAAATGCCCGAGCCAATCGTTTATTTACACAAATGATACCGCATAAATGAACGGAAATTCGCGGAGCAAGGGCTGAGTATACGCAGAATCGTATTGATATTGGACCAAAGACGATAAATCTCGTATAATATTAAGAAAAAATGTTTTACAAGTGAAAATTTGCGTCATCAGGTTTTTCAGTTTCTGCTTCACTTCACTGATTTTTGCGGATTTTCGCGAGCCGCGATTTTCCAAAATTGGCGGAAGTAAGTAGATTTTTCGAATACTCTCGAGAAAAACTTGGACGGAGAGCTTTCATTTGAGAACCGACACTGTCACAGGAAAAAAGTTTCGTCTCCACTTTTCCCCCAAAGATCTGCCCACCGAATGAAAACGCAACTTTTCATATTTCAAGTTTATAATTGAAGTGTCTCCAACTATGCGGAATTTCGGGTCTGTGAGTAAGATGGTTGCCGGGAAAACTGCCCGCCACGGACAGGCACACAAACGAGCGTCGAGATTATTGCCCAATTAATTGTTCTTCTCCTCCTCGTTTCGTTAGGTAATAATAGAATTGCGATGAACGACGAGAATCTGCGAAACAAGCCGATCACGAAATGGCCGACTCAAGATGGCGCCCCTACCGTCGAGAGCTTCGTGTTTCCGCCGCGACGCGGCGCACCGGTCGAGCGAGACTCACCCAACAAGGTTATTCTACGCAGCGTTACAGCACGATTCGCTGATATCGACTGCTCGCCAAAATTCGTACATCAGGCGAGAAATTACCTCGTTTATGCTCCAAATTCTTGCGTGAGTTGTCCACTCTCCTTAATCGTGGAAGGCTCGCGAGAAGAGAGAGTCGAGGACCCGGAAGTATACGCGTCAAAGTGTACGCGACGGCCTCAAACCCAATTCAATTGGCCAATTAAATTGAACCCAGCTAATTGGGACCAGGATATACACGATTAATTGATGCTCACATCAGCTCCATAGATTTCGACGGAGCACCCTGTATTCGCGAGAATCGCAGAGGCACCACGTGGAATTTCACTTGGGAAAAATGGTACATTTCTATTTTTCAAAATGAGACCTCCTATATTTTTTTCGCAGGTTGGTATTGCTCGCCTGAAATACGAGCTTTGCGAAAAAATAGAGTTCCCATTTAAAAAAAAAGCTGACCTGAATTGCCCTGCACGCGAACATTCCAGGTGAAAAACTAAGAATATCACACCGAGTGCTCGAAATGCTCTCCATGAGAATAAAAAGGGTGTTCTGATTTTACAGGGGTATTCTAGCCTAGAATTTGGAAAAGTCTATTTTTTTGCATATTCTCAAAGAATATAACGTCCACGAGAATTTGAAAAATTTCAATTACCATAAAAAGGCCAAAAAGTGACTCTTTTTTTAACAGCTGCCATTTTGCGAAAAAAATCCGTTTTTTTAGATGACAAGAAGGGTTGGAATGATGTCAAGATGGACGCACCATTTTTTCAATTTTTTCTGTATTCCAAAAGTATTGATGAATGTGTGATGAAAAAATGGGGTTGAAAATAGTTTGAGTTTTCTGTTTATCGAATTTTAAGAAACCCCCAAAATTCAGTCATTTAGGGTGGAGTACCCCTGAAGAAGACGTTTATGTATAGTTCGTACGGATGACGTGGTTATTGATTCATTACAACTTGACGAGGATCGAGACAAAGACATCTTTACAACACCTCGGTGATAACATCGCTTACCAGTCACGTCCATCACGTTGATCTCGACCAGATGCGGACGTCTCGTACCCTCGAACCAAAGTTCCCTCGTATTTCAGATCTCCCTTAACGTTCATCTCTCCCTCCTTAATCATTCGCTGCTATAATCCGATCACTTTCACGCCGAGTCTCGCCTTTTCGCGTACCCAAAACCAACGATCTTCCCTCCCTTCGATCACCCTAATACCCAGCCTTAAAAACAAGCCACTTATCCTACTTTTCTCAACCCAATTTCTCCCCAAATGCACTTTTCTTTCCGCATCGATTATTTGTTCATTACAATTCCTGTCGACTTTCCTGATTTAATGGAAAATATTTTTCATTTATTTGTAGAAATATCAGATGGGAGGGAACATTTTTGGGTCGTGGAGCAGACGTGAAAGTTTCGTATCACGTGCTTATCTCCACCTTTTTTAGTAGCACTTCTAGTTCCTAGGCAGAGAATGATAAGTTGAACGCCGACAAGTTTTTCTCGTTGACTCGCCTTCGGGGAATCTCATCACCGCGATACGCGGCAAACTTCCCCAAATTTCTCTTTCATCGCAGAATTTCACCATCGATTTGTACCTCGTGAATTTCTGCGGCGTACGTCACCACGAAATCAGTTGAGCAGCGAACGATTTTGGATACTCCGAGATTCGGTGAAGATCAGAAGAAAAAAACTGCACGCAGCGAGCATTGTAATGTTGCAGCAATGTAACGGCAATGTTGCAGCAATGTAACGGCAATGTTGCAGCAATGTAACGGCAATGTCGCAGCAATGTAACGGCAATGTTGCAGCAATATAACGGCAATGTTGCAGCAATGTTACAGAATGTAACTAGTAATATATTACCTCGACGTTACATGCAAGTTACATGTAAGTTGAAATTTCCTACTCGGCAATATAACAAGTTATACAACGTGTTACGTGCCCGCTATATAACAGTTATGAAACCAGTGTGTAACAAATCACAAAAATAACATTGCGACATTACCTGTAACTTCCATGTTACATTGCCGCAATAAAACGCGTTCACTGGGCAGCTGATCACGAGATTTGCCATGGAGATTCGAACACGGTCGTGAAACTGCAGGATGGCGGGGCAAAAAGCTGCCCACACTTCAGATTGAAAATCGATCGGATCTCAATAAATTTTCCATCGAATGAGATTCGAGTCGTTTGAATTATTAAAATTCCTTGGCTAATCGCGCAGCGGGGGAAGAGGTCGTGACTCGGAGCGTCGGAATGCCATCGTAACGGTAGGGCGATTGTGGGGGTGAATTCCGAACGGTTCGTGCGCGCGCGAACGTGGTATTGGCAGCTTGAGTGGACCAGGACTATCTATGACGCTTAATAGTCGCGAGCCATCGGTTCGATCGGTACACACGGATAGGACCGCGTATCGACGGTACACAGAGGCTGGCACGGTTGGGGGTGCGAATCGACACCGTACCGCGCAAGGGTGCGAGGTGTCCGTGGAGTAAGGCTGTTACGTGTATATTGCATTCCTCGCGCCAACTAGCGCTGCGAGTTATATATTATCGTCAAAATCGACATTTTTGCAGGAAAGGCAGGTTTTCTTGGGAGAGATATATCTCTCTTGTAGATCGCGAGGAAGGTTGATCTTGTTACGGTAGAACTTATTTGAGAACGTGGCCTCACATCCCATACATTCTTCATGAGCGTTTTGAAAGCGGAAGCCGAGCTCGCTAATTTATGCATTCTTTGATGGAAAGCGAGTTGATGGAACGCGTAACGCTTGCATCGTCACGAAGATGTCGACGTGGTAATAAACCGGTTAGTTCCGGAAATTCGAAATTCGACAGCGTGGAAATACTCGCCAGTACCACGAGGACGTCGTGGCACCAGAGAACTCGCCTCGCCCCCGACTTCCGCCATTTTTCAAGCGAGAAATAGATGTTTCCGGTGAAGTTTCAGAAAAGTCGATCCATCACTCGTCGGTCGACGTATCATCAATTATTTCATCACCACACCAGTTGTGACAAATTGCCGAAGACGTTCTCGTTCCACTCGGTGCGAAACACGCCGCGATGTAGTTCATCGCCGTTTCTCAGAGATCTCCCGAATAATTACCCTCTCCTCGGCACATCGTTTGTTCTCTTGCTTGCTCGCGGTCGAGTCGAGTTTATCGTCGCTTGAGAAACGCGGAGATACACGAGTCTCGACTGAACAGGATTTATCAAGCGATATTCCACGTACAGGTTTGTTTCCTTGTCATCGTTTTGCTCCCAGTAAATCTACTTTTCCAAACGTACCAACGCCAGAAAATGAACACATTTTTTTCAACATTTTTTTCTACAGAATAATCGTTGTGAATAACATGCTCTACAATTATTTCTTCACCATCCCTGTCCTACGCTCGCGTAGTCTATGATATCATCGTGTCAGGTGCTTGCGTCCGTAGTAATTTTCACGTAGGCTTCCCACATGCCAGCTATAAAGCTCTTCGCGTTCCCTATCACACCGATATAGGCTCCGATATTGCCCACGAAGCTCGCTGCGTATTTTATATCTGTGATATAACGATACATAACCTCTATATAAGCCTCCATGGCCATCAAACTTGCACAGAGCCTATGAATCTTCAATGTAAGTCACTTCAGCCGTTTCAACCTCCACCTACATCGAGACTGTCCATCATCGGGGCTAAATACTCCATGGCACCTCATCCCAGAATGAATAACATCAACACTTCACTGTGGATGCCCTCGTCTGGTCAAGGTCACGTATCTCAGGCAAGAATATATCTAGACGCCGCGTGTTGCCAGATCTCTGATGCGTCATGAACTTCGTTTCGCGTCGCATTATTCACAATTGTTTGTTGTTCCAACGAAACATCGTCGAGGAGTGCTTTCACAGCTACGTTCGCATGATCTGTAATCTTGCAGATGAGCCGTATAATGGAACTCTCCATATTTCATAGACGCGCGCGAGGTCGCCAGTGAAAACGTGACTACAACAAGTTTCGGCTCCGGATCGGTTGCTCCTCCCTGAGACGGGCTCGTGTACGCGCACTGTACAACCTCCGTATAGTCCTCTGCATCGTTTACGCAAGCTGCAAGCTCCGTGCTCCGTCACGAACCGCCCTCTCATCTTCGATCACTGTCGAAGCACGGAGAACCGATATCACTCGTCGAACTGTAGACCCCCTCTATAAGCTCGGCGCGAAGCTTTTATTCTGCTGGTAATCCGCCACGTTTATATAATCTTTTATGACTCATTAAATCTTTGCGGAATCATCTCGTATCTCGAGATGCGAGCTTTTGTTCGGCTCTGCACGCCCCCAACAACCTCGACGAGGATCGTTCCACCATCCGTGCAGGTTTCGCTCTCGTACACACGGCAACTTGTGATCCTTTGGAAATTCCGCAGGATCGGGGAATGACTTTGACAAGAAAATTGAAGTTGTTGGAATTTATCGGGGAGAGGTCGTAAAGTTCGCGACCGGAGCACCGCAACGGTGATATCATCCGTGCAACAATTATTCCACCCGGCTTCACATCGATCCTGTGCGCCGATATTCCTCTGGTAGCTCACAGGCCTTCGAACGGAAGAGAAGTACTCGCGAATAGTGCGGATCTCCGTAGTACTTAGTCGGTGAAACATAGTACATCGATCATGCGACTGCCGAAAGCAAGGTGAACGAGGCATCGAGTTCTCCATTCTATATTGCATGTCTATACGCCGAGGGTCGCAGCCTCTGTCTGCTCCAGAACATTTTATCCCTCTAACGATTCGTTGTGCTGGCTCGTATTAAATTGATTATACTACTACTACTACTACTACTACAACAAGTCCAATCAAGCCGAACGTAAACAGAGTATCTACGATGAAATTGAAATTTCCATAAAGCCCACAATTACCCCCACAATTTCGGTAATGGATCCGGATTCAATGCCTAGTTGGCCGTAATTCAATCGCCTCCTACGATAGTTTATTAACTGGTCATTCAAAAACCCACCATTCAATGTCATGCTGTCCCCGAAATTGGCCGACCAGCAATTTTGACGAGACGAGCAAGCGAGCTGCAAAACATCTCTGAAATACCTCTAAAAAATATACGACTGTAATCCGCGTTTCGGAATTTTCGCGACGTGTTTCTGAAAGCTCCATGCTCGGCTGTATTCGAAGGGGAAGGAGCATTCAGGTGATTTTTTTATCCCCAGGTATATGGCGATCATGAATCCGCTGAAGCCTCGAATGGGCAGAAGAGCTACCCTCTGCGTGGCTGTTGCCATCTGGATCGTCGGTGCTATCCTCTCGCTACCAATGCTGATGTTTTACACTACCTTCACGCAGAATTTCACCAACGGCGAGGTCAGAGTCATATGCTACAGCGACTGGCCAAATCGGGACGACGATGGACTCAGCTACGGAGAATATTTGTGAGTAGAACAGTTCTTTGTAGTGAGGAATGCTGAACGCTCGCAATAACCGGTTTTCCACTGTTGAACATCCGCGGGAGTTGAAAAATTCTAATCTTCTTATAGCCTTCAGATCTCGCCCCCATCATTCGCATTAACATCGGAAATAATCTTTGAATTAAACGATCACTCTTCGCAAGCTCCTGTTGAGACTGTGTAATCCCAGGAAAGCTCGGATCCCTCGCGTTGCGCGCGACACCTCTTGAAAACGCGTTTCACTTTCCGAAAATCCATACAAATCCCCGAATCGACAGCTGAAAAACATCGATGATCCCCGAAACAAGACAAGTTTCACTGCCGACCTAAAAACTCGGCGGAGCTTTTTAACGCGTCAAGAGAACAAAAAGTGCGGAATTATGGCGGAACGGTCATTTTGACACTCTTCTGAGCCAGACAGTCTTGACAAAGTTAGCAATACACGAGTATAGGAGATATACAGGGTGGGTCACTGCAGGTGTCGGGAATGGGAGGGACCTAATCGTCGCGAGGCCCCACCCCTTCGTCCAATCAGCAACCGGAATAATTTGGTTCACAAATTCTTACAATTTCTTGGTAAAGGAAGAAATATATCAACAACGACCCAAGCAGGCTGTTAGATATTCATTTATTTCGACGGGAAACGAGAAAACCTGAGACAGCGACGCGATGTTTGTACTAACAGAGGGGCGAGCAATTCGAATCGCTTCTATGAGCCTCAAAATAAATGAATACCCAACAGCCTGGTTGAGTAGTTGTTGATATTTCTTTCCCACCCAAAAAAAATTGTCTTGTGGTCTCGTAAGAATTTCGGCAGACCAAATTCTTCTAACTGAGGGGGCGGAGCCTTGTGGCCCTCCCATTCTCGACACTTGCGGCGAGTCGCCCTGTATAATACGAGACTGCAGTTTTTCCGCGTGAAACGAATCGAAAAATAGCGATGGCTTTCAGGAATTGAGGAAAGGAAAATAAAACCAGCCCTGCAGTCGCAACAATCAGCTTCGAGAATGATGATTCGTAGATGGAGGAACGAATGGCTTTTTTTAAAAAAGAAAATGATTGTCGATTTTTTTCGTAGCCCGCGAGGGAGAAAATTGTGAAGATCGAACTTTTGCATGCATTCTATATTAACCATGACGAGCCATGAGTTAATGTAGGATGTATGCAAAAGTTCGAGGGTAAATGCTCGGCTCGATACTTGCTTCACCACGACGACGTCGCGGCGCAGATGCTTCGCGAATTTGGAATGCTTCTATCTTGTTTGCAGCGGCCTCGGCTCGCGAATCAACGTAGATGCTACGCGTCTCGGAAAGCTTTGTGCCATACTTGCTTACATCTCGAGTTTCTCAATAACGTATCACGCGACATCCACTCGAGCCGTGGCTCGGTAATAACAGTGATGTATACGAAGGAAATATTCGCCTGGTAAGTCGAATGGCTGCGAGTCGACAATTTCCTTGCTTGCAATTTCTCCACAATCCAAAATGCCTGTTCATTGCAGTTCGAAGATTTGAAAATAAACTAAAAAGCTAATAAAAAGACTCAAAAACTTGAAAAAAAATAAAAATATACCAAAACAAAATCAGACTAAAAAAACTAGTAAAAAATATGACGAAAAATGAGATGAGAAGAGTAACAAAAAAATTGGTCAGGAGACTAATAAAAAATGGGACGAAAAATCTGATAAAAAATTAATAAAAAGCTCGACAAAAAGACAGTCTAAGATTTTCATTGGCGATGAATACTATCGACTCGACAACGAATGTTAGAGACTCGTTGGGTTATTCATTCTCATTTTAACAATTCATTCAATTCTCCCTCATCAAGACTCTCATCTGCGTTCGAAGGGTGAGAGCCAGACAGAATTCTCACTCTTCTCGAAGGACGAAGTGAATTCTCAATTATAGTACGAGAGCATTTGGAATCCCGGGTTCATCGTCGGACAAAATGAACCTAATTCTCGAGGTATCCTTTCAATTCGACCGAATGGATCGTCGGCGAAGGTTTTGGATGAGAGTTGCTCCGAAGATGGGTGTCCTGGTTTTTGAATCCCGCGATGCAGCATCATGCTTCTTGTTCGTTTTGGCAACGGTGGAGGAGCGTGCGTTGCTGTTTTCCGGAAGATCGTAAAGTTACTTCGTATTCCATTCGGACGGGAAGAGAGGAGAGACGAGAACGGGAACATCGCCGAGACCAATTCACGCTGGTCTACAGCTAATCGGACTTAACATTCTGCTTATGCTAACGAGATGTGAGTTACGAGTGCCGCGGGAAAGCTCCGTCGAGCGCGTTTCATACGTACCACCGCAGATCGGGAACTTGCTGTTTACAACATCTGCCACGCGCAGGGTTGCGTAACAAACGGAGCGTTGACAATCCTCGCGTAACGTTAACTTCCGGAGGACGTAGCTTTTTCCGTTTTTCCGGAATTAGGCGGAGGCGACCGACAGTCTGCCGATGACGAGTCTCGATTACCACGCGTCTGAGCGACATGAAAAACGGAGAGAAGAGATTTTTTGCGAATCCCATCCATTTCAGCATCCAATTCGTGGGAGCTTCCCAAAAACGGAGTCGAGTACAGTATCGAAATAGGAGCTTTTTTTGACCACGGGATAATTCGAGTTCAAGGCTATTTTTCGGCGACGTGTGAAACTACAATAAAGAAAATGACGTATCAGATCGAATATTTTTTACCGAAATCGGTTTTGCTTCCGAAAAAACGCAGATACATTGAACGGTAAGAAACGTGTGGGAACTGTTGATGGGAGTAGAAATTGATTATTTGAGAAAAAAAAATTAAGTACAATCACTGGTCAAACGCAATAAAATGAGAAACCGAAAAATAACCTATAAAGTGCGTTGGAAAATGGGTAATTTGAGGGGTAAATTTAATTGGAAGTGGTAGAGGGATGTCGTGACATAGGTTGGAAACATGTGACGAGGTCGATCTACAGGATAGAAATTCGTGATGAAAGGAATGAAGCGAGTGAGGGTTATGAAGGGAAGGAGAAGTGGAGAAACGAGGGTGAGGATGAAGTTTTGTTGTAGGTTAGAGAAGGACGATTTCTAAAAATTAAAGAGTGAGGAACGAGTAGTGTACGAGGGTCGAGTGGTATAATTAAAAGAGGGAAATCGACACCATCGAACGAACGAAGCGGACGATGGGGTTGATTAAACGTGAACGGAGGTCACTGGTCTCTGCAAAGCAGACACGGAAGAGAAGCTTTTTGTATCATCGCGTTCAACATAGTTCCGGAGTAAATAAAGCAATCCTCGAGTAAATAAAACAGAACGTAATTTTTCGTCGTGGAAAAGAGCTTGCTGGGATTTTATTGGGGAATACGAAGAGATTTGGTGCACTTTATTTGCTTGGAATCGTTTTATTTGCGCGATTCTTCTGTAAAACTTTGTGCTCTGATTCTTGGTTAGTGCTCGTTGGGAAAGACAAGGAGGAGACGAGTTTGACCCGAAGGTTTACACGACAAATGAGGGTTGTCGGCGGGGCTTGTCGACGGCTCAGTAATGTTTGGCTCGGGAAGATAACAACATCCGTTTGCGAGTTACTTCGTTTCTGTACCATTTCCTGGGTCGTCTATCATTTTAGTTTGTCTACAGTCATATCCTCTCATAGATTCGTGACATGTCGCAATTCTTGTACGTAGCAGAAACCCCAGAGGCATGGACTATTCGAGGGCAAACGCGGTGGTTAGATTGAAGGATCGAGTTTCATCCGAGAATTCTTATATTTGTACGCACAGCGCATATTTACGGCACTAATTACGTGCTGAATAACGCGTCTGCGACAACAAATGCGAATGGGGTACGGACAACTGCACCAGTGTATAGAGCGCAAAATTTGTAGCAACTTTGTCCTTTTCCATTTTTTGATACGAAGCGTACTTACGGCGCTACGCGCGATTGAAATCTAGTGAAACGGAGCAATCACGTCGCGCCAAGGCTGCGTGCCATGGCTCGCCTCCTTGACCACGCCTCGTCCACTTGGCGCGACTCGATTGGCTTGAAACGCTGATTTTCAATCGCTCGTATCTTCGTAACTATAGCTCAGATCAAAAAACGCTCAAGAAGAAAATTGTTCGAATTTTGATTCCATAGACACTGATGCAGTTTCGGGAACAGAATAACGAATTCTCGGTTAATGCGTGTTCGAGACACGAATTTCTATAGGAGTGCAGAATGGCTGATCGGAATGTGGTAGCACAAACTTCAGAACAATCTTGCTTCGAACTGAAATAACTGAAACATCGATGAGAAAAAAACAGGAGTGAGGTGAGAAGTTTGCGAAAAAATATGGTAACTCGGAATGAAATTCGTCCGTCCGTTTGTGGCCTTTCAAAATTTGTCCACCAAACGTTTCAGCAATTTCTCTTAATTCGTCATCGATCTCGTGTGTAATGAATAGTATTTTCGGAACACCATTCACAGTCTCACAACTGACGACCTGTACCAAGTTTTGCAGATGATATTAGCCATGACCATTTTCCCCATATCAGATCGGACTTCACCGATGCACATGTGACTATTGTTGCCATGTTTATGTTCCAGATACAATGTCATATTCATGATACTGACATATTTCCTGCCAATTGGTTCGATGACCTTCACATACTCGAGGGTTGGCGTGGAGCTGTGGGGTTCGCAGAGTATAGGGGAAGCTACCCAACGTCAATTGGACAATATCCGAAGTAAACGTCGGGTGAGTAGGGGAGAAAAAGAGGTGTTGGTTGCCAGGAAGCATGGAATGGAGAAGAAGAAGAGGGGTCGGAAGTTTATCTGGCAATTAGATCGGACGAACAAATAACGAACAAATAAGACACGCGCGTGTTCAAATCTTTCGGAATTCGAGTTGGAAGTTAATCTGATTGGTGGGGAGAAATAGGAGGAGGTTTCGCCCCAGAGGTGATACTTCTTGTGCTCGACGTAGTGAGCGTTGAGTTGCGAAGAGGCGGTGAAGCGGAGTGGAGTCGAAGAGGTATACGAGAGAAGTGGACTAGGAGAGGCTGGAACAAGGTTAGGGGATCGACTTCGGGGAGTTGTAAGATTGGTGACGTTGACGTTATTCGAAAGGGTTGCAAACATCGGGGGTATGACGTTGGGGTAGTTGAAAGTTGCCTCCTACCACGAGTACCGCGAGTTGGGGCTTCTAACTTCACGTTTCCGGAAACAGTGGAACTACGAACGAGGCAAAAGTATTTGTTTCCCACGAGTCTTAAGGCTCTTAAGTCTCAAGGTTCTCAGGCCTCAGGCGCCGTTACGCTGTACGTTTGATGAAAAACGACTCGGTGGGTAATGCAGGGACCTGGAAGAGCTTTTTTCCACGAACCTGACCACGGACAAAAAACAATCTCCAGCCCACTTTACGGATCAGACTGGTTGTACTCTCGACGAATTATTCCGGGATCTCGCGTATCGTTGGACTTCCAGCTGAGAAGAGCTGACTAATAGAGGGTCAGAAAGCTCTGGTCAACCGTATCAGATAGGACATAAGTGAGCGGTCCGATCATTTTGTTAACACCGATACGTGGGTAAGATACGGGTTAACCATCAAACTCGATTATAACTTGTAATGAGGTGATTCTCTCGGCTACCAGAGCTTCAGCCCCGCGTTCACGCCCGGATAGAAACACCAGCCTCTCACTTTACATTAACAATTCTCTCGGCACTCCGCTCACCCTCGCCAATCGGCCGCGCCCGAACCTCCGCCTCGAACAGCTATCAGCCCCATTTATCTCTTCCATGCTCTCTGGAAAAATTCACTCGAAAAGAACTCGTTCCACGGAACGCGTTTCGCGATCTATCAGCCCACTATGCGAAAATGAGCGATAAGCTGTCATCAGCCCGAATCACTTATTTTTGGCTCCCACTTGCATTCTTTCACTAAAAAGCTTCCGAAGAACATGTTTTACAATAGTGTTGGTCGATTACTCATTTTTTCGAAATTGATTCGGTGACAGCAAAAATAATGATCCTTCGGATAAACAAAACCACGTGCACAGGTTCAAGAGTTTGGGCTAGCAGCAATAAAAAATTGAAAGCAACGAGATTAGTATTTTCTTTACATTGCTCGGTAGGAAATTGGATCCATTTGATACATTGAGTAGTACAACTGTTGGAAACTATTGGTGGTACTACTGTTGCGGACTATTGTGCACCACTACTCGTGGAGACTATTGACAGCATCACTGGTGAAACTATTGAACAAGTTACCGTTCTACCCAGTAGGTTCAGCAGTAGTGAGGTCCAATTTACTACTGAGAAAGTCCTATGCTAATGATCAATAGTTATCAATAGTGCTCGCAATAGTTTTCAATAGTTTTTCCAGTAGTTTCCCATTATTTTCTCTACGGTTTCTCAGTATTCTCTCAAGAGTGTGCCGATACTATTGTAGTTCTCAATAGTTTTTTCCCTGCAAGTACCCAAAAAGTTGACTAACTTAAAATTGAAACGCGAACAATTGGTGCTGGGGGGAAATTCTTCTCGGTATTCTCATCACTCTCCTTCGGTGCCATTTCCAACTTTTTGATTGTCCCACGCGACAGATCTGGAATTAAAATGAGACCGATTGAGGCGAGTCGCTCCTGGAATTTCGGATATTATCGCGCATAGTTGAATCGTATCTGCCCTCGTATATCGCGAGTATATTTCCTGCATGCAAATCATTGATAATACCGCGTACTATGAATAGTTCCAACGTATCGCGTCGCTGCTGTGACAGGTAAGTGCTTTTCCAACATTCGTACACGCTAGTCAATACCTCTGCTCTCGACGTTTCGCCAATCGTCTTCGTTATCGGTGCGTTCGTTTCGCAAATACGGAGCGATAATTGTTTTCTTCCGAAATACATCTCCGCGACACGAGTAACCGCGGAACTAAGAATTCCGCTAAAAATTTTCGTCAAAGCTCCGAGCTTTTCGCCAAAGCTCCGAGCTTTTTCGGTAAAGCTCCGAGCTTTTTCGGTAAAGCTCCGAGCTTTTTCGGCAAAGCTCCGAGCTTTTTCGGCAAAGCTCCGAGCTTTTCGCCAAAGCTCCGAGCTTTTTCGCCAAAGCCCGAGCTTTTTCGCCAAAGCTTCGAGTTTTTTCGCCAACGTCGCGGGGACACGTACGAGACTTGAGTTTACGAAACAATTTTACTCGCTTCAGGCGTTTGGAGCGCGAAGAGTCTTCAAACAAACTTGAAACTCCGTCTATACATCGGTGTTACTCGTGTTTCGAGATTATCGCCGCACCCGAACGAGAATTATCCGCGCATGAGTCGCTGTAATCACCGCTCTTCAGAAAGCTCCTGAAACCCGCGTTTTCTTACAGCGTCGGATCGAATACAGAAATTTTTACTTCTAGAGCTAAGTCGAAAGAACGCGATCATTGTGTAATCGAGTCGCAAACGAATCATTTGCCAAGCGTGTGCGCAAGCTTTTTAATTTGGTAGTACTAATGTCAACTCTGATCAAGAGACTCGGTAGAGTCTCGCGCCTAGTTATATAAAAAAAAAAAAAAAATTTCCGCCGCGCCGCGCGAGACTCTGACAGAGTCTCTATATACCCGAACGGCAACTGAGTGACAGTTGAGGAAATTTATGATCGTTAATTTCTTCCGTCTCGCTATAAATACGGAATTGTAATAATTATTGCAGGATGTGGCCAAGAAGAGCTTTAATTTAAGCCCTATTGCGATCGAATCGGTGGACGTAGAGCTGAGATATTATTATTCGAAGATTTCGATGCAAGTAATTTATACGTGTTATCGACGAGATCGCATTTTCGTCGTCTCCGTCAGTCAGTGACGTCACACAATGTGGCAAGAAACCTATGGGTATAAAGAGTATAGAGTGGCTTTCGCTAGGTAGAGAGAAGAGACCTACCAAGTATGTGGCACGAAACCTATGGGTATAAAGAGTATAGAGTGGCTTTCGCTAGGTAGAGAGAAGAGACCTACCAAGTATGGACGTAGCCAGATGGCGCTTTGGTTAGCTCTTTATTTTCACCAACTACAGTACGGTATGTGTCAATGTATTTTTGGTCGTAATTGTTCGTATAATTCAGAACAAGATTATTTGAGGTACGGTAAGATATTTTTTTTTTATGAGATAACTGTAAGTGTTTGACAACACAGGGTTGAATTGAATGATTACTACAGTCTTTAGTTATAGCGTGAGATTCGTTATGCGGGTCAGTTGGATCGGTCCGATCCCGAATTTGGCGTTTACGGCATTGCCGTTCCGCTGTTCTTTGTTCACGCTGGTTGTCTTCTGCTTTGACAGGTAGGCAAAGCGCCCGGAGTACGATTATATGGTTAGATTGCGGTTAGGACTTACAGTATGAAAAAATTGTACCGATAATCTGTCCATTATTATTCGGCAAATGAATAATATTTTTGAAACGATTCAATGCAAATCAGAATCAACTAAAGTAGCTAAGTCACGAGAATATTTATTAGCGAATCCTGTGAAAGAGTGTAGAGAAGGAGAAGTACCAGGCAATAGAGAGAATTACAGTCATTACATTAACAGAGAGTGCATCACATTCAGATTGCAAATTAAGGTAGTAAGCCACAAACGGAAACAACTTTCAAGATTATTTACGCATGTATATTATTGAATATCATTTATTTATAGTTGGAAATTATTACAATTATAAACTACAAAATAATAAGGATCTTCGAATGTCGAGGCTGGATCTGGAACGAAAAAGATTAACGAATATTGTGGTATGGCTGAAGAGTTAGATACACGAATACTCACGGTATGTAGGTGTATTTTTTAGAGTGAACAAATCTATTCGATCAGTATTATATGTAATGTATATGTAATGTATGTATATGTAATGTATAGTGCCCGAGGCGCGCCGCGCCGAGGAAAATTGGCGCGCGAAGCGCGCAGGGGCGGAACCCCTAGTATATATATGTACATATCTTTGTACAAATATTATTATTGCTTTTATTCAAGGGTGATAGACAATTTATGCGATTTATTACGGATACGAGAATGATTGTACTTACGTAATTAATCAAATTCTACAAAAAGTAGTGATATCCCCATAAAAAGCACCTCTGGTGCAAAAACCTTTCGCCTAGTTATATAAATGTGATAGTCACCTAGAAAAAATACATTCTTATACCAAGAAAACATCATACACTTATTATTTTATACAAAAATTCCTTCCTCGTAAAAAAAAAAAGATTCGAAATCAGATGCTATTGCCTAGTACCGATATCACGTTGTCTTTTTCGAATTGACAATTAGGCTTTTCATAACACGGTATTGACAGCCTTCCTGTCCTGCCACGTAGTACCATAGATATAACGATAGAGGACTGACGCCTCCATTGGTTCACCCAAATAACATTTAAAAAAAATAAAATAAAAATTAAAAAAAAATTTGGTGGTAGTGGTACTAGGCGGGCCTTTTCCAGATAAGTACAATGTTACCGCGGTTGAACCATGTCAATAATCCCAATATAGTGATACGAAATATTGGCCCGCCTAGTACCACTACCACCAAATTTTTTTTTAATTTTTTTTTTATTTTTTTTAAATGTTATTTGGGTGAACCAATGGAGGCGTCAGTCCTCTATCGTTATATCTATGGTACTACGTGGCAGGACAGGAAGGCTGTCAATACCGTGTTATGAAAAGCCTAATTGTCAATTCGAAAAAGACAACGTGATATCGGTACTAGGCAATAGCATCTGATTTCGAATCTTTTTTTTTTTACGAGGAAGGAATTTTTGTATAAAATAATAAGTGTATGATGTTTTCTTGGTATAAGAATGTATTTTTTCTAGGTGACTATCACATTTATATAACTAGGCGAAAGGTTTTTGCACCAGAGGTGCTTTTTATGGGGATAATACTTGTCCAGGCTCTGGGACACTTTAATTACCGAGCACGCCTTTCACGAACGTTTTAACGTGAGCTGGACTAAATTTGGTTCCTCGTTTTGATACGGGCTCTCAATGTTTCGAGAAAATCCTCGTACTTTCGCAAGCTTCGAGACGCACAAAGATGAACGTAAACTCGAGCTGACTATTATTTGACGTAGGAAACTTTGGGTGCAATGAATAATCGGCGCATCGAATCTTATTCGATACTTGATTGTTCGTATAGTTGGATAACTCGAACTATCCACACGCCTATCTGTTGAGGAGACAATGAAAACACTCATCGAACTTGAAAGGCTATAGATACGGAGGGCGATAGACGTCTGCCCATCGTATTTCTAGCCAACGCCAACTTCTGTCGTGCCCACTGATATCTTTACAGCCAACCACGTAGGCCACATCCAATGATATCAATCTCTGCAATAGGGATACTTACGACGTACATAACAATTCGCACGTACGTCTATGAGCGTATTGCCGTCAGCTGATGATGAATGTATTGCTGAAAATTTTCAAAAACTTAATTTTTTCAACGAAGCCTGTGAGAAGCCTAGGAAAAGCAGTTGGAGTTTTTTATCCGAGGGATTTCCTGCGCAGAATCCGAATCCGAGCTCAGAATTAGACTATCGCGTCTGGATTGTGAGATGTTTGAGGTTATGTACACGAAAAATGGTTATTTTGGCTATTTTTGAGGTTAGATCGTTAGGTCGTCCGCCATGTTGAAGCCACCATCTTAATTTTTTGGAATCTGATTCGGACGCGATGGGATAATTCTGAGCTCAGATAATTCAGTAGCTGAACAACAATCGGAACACCATTATTTGCAGATCTGTGTAATCGATGGTGAAATTCTAAAGGAAAGTATCGGAGAATTTGACTGTTGTGATGTTTTCCCTCCGCGCGTCAAGTTCGCGGACTCGGAGGCTTTTTTGCCTTGATTCTCCTCACCTCTCGTGAAACGACGGTTCCTCGTTCTCAGCAAATTTGAATATCAGTAGGTGGGTTTGAATCCAGCGAGTGGAAATTCGAAAACTATGACCTTTTAAACTCGACTCACGGTACGTTGCGTCGAACGGAGCGTAATCAATGTCGTTTTTATGGCAATCGTGTTCGTATGCGCGATAAGCGAGCCGAGTTCCGAGTCGAATGAATTTCGCGCAGCGACGTTCGTAATATCAGCGAAGCAGACACAAACGAGGAAACTAACAGAGCGAAGACGAGTTAACTTACTCACCTCATTTGACGACGAACCTCCGCTGTGGCTGAACTGTGGCTAGAGAACACACACCGCGTCGCTTGCTTTAGATAGAGTCTCTCGTCATTATTTTCATATCGCGTTCGCAGCTTGATATGACGAGAAAGATAAATATTCTTCGGTGTTGGGAAAATGTGAGTTTGACGATACCAAAATGATTCCTTTGGCATCACCATTTCCATCATATTGCACTACCAAGTTGATCATGAATTATAAAAAAGTGTGCAATAAAATCATTCGAATGATTGAATTTATTTTCATTTTTCATAATCAAAGGGATGCAACAAATAAAAAAAATTGAAAAATTGAAAAAATTGAAAAAAATTGAAAATAATTGAAAAAATTGAAAATAATTGGCAAAAAATGAAAAAAAAATGAAAAAAAATGAAAAAATTGAGAAAAAATTGAAATTTTCTTTAAAAAAAATTGAAAAAGATTTGAAAAAATTGAAAAAAAAATGGAAAAAATTGAAAAAAAATGGAAAAATTGAAAAAAAAATAAAAAAACAGGATGCTCGTAATCTTGAATGAGTAGCCATATCATTGAATATCAACGAGGAAGTGAACATCGAAAAATTTTCGATGGACAATAATGAAAGGAGATAATTTTGGGACGATAATACTATCCGTAGAATTCTGGTTGTACTAGTAATTAGGAAACAACGACGAAATGACAGTGTCTGCTTCGTTTCGAAGTCGAATCGACGAGGACGAATTTTTTTAGATCATACATCATCAGCTCGAACCTAGTGAAAATGTCGCGATAAAATCAGCAATTTGATGAAAACAATTTCCATTTCGGTGTCACATTTTATTTTCTAGATTCATAGTTCGAAAATGACAAAACTCACAGGGTCAACGTCGACCTTTTTTCCACCGAATATCCCCAGGGATTTATCGCGGCTATATTTAATCGTTCGTCAAATATTTCGCTGTCGGGAAATCCACGGCGAAACAATTGAATTTCACCCTTCGATATACTCGTCACGTTCGCGTTGACAGTCGAGCATCAACGGTGTGGTGTTGTCGGTGTGATTAAGTTTTTACGCCGAGCGCGTCTGCCACGATTGGACGCCCAATTCCACCGCCCGTTATTGATGACTTTTTGCCAACTTTGAGACGCGTAAGTTTCACCCAATTGCACTAGCCCCTTTTTCCCCACGATTCGAGCCAACGAGGCGCGGAGTAACACACCAGTACTGACATTTCAATAAAATGAGTTCGAATTTTTAGCTTCCAAGTACAAAAATCCGTTCACTGTTACCAGTAATTTGGATGGCAACTGTAGACCACGAGTTTGGTTCTTACCGAAGGATTCTCGTTGTTGTGCGTACATTGTTCGTGGAAGATTATACGACCGCTCGATATTATTCAAACAAACGCGTATTCAATTACATCGCGTAGTCCTCGCGTTAGCTCAATCAGCTCTTCGTAAAATTCGGCGCGCGCGAGCTTTCGGCACGAAAGCTTCACAAGCATTGGCCAGTAAGCATTTCCAGCACTCAAGGCGCATCGCGATTGATTTGGCTCCTGTACGAGATTGCGGATTCTTTCGTCGCTCCGATAGTCCATCGAGTTGGGGTCATATTGACCCCGCGAAAAGGGGAGGCTGGTACAGTTTCTGTCAAGCGTTACTCGGTCCGCTTTTAAGCGGATCGATAGCTTTAAGCTGTGAACGGCGTATCTGTATGCCCGTGAAAATTTGCGTGGTACCTAGGGCGGCCAAATGCGAGCGAGTCAGTCGATGATGCGTGGACGACGTCGGCTGGGCCGAATCAATTGATTTGTTTGCGCGACTCTTTTTCGCCCCTTTCGGTGAAATCCGGGTAGATGCCAGCCGAAATTACGACTTGCCCTAATAACGCTGTGTTTTCGACGGGAAACTTGTTACGATGCTTTCGGGTAATAGAGGTAGGGAAATTTCGTTTAAAGGGGTCACTCGACTTCGCTCGTTAACATTGTGGTGATGCGAAGTAAAATTACGGTCAGACGAGAACGAGGAATGGTTTGCGAGCTGTATATCCCAAGTTGTACATTCGAATAATAATAATTCGGATTCGATAATCTGCCAAATAAACGTGTAAAATATTTGGAACTGAGTGGATCAAAAGCTCGATGTAACATCGAATTTAACCATTTAAGTTCTGCTATCCTGGATATTCTAATTAGTTTCAACGGTTCACTTCCCATTGGGGCACCATCGAGGCATGTTTTCTACTTGCTTCGAACTTTCATTTATTTTAAAATCGTGTTTCAGAAAAACTGTTTTTTTGGGTTAGGTTTTTGGTGGTCAATTACGAAGAGTAAAAAATTGTGACGATTGATCAAAAGTTGACCACTCAGCAGAGTCTTTTACCAATCGACTGGTATTATTCTCATCGTGCGACGTCGCGATTCCGATGGAGTCACTCTTTTTTATTCCGCCTGTGGGACTCGAGCTTTTCTCCGCGAATATTGGAACTCCAATGGATTGATGACAACAATAACGGCTTTCGGCAATGGAAATTCGTTCTGGTATCGGAAATATTTCAGGTTCACGCTCCATTTATCCCGCTGATATTATCGAATTTCCGGTGTCGGATGGTCCTTGAAACGGTGCGCTATTAATATCGTCCTCGGTGTATCGCGAAGCTGTTCATTTCTCGAGCACGTTCCTCCGACGCGCGAGACAAACGACGGAGTTTTATCGAATGATCGTCGTCGTTACGGGGAGTGGAAATGAAAAAAGGAATGGAGAGAAAAAAAATGACGTCTCGTAAGCCGCGGAGATTCGAACCCACGACCGACGAGGGGCGCTTTAGCCGTGAGCTTGGAAGATAAAACGTAGAGCGCATCGCCGCGTCGGATAATATACGGTACTCGACAAGATAAAATGTTCCTAGGTGAGACTACAAGAAAAAGCACTTGCAACTTTTTCACCGCGACGAAAACAAAGCTCGTATGGGACTCGACCGGGCCGAAAGCTCGGTCCGAGAATGAACCAGCAAATGGGGGAAAAATAACAAACGACTAGCGTTAAATTATTGTCAGCTGATAAAGACGAGACCCTTCGCATTTTTATTATCCTCCCGACCGTAACCTTAACGACGCGGGTCATTCGAAAGCTCGAAGCTCGATAGAAGCATCGACGCGTTCTAACGCATCGCAGACTCCACGCTCCGGGAGAGACGATTACGTAGCAGAGAAAGCCGAAGAGAACGAGAAAAAACGTTGCATTTTTGCCTGATTCGGTTGAAAATCGCATAATAAATATCGCTGAGCTCGGTAAAGGTTCGTAAAAAATTTCGAGATTGAATGAAACGTCCTCCAAAAAGTGGAAACGGCATAACAGACCTTGCTAAGCTCAGCGAAGGCTACTTTAGCGTGGAGAGAGTTGGTATCAATTGCCAGAATTTCCCTGGTATGACCTAGCTGCCACAGTGGGGTCTGTCAGACCCCAAGCGAAAGACTCGTCGTAAAAAGAATGTACCCCAAATATTGATCTAAAAGACTCATGGTCACATCTTTTGGAACTAGTGTAGCAAGAAAAATTAGTTGCATTACCATAAATTGAATTCAACTGGTAGAAAACTCATAATCTGTTGAAAGAATAGCAACAAACGTGTATTTTCAGCTGAAAAGACTGGGGTTTCTCATACCCCAGAGTGGCAGCTGAGGGTTAATTGAAATGACTGCACAATGCGTTTTGGGGTTATCATTATTATTGTTGTTGTTGTTGTTATCGCATTATCGTTATTCGTCGCGGGGGCTGTAACACCGAAAACCCCAATAGACTTAAGCTCACCAGGTATGGAATTTCCCGTAGCGTAAGGATAAATGTTTCGCTGTAGAATGAAGATAATTCGATATTGCGTGCAACGAGCCGTTTACGAGACTCGGCGCTCTACCTACCAATTATTTTGTCACGCAGGCCTCGGAAAAGCTCGATACGATCCGTTAGCCGCGGCCTGTTTTTGTCAGCGCGGTTCGATAAGGATCTCGCGTTTATTCAACAATCGCGTTGAATATTTACGGTAAAGCGAGTATTTCGGTGCGCATCGCGTCGCAATATCGTTGAGTTGGGAACGAGCTTTGGGTTCCGTCGAAAGTAACAGACGCCCGAGTCGAGTCGGATGATCTTTGGGTTCCGATGTTTTTCTCAACTCCGGTTTACTACCGCTTGCGGTAATCGTTGCCGACGGGGATATGCAAATTATTCCGGAGAGCTGGTTCTCGTCTTTGGCACGTGGCCCAAGTTTCCAAACTCTCGCGGTGACGTATCGGTGTTTTCTCAGTTTCGCATCGAAACTTCACCGCGGATGTACCGAGACGGAAACTTCGGTACATTTCGCCGCGGCTTTCACGGAAAGCTCTGGCGGAAGGAATCGCTCTGCAATTCGATTGGATACAAAGCTCGCGAATTTTCGAGCGAGGACGTCGAATACGCCGAGCAATATTGAACGTAGTTGTAAAATATCGGCAGCACTGTGTTCTCGCATCGGAGGAATTCGCCGCTTTTTATCACGTCTCGTTTGATTTACGAAAGCTGTCCCGACCAGCACGCGAGAAAAACTTGTTGCGTGGCGGACTAGCTTCTGAGAAAAAGTGGGTAGCTGCGGCACACCGGCGAAAATAAGGGGATGAACGCTCGATGTACGGTGGGACGGGAATCTTTTGATCTTTCTAGCGATTCGGAAGCAGGGGTCGGTGTTACTTTGATTTATACCCGAACGTTCCGGCAAAGTTCCTGCTCGCGAGAGCCTCCGATCGTCACAAAGACACGGGATCACGCGATGCGGAAGATCAGGTTGCGAGAATAACATACGGATGGAAGTGCCACGAACCCCACGTAGCGCAAGCTCCACGAAGCTCCTGCCCCTGAGAAAATGGTTCGTAGTCGTTCGTAGAAATTGGAAAGAATAGTCCACGACCCGAATTTTGGTCGAATACACCCCGAATCCTGGACTTTTCGAACACAATCCGCGTCTCGACACGGATTTAAGCTTCATGCCACGAGCATTGATATATTGCGAGAGGTCTGCAACTCGATTTTGGGTCCTGTCAGGCTTAGATCAGCATCCGGAAGGGTTGCTGCCTGTTCAGAGAAGCCTGCGTCATCGCGAGAACTGATATTGCTAATGGACAACTTATCCGAGAAACTTCTAATAATTAACTCGAAAAATATAAGCTTCAAGGTCACGTATCCCGTATGAAATGAAAATTGCACGAATTTGATCGCTGATTTTTCCTTTTTCCTCCATTCCCGCTCGCTAAACCTAGTCGATCCCTCGCGCATTTTGAATGCAATTCAGACCCACATTTCCCACACTTTCGTGCAATTTAGTCCTCGCGTATCGAGAGTGCGTTCGGACCTCCGTTATTTGATCTTCGGATTTCATATTGTGAATGCAATTTGCGGCGCGCATCTTGCATGCGATTCAGCCTCCACGCGAATTTCGGATGCAATATTCCCTCGACCCAGATGCAGAACGCGCTTCGCATTCCTTATCGACCTGAATTCTGAAAATCGAGTTCTAATGCAGCTCGATGTTCGGTGATCATCGGAACAATGATGGGATTCGAACGCTTCCAGCATTAAATACTTCACGGTGGTATTTAATATCCGGTGCCAATCCGAGATCACACTTTATCCAATTGTACGTCTGCCCATCACTGATCCATAGTCCCGCGAAAACGTTATTACAAGGATAAAAGCCATTTTGCACAATTTATTTATTTTCTCATTTTTTGCCTACAAGTGTTTCGATTTTTCAAAAAAATATTAATATTCTTGTTTTTATCGTTGTTATCGTTTTTATTGTTGTTATCGATAGTAGTGAAGCTGGTGTTGGGAGCATGAATTCGGGATGATCGATGTGATTGCAGGTTGTGAAGATGATGATCGTCGTGGTGGTAATTTTTGGTGTCTGCTGGTTGCCGTTTCACGTGTACTTCATAGTGACGTCGTATTTGCCGGAAATCCAGAACGAGTCCTACATTCAAGAAGCTTACCTGGCCATCTACTGGCTCGCCATGTCGAACAGCATGTACAACCCGATCATATACTGCTGGATGAACTCGAGGTGAGTGCAAGATGAAACGAAAAAATTTGGGGGAAAAAACCAAAAAAACACGGATGGTCTCGATCGATCGTTACGTCTACCGTTGAATCGCCTCTAACGAACCGGCCAATCTCGTCGGGCCTATCTTTAACTCCTGATATTTATTGGTCATCGAGGAACCCGACCACCGAGCAATAAAGCGAAACTCTTCGGGATTTAGCAGCCGATAAAGCAGCTCGAACCCTTTGCGATATTAGGCCGAACTGATTTCAACGATTTACGATAACGAATTCAGAGATCCCGGGAGAGATCATTCGGATTGAGTGCCGCGGCCTTATCTTTCTCCGCGAGACTCGTCAATGTTCCCCCTCCTGCGCGAGACACCGTCGTTTCCAGTATTCGCAAACATCTCGCGAATTTCACCCTGCACAGTGCAATTTCGCCGAAAGCAAGCTTCCATTGCTATCATTAGTATTAATATACTTTACTTTTCTTCCCCAAGTTTCAAAATCGCCTGTGCACCCGCTTCGAACGAGGGCAAGGAGGAGAAAAAAATTCAACGCGGTTTCTAAAACCTTTCAGTATCGCTCGTTCGTGACGCGAATCGCGTGTCTCGCCGCTCTGAATTCGCGGCGAGTGAAAGACTCGGGAAACGTAAGCTTTCGAAACCGAAGCTTCTCGAAGACATTTCTTCGCGAGCAATTTTCTCGAGGCGTGATACGGGAATATAAGGAGAGGAGGCACTCTTTCGGCTATCCCGGGAAATTACCCTCAAGACTACCACGCGTCTCGTATCTCACCTTTCATTTTCTCAATTCCGAGCGTAACGAGATTCCGCGGTCCAATCTCCCGCCGCCTGGGCGCCCGTCGCATACAACTGCGGAGGCTTCCGAAAATTGAAAAATCAAACGACCTTGAGCATCAGTTTCATTGAACTGCATACTTTTCACCGTTGTGAAAGCTTACCTACTCCCCCCGCGCGATTTCTTGTGACACGGTCGAACAACTTTCTATGGAGTTGACGTATTTTGACAAGAGGAGAAATCCAGCCTGAAACTTCGAATTTAGAAGAAACAAAATCTTTACAACGTAACACCATTCATTTCCAAGCCCTGGGGAGGAAAATTCGCAGCTCTGCCAGTTCAAGGTCGTTTCAACGTATGACCAAACTTGAGGCCAGTTCGATCTACTCTCACCGTACAATATCGAGCTGACCTGTATTTTTCGCAGCATGACCTTGAACCACATGAAATTACGAGCATTGCAAAAAAAGATCATTCGCCACTCGCGCAAAATTTTCCGCTCACTCGAGGAAAACGCCAATCGAAGGCGAATTCCGGTGGACGGAAGTGATGCGCTGCTGGGGAGGAGGAAAAAAATGGCTGCTGTTGCAAAATCGATGGAGGAGCTTTTTTACGCGGTGAAATCATTGATCTCGGGTGCTTTTTGGAAAGAGCGTGCTTTTCGGTATCGATAGAGAGAATATGGTTTTATTTCCGGGTCGAACGAGTGAAAATTGTATAGCAAAGTGGCGAGTGCAGCGGATTGCCGGCGTGACTGAGGCAAATTTATCAAAGGTAAATAACAACCGACGAAACACCCCTGTGACTTTGTTCCAACAATATTTCCCCGAGCGAATTTGCCACCAGTAAACAACGCCGGCAGTCGAGCAAACAAAAACGTGTGGAGGCAGGAGGCGAAAAAACGAAAATAAACAGCTAATATAGAAGAGGAAAGAGCGAAGTGGTTGCGAATAAACGAAAATGGGGAATGAACGAAAAAATGGGGGAGAAATAGTCGACGAAGTTGGCGAAACTGGGGGAACAACGCAAACCGAAATAATGAGAAAAACCAGAGAAAAAAAATTGGAGAAAAGGAATTTGAACGGCGAGGATGGAAACGAGGAGGCTGAAATCTGTGATGCGAATGGAAATTAGAAGAAAAGTGTGGTGAATAATAGGGCGAACGCGGAATCCAATATGTTGGAGGCGAGAGAGAGAAAAAAGTATCTCGGATGCGGAATGCCATCGTGAATTGGAGCGAATATCGGGAATCGCCTCGACGCGGAATCCTGCGATAAATATCGGTGTAAATTGTCGTGAATTTTTGCCGATAATTGAATCGTGGGAGGAACGAGGAACGAATCGGCGGGGACGATGGATCGGAAATCGGTCGTTTCTCGTTACGAATAATGCGCTTTTATTCTGACTATTTTTTCTCGTTTTCCCTCGCGTCGCAATAAAACGGGTCAGCACCGTAAAAGCGCGCGGAGACGTATCCGTTCAGCTGTAAACAACCGTCTCGGATCGTGTCGAGCCTTACGACGGGAGTGAGACATCTCAAAGATAATAAATTAAGCTTATAGTATGCCACGTCATGAATTAATGGTTACTCGAACCGACGCAACGTCGACGACGACACGGGCGTTACGACGTCTCCCAGAAACTCCGCTCTTTCTTCGTCCAGACGAGCAGACACCGGTCGACCAGCGAACTCGTACCGAGCGGTCATAAATTTCCACGAGACGGAGACAGAGATCAGGGAGGAGGGCGGATCACGCGATGAACACGGCTGCAGAAAACCTGTCTGCAACTTTGACGTATTATTTTTCTCCAATTTAGAAACTTCCACGCCATTAATTGTTACATTTTTATAGGGAGCTTTTGATGCTCTCCTTCTACTCTTTTCCCCAGAGGCATTTTTCCCCCAGAGACATTTTCCCCACAGACATTTACTCCCCAGAAACATTTTTTCCCCAGAGACATTTTGCTCCAGTGACGCTTTTTCCCCCTGAGGCATTTTACCCCCAGAGGCATTTTTCTCCCAGAGGCATTTTTCCCGCAGAGACATTTTCACCTCCCAGAGATTTTTTTTCCTCCCAGAGACATTTTTTCCCCCAAAGACATTTTTCCCCAGCGACACTTTTTCCCCAGAAACATTTTTTCCTCCGGAGACATTTTTCCCCAGAAATATTTTTGTCCCAGAGACATTTTCACCTCCCAGAGATTTTTTTCCTCCCAGAGACATTTTCCCCCCAGAGACAATTTCACCTCCCAGAGATTTTTTTCCTCCCAGAGACATTTTTTCCCCCAAAGACATTTTTCCCCAGAAACATTTTTTCCTCTGGAGACATTTTTCCCCAGAAACATTTTTGTCCCAGAGACATTTTCACCCCTCAGAGATTTTTTTCCTCCTAGAGACATTTTTCCCCAGAGACATTTTTTCCTCCTAGAGACATGTTTCCCCCAGAGATTGTGAAGAATTCTGGCTCAAGGATTGGTCTCGTCCATACATACTCACTCGACTATCTTCGCAACGATAACGCGAATCTTGAAGAATTTCGCGTAGAAAAAACGCTTTCGTATTGCAGTGAGTTTCTTAATGTTATATATCGAAGAGACTATTTTGTCAAAAAACGCGATGCTTATCAAAATGCTTCCAAGGAGTGAGCACAGAGTAAGCCCATTTTTTGTGAACCTCGCGAGTGACCTTGAGAGGAAATATAAAGATATGTTAGAGTTTTATCGTTGTTGAGAGCCAGACTGGGTATCGCTTTTATTTTTTTGAAAATTTTGGACATGATCTCAAAAAATGTGAGAAGCAAAAATACCACTGAGCATAAGATCATCTTAAATTGTATCTAACTATGTAGCATAACGATTATATAGTTATGCTATCCGGTATCCGGTAAAAAAATGACTCGCGAATTGAGAAAAATATTTGGGAGATCGACGTTTTTTCGTCTGACCATTTTTTGCTGCGTGACTGGTTTCAGATTTCGTCGAGGCTTCGCTCAATTCTTCTCGTGGTGCCCGTGGGTCCGCATTGCGCCGGAACCAACCCTCTCGAGGACCGAGGCCGTGACGTCGCGGTATAGCTGCACCAGCAGCCCCGACGGCCACGCTCGAGTTTCACGGAACGGTACGTCGTCGACGGACGAGCGGGGTTGCACTACGTCGACAACTCGGAGCGAAGCGCGTCTCGATTTCATCTCGGAATCCGGCGCGAGCCCGAGAAACGAAAAAACGACGCAAGAAGCACCCCTGCGTTTGCGAGACCTAGCTCTCAATAAATCCACCGCAAGCACGATTACCACCACCACCATAGTCATCTAGATATCATTTTTACGTTCGTCGATTTTGGATTTTTTTATGATTTTCCAGGTTTGTAGCGCCCACCCAATTTTTCGTTCTCGTTCGCACACTTATTTTCCCTCTTTCTTCACCTCACTTTTTCGCTCAACGATTTTCTGTTGCTTGCACGAACGAGTGTTTCTCTTTGTTTGCCAGAGAACACTGGAATGAATTTTTCCCAGCTAGAATCTAATCACCGCTTAATTTTTCACCAATTTGTTACTCATGATCTAACCAGTTGTGGAGAAATACGAATGATGGGGCTCGACGTGGACGTGCGGTCGAAAAAACCAATGTTATACCGGGTGTCGGGGAAAAAATGCAGCGAATTTGATACCAACCGATTTGGGAGAGGATTTTGGATCGAAAAGTATCCCCATCGTTTCTTCGTATCGAGCTTAGTTCCGGAGATATCGTACAACGGGCGTAAATTGGACGTAGTTTTTCCACCCAATTCGTTCTAGCTCCGCGAATTCGATAGATTCGAAGAAATTGGGTGGGAGATCATCGATTGGGAAACGCGCGACGAATTCGATGGTGCCAAAAGATCCTCTTTTTTCACCCCTCGACACCCGGTATATCAGCCATTTGCTCGCTTTTGTCATCGACTTGGGTTCGAATCCGGGCAGCTTAAACGGTGCTTTCATAGTTTTCGTGTCGAAAGAATCGCAACCGTGCTTTTTGATCGTTCGTTATCTGCTGGCTCCGTGTCTGTGTTACGAACTGTATGAAAAGCTTTTGTTACGCGGAATGCTTTTACCGCTACACTCGACCGTGCGCCACCATACGAAATGGTCCGGAATTCATTTACGAACTCATCAGGCTCGCTTTTGTGTGATTTCATCGTGGATCGTGTGTCGGTTGACCAAATAACGCGAAAAATAAAAGCTCAACGAAAAACAAAGACAACAAACTAGACCAAGTAAGCTTATCGAAATTCGACGATGGGCGTGGAAAATACGCGGAAAATGTGAACGACACTTCGAATAACGCTGCATATCAGAGGAAAACGTGTTTTCTAATGGGAAAGTCTCGACTGAAAGCTCGCTTATTTGTTCACCGTAACTTCATTTATTGCTTCGTTCATGGAAATTAACGGAACAGGGAGAGACTCGAGGTAGGAGCTTTAATAAAATTTCTACTTGCAGCAAAAAAAAAAAAAACCTTCACCCGTTGCCAGAAGTTCTCGCGATTCGAGGCCAAGTAAATAGTTTATGGGTTTCGCAACGAAACTTCGCCGCTGTTACGCGAGAATTTTCCTCAGCTGCGTCAGCATCGCTTGAAAAATATTAGAACGAGTCGTACGTTCGCCAGATGAGAGAAAAACAATAACCACAACGAGAAAAATCCTTGAAAATGCCAACCCTGACAAAAGATTCAGCGTTTCGAGGAAACGAAAATTGGTGACCTTGCCATTGGCCGTGGAGCGGAATTTCAAGGTCAACAAGGTCATTCTGTTTATCGTTTTTTTTAAAAAAAAAGCTTTGTTTTCCGATTCGGGCTCAAGGTCAACGGCAAGGTTTCTGTGTTCTACGCTTGTCTTAGAACAGTGTTCGACAAGAATATACCGGGTGGTATTTGGGAAAATTAAAAAATGGGAAAACCCACCGTGCTCGTTTCTGTGCCGAAATATATTTATGATTCTCTTGTTTGAGCAGGAGTCGTGCGAATCCCGTTGCATCTGCAATCGTCGAGAGGCTCGAGCAGTGGCAACGGAAGTGGAGCGCGATTCCCGGCGCATCAGCGTGGTCACGGCAAGCGGTGGAGAACATCTCAAGGTCCAGGACTCGCATCTTGACAGGAACAGGACTCGGCGCAACAGCAACGCGTTCACACGTGGATATGAGAACGTAATTTATCGCGGATTTTCCTCCTGGCATCGGACATTTTTCCCGCCGGCGGCGATAAGCCGATGATCAGAGATGACAAAGGGCGAAAGCTTCTTCCTCCGAGGACGAGAAGGAAGACGGAGAAACAAGATCCGGACGAAAATGACCAACGAAGCTACGATACTCTCCGTGTACCGATCTTTCACGAGTTACGACGCCAGGAAACACGTACGGCACTGGCAATTCCCAAGGTCATCGAATCGGAGCAAATAACACTGTTGGACAAACAAAAAAAAAAGCTCGACGTTCCCGTACATGCGCTCGCTCGGAGTGAGAATACTCCTCGTGCTACAGGAAATTCGCTGACCCTGCTTCTGGAAACGTCCGATTTTTTTTTCGTCTCTCGGACAATGTTCGTGTTTTGGCGACAATTTTTTGGTTTTTGAGCACAATTTTCCGTCGAGTTCCGTATCTCCGGTTCTGTTGTGACACTTCACGATCTATCGTCGTTTCCGAAGGCCGAGTAACAACGAGAAGTGTAATGACGAGGATAGGATGATCGTTTTCTGTTGCCAAACGAAAAAAAAACGCGTGAACGGCGAAAATAAGAATATCGTAGGTGTAAGTAAATGTAATATACCGGAAATGATTAGAAACGAATTGTAAATCGGTTAGAAATCGCATTTGGTCAAATTTTCAGTACAAATTCTCAGCTATGTAACTGCGGAGCAAAAATACTCTGGGAAAACCAAACGCTTTTTAAGGGATAACAAATGTAAGGTTTGCGCGAAGCAGTGAAACGGCGACGACGGGGGAACCAGGCGAATGCTGGAAACATTTCAGCACCTGTGAAGTATCCATAACTTGATAGTAGTTAAGTAGAGAGTGTAGTAAATATTTCGAGCGATAAGTACTCTGTAATTGATGAAAAATGTATGTAACGAACGTAGCATATTCAGTGTCGCAGACGCAGCATCGTGCTGGATTGTCGTTGTGCTCCCACGATGCTGAAACTATGCTGGAAATATGTTAAAATCTCCTCGACATTTTTCGTTTCCAAATTCAGCCGAAACTCACCGCGAGCACGAATTCATCAAAATCACCCCTGACAGACGTGACGAGTCACACTGGAAATTTACAAAAATTCGTAGGAAATGTCTTAAAAAAAATGAAGTGGCAATTCGACTGCGAAGAATAATTATACGAGCGTACGTACCTATGGGACGCGATGCGGCGATTCCTGTTACGAAAGTACGCACACGCTACTGCGATTAATATTTACGGATGTTCGATCGGTGATTCTCGATGATAGATGTTCGCTTTTGGTCCAGAAAAATGTTGTCGGTTCGATGTTATTGATTGTCTCGCCGATCCGACACCCGTTGTAAATAAGTGTCAACTAATTTTCCGTCGATCGTAACGACCGAGCATCGAAATGTGACGACGTAACGAGTAACCGAATTTCTGTACCTAATCCCACCTGAAATATCCTGTATCGCATGACTGTATCGTGGAAGATGCATTAATAAAATATCTTATTTTTTAATTCCCATCGCTCGTCGATTTCCTACGGCCAATCTCGCGTACCCACTTTCCTGGTCAGCACGTTTTATTTCAGCAATATAACATGGAAGTTACAATGTTACATTTGTTATACGTAGCCGGGATATAACGTGCGAGGAACATGTTACGTACCATTTGTGATATGCCGGTTACATAACTGATATGTAACGTATTATAACGTGGAACGAACATATCACGTACCAATTGTTACATGCAGGTTACATAACCGGTATATAACGTATTACCTTGCAATATAAGTGTTACGTACCGGGAGCATAACGCGGTATATAACATGCTATGTTGCTGAGTAGGACATTTCGACTCACATGTAACATACATGTAACGTCGAGGTAACAATATGTAACATCGCCGTTACGTTGCTGCAACATCACTTTTTGCACCGGATTCATGCCAATCGCCGTCATACGAAGGAATCGTCACGTGATTTGGAATTCACAATTTAGATTCGAGCACGACGACAAGTTTTGAAATTTCCGGTACGTTTCAATCCTCTTATTCTTTTTTTTCGAACAGAAAGATGTGAAGGTACAATAAGTGTAGCTAAGCGCTACAAAGGTAAACGAGTTACCTGTACGCTGGACTGGTACCAAGGAAACACTTCGGAAGAAACTGTTTACGAGCTGATGTACACTACTCGTGCTGCTCGCAAAGATTTCCGCGTGTTACACTTTTTCTCCCACTGGTCGACCTCGAAGAGCGAAGGTTGGGAGGTAATTCCTGCGATCCGTTAGGCATGACTGCAAATTGGTATTGTGGTATTCAAAGATCCATAATACGAGATCCAAATTCTTGGAAAACTAAGAATAGGCCCGCGAAGTTCGACCGAACAATTTTAGCCTCGGTAAATAACACTTTGACGTTGAGGTTTCTCGTTTGGGAGACTTGAGAGTTGTGAAACCTTAGCAATCCGTACTTCGCTAGGAGGGTGAGCACGCGTGGTGCTACGGCGATCAAGCCAGTGGCTGCTGACTCTGTGGTCTCACATTGCCGCGGGAAAACAGATTCCAACTTCGTTTAGCACAGCGAATTTCGCGATCTTTTTCCCTCTGAGGTAGAAGCGATAACAACATTTATTAACAGAGAATCTCTCTTCTAAATTTCGTTTCATATGTCTAACTGAGTGGCAGTCGTGTGTACCAGAACATTCCTCTCTTCACCCCCTTTTACCAGCTTAGAACTTTGGAGAAAAAAAATTTCCAACATTTTTTTCGTACATTTTTTAAATACCGATAAATATCTTGTTGAAAATTAATGGCCGAATCATTTTTTTATTTTTATTATTATCAAGGTCGAAAAAATGTCCGAAATTTATGCCTTCGGATGAAAAAAATATGCACGAATTTCATTTTGGAAAATAATTTTCGAAAACGGTGCCAAGTAACTCGTCGACATGTTTTCCACCAGTTTTGGCGTGAAAATGAGAATGACGCGTGGAGTTTGCAGTTCTGTGTTATTTGCGTTCGCGATGCACGCGTCCCAATTCCTGATCCTGATTGCGCGTCGCCTCGTAGCACTATAGCTAACGTTGTTTCGGAATACCCGTCAAACCTGATTCACGCATGAAAAGTTCCCTGGAACGAAAGGAAAGTGCGAAAAGACGTGGCGAAACGCGTCGACCTCGTGTAAGCGAGGCTATTTTCCAGAAGCTACGACACAGTCGTGGTTGCATCTCGTGGAGTAGATCTAGTTCTATGGTACGTTGTTGACGAGAGTGACGTGAAATACTCGTGGAACGCGACAGTCTTTCGTTGGAATCGTTCGCCATCAGCAGTCAGGTGAGGTAGGGTGAGTCTCGCGGTGCCCTCGTCGTCAGTCGGATCTTCGATCATGGCGGTGAATATGCTGCTCCTGTTTGCAACGAGTGTATTTTGCGGGCTGGTTGCCCTGGTTGTCTATCGTCTGAGAAGACGGAGCCTCTACGAACAGGCTTCCAGATTGCCCGGGCCCCCGACTCTGCCGCTTCTTGGGAACACGCTGGACTTCACCGTGGGGCAAGAAGGTGAGCAATAGACAGGCTGCGACCCAAACCAAGTCTTTAATCGCTTATTCAATCCGAATTCAGATATACTCGGCAACATATCGTCGTTCTTCGATTCGTACCCCTCCCTCTATCGTCTATGGCTCGGTCCACACTTGTTCGTCTTCGTCCAAGATCCGGACTTCTGTAAGGTATTTGACCCTCGTTATTCGCTCGCGTGACATTGGATGCTGGGCAAGCTGACCGCGGTCATTTTTTCTACAGACGATCCTGGTCGAGGAGAAGATGATATTCAGGCCGTTTCTATACAAGCTGTTCAAAGCAGCGTTCGGTACAGGCTTGATTACAGCGCCACGTGAGTAGTTCAGAATTAAGGAAATTGGTCGCGAAGATCATTCGAGTTCCGATCGAGTAGATCGAAATCTATCTAGGCGACGAAGAGCTCGACGCTTTTGCCAGCTTGCGATTCTTATACCAACATTTTTGTGCGATTGGACAGCGGAGATATGGCGGGGGCACCGAAAAATCGTGGGAACGACCTTCAACTCAACGTTTCTGCAACAATTCACCGAGGTGTTCCACGCCAAAGCGAAGATACTGATCGACCTCCTGGAAGTCCACGAGGCTGGCCCCGAATTCGAAATCGAAAATATCGTGTCGCTGTGCGTTTTCGACATAATTTCTGGTAGGTCGGACGTTTTTTGGGACACTGGGCAGACGATTTGACATGATCGGGGATTTTTTATGACCGCAGAGACCATGATGGATTTGAGGCTCGATGCGCAGAATAACGAGGACTTGGTGTTTAAAAAGAAGACAGACTCGTGAGTCGGATTGGTAGATTTTCAGCTACTCGCGTGGGAAATACTCCGTTGATTGCAATGGATTCGGTTTCAGGGTCGTTGAAGTCACGGCGAAGAGGTTCCTGAAAGTATGGCTGCATCCAGATTTCATTTTCCGATTCTCGACGCTCGGCGCCGAGGAGAGAGAAACGGTGAAATATATGCGAGGATTCGTGAGGCGCGTGAGTATCGCAGCGATGAACATGTTCGAAGGAAGTGTACAAGTTCGAGGCCTGAAATTCTTTTGTTTCAGGTTATGGAAGATCGAAGGAGCGAGATGTCGGCGAAACATCGCGACGACGACGCAGGTGAGTACGGCGCGCTTGTGATTAGTGACTCTTGAAGATAGCGTGCAAATTTTGTCTCATCCCAGAAGCTCGTTCGAATCAGAGGAAATTTTTACTGGGCGTCTTGATGGACTGGGCGAACCACGACGAGAAGCTATCCGACGAGGACATAATTGACGAGATGATCACGATACTGGGAGCAGTGAGTATATAGCCTACACACTGAAAAAGTCCCCGTCATTGTGTAGAGCGTAGAAATTTTCATGGAATTCTGACCTTCGAGGGTGAATTTCAGAAGTGATTGTTGCTCCTGAAACGAGGCTAAAAAAGTTGGGGACTTGTTTTTCAGGGCCTTGACACCACCTCCACAACCATTACTCTGGTGATGCTGATGATGGCGATTCATCCAGAAATGCAGGTAATCGTATTCGTCTCCATTCGTCTTTCTCCGGTTGCTTCGCTGTTGCCTGAAACTAACATCGTACAACTCAGCATGACAATCTGCAAACTGCATCAAACACAATTTGTCCAATAATCTAACGTTGTTCATTACCTTCTAGCAAAAAGTCTACGAAGAGGTCACAGAAGCTTGTGGGGGTAGCGAAAACTACGAGCAGAGTATCACGACAGACCAACTAAACAGCATGACTTATCTCGAGAGAGTGATCAAAGAAACACTGCGACTGTTTCCCATCGCAAGCTTGGTTCCTCGCGAAGTCATGACAGATTTGCGACTAGGTAACTCTGAGTGTCATTCGCAATTGGCTCCGTGTAGTGGTAGTGCAGAACTTAGTGCGGAGCACTAAGTTCACAGTGGATGAAAGCCATCCACAATAATCTACTGTGAACCATGCAATGGAATCCAAAGTTTCAGTCTTCTACGTCGCCCTAAGTTCTGCACTACCACTGCACTAAGCAAATTGTGCATGATGCTCCGGTTGTTCACGACTCTGGCTGTCAATGATGTGATATTTACATTTCTGCGATAAATTCTTTCAGGTGTTCACTCGATTCCAAGAGGTGCCAAGGTGGTCATACTGATAATGGCTCTTCACAGAAACGAAAGATTTTGGCCGGATCCGCTCAAGTTCGACCCGGACAGATTTTTACCCGAGGAAGTTGCCAAGCGTCATCCCTACGCTTACATGCCCTTCGGCGGAGGAGCCCGTCAATGCATAGGTACGCGAAGCATTCTCTGTCAACCCTACTTCCCGTTCTCTGTCCTCTACTGTCCGCAATCTCTGTCAACACCTACTTCCCTCGAGGTCTCAAAAAAAGCTGAAAAAATTCCAGGTGGCTTGGGCCAACTTTATTCTCGTAGCATCGTGACGAACTAATTTCTAAGAATCGATCTTCTCACCGAGTGCAGCTTATAGCAGCTCTTAGGAAATCCTAGATCCAAAAAGTTTGTTTAGCCAGATGTAAATATTTCCAGGTTCGAGGTTCGCGATGATGGCGATGAAGACAATCTGCGCGATGGTCATCGGAAAGTACATCGTGAAGAAAAAGGATCCGGTGATCATCGGTGACATGAAGATGAAAGCTGGCATATCGCTGAAACCCTGCGAAGCAGTGAAAATTGGGATTCAGAAACGGTCTTAGAATGTTGGCTCTATAGACGACAATCCGAGGTTCGTGAGACCCCAAATACGGAGGAAACATACCCCGCACGAGATTCGAAACATAGACGCGTTCGACAACTTGACACTGAATATACACTGCACAAAATTGGTTTAGTGATTTTTTTTAACTTCATCCGATTTTGACTCAGCTCTGCGCAGCTGTCGCGGATCAATGCCTCGAGAGTTTGGGCAGCGAGATAAATTCGTTTCCCGTCCAACTGAGAACTCGAAAACGGCTGGCAAATGTTGCCGGCGCGTGAAAAATAATAAACCGAGTTGGTGGATGACTTTCGCGTCGGCGAAGATTTTTACGGAAATACTAACGAGATTGACGCGACGTAAATTTGCGGCGAGTCATAAAAATGTTACGACGCATACTAGACAATAGCATGGAGTGGTCCTCGGAAAGCTATGAGAAGAATAGCTGGGTACGTCGTATGTAATAACGTTAATGATTATCATGAATATTTATGTTCGTTGGATGCCTCTTCGGGGCAAAGTGTAGCGGCGAGAACGTAATTCGAATAAAAAATATTTCCAACCTACGAAGTTCGCAGCGCGTGCATCTACAATCGGCTAAACGTTGGAACTTTTTCTCGCCGGTCAATGCGACGACGACGACTCGTAGGTTTCATGGAGAACAGGGGATGATATGTTTTCCAGTGACTTGCACGATTCACGGGCTACCGAATTTTTCGTAATCGATCGATGTTGATTCTATTAGAATCAGAGTTGTGAGAATAGTAATGTAGGAGTAATACATTAGCGTTACTTTGAACCACGTGAATTGGATAAGTTCTCCATTATAAATTACAAATTTAGGTTGGACACGTATTGCACGTTACTTTATTTATCTGTAATGTAGCACTACTTCAGTACAGATTACTTTCTTATTTGTAATAGAACACCCATCCATTACACATTACTTTTTCAAATTTGTAATGGAGCACTCATCCATTACACATTAATTTTTCAAATTTGTAATGGAGCACTCATCCATTACACATTACTTTTTCAAATTTGTAATGGAGCACTCATCCATTACACATTAATTTTTCAAATTTGTAATGGAGCACTCATCCATTACACATTACTTTTTCAAATTTGTAATGGAGCACTCATCCATTACCCATCACTTTTCCAAATTTGGAATGGAGCACTTATCCATTTTACATTATGCAGTGTCATGTGTAATGAATACAGTAATGCGTTACCAAAGTAATGCATTGTTCACAACTCTGATTAGAATGAGTGATACTCCGTCGTGGAGGCTGATATTTCCCATTGATTCAATTAGTTCTGGGGTTTTGAAGTGCCAAGAAATACATGATAAAGAAGAGCAGCATGGTAGCAGAGAAGACAGGGTCGCGCACACGCGGCCACACACACACGATGTATTTCTGGGAACCTCAAGAAGCTATAACTAATGGAATAAATGGGGAATATGAGCCTCCACCAACGGAATATGACTCATTATAATGAACTCAACTACTTCACGAAGACAAAAAAGTTTGCATCGTTTTTCAAAAAAGTACTCAAACTACATAATTACCGTTGAAGTAACACTGTTCTGTGTTGAAAGTAACACAAAGCAATGCTGGAACGCTTTATTGCAAGCTAATAATACAAAAACATCGTGTTCTATGTCTCGAGCAAGGTAAATGCGGAAGAATGCACGTGATCAGTGATAACGCTGGGAAACAGTTCTTTGGAGTCTTGGCTGACAGGGAAATGACTCGAGTATCGAGTGTGCTTTGCATCAGGTGCGACATGCTGGCGCTTGATTTTGAATTTACGGTCAGGACTTGATCGTGTTCCCTCTTCGTCTTCGAATTCGAACCGTAACGGGATCGCAGGCCTTCAGTATGATACCAATTTTCATTCTCGTTTCTGCCATGTTCCTCGGATGATCTTTTTCCAGAGCGTATCTTTGTACGACCTTCGCGCACATCATCTTTATCGTCATGATCGCGTACTTTGCACCTAGAAGCATCGGAGAACACGATTATCTGATGGTTCGGACAACGACGGTGCTGGTTTTGTGAAAGCTGCATACATTCGGAGTTTAAACCCGAAGTAACGTACCGATGCAATTGCGCGGTCCTGCCCCAAAAGGAATGTAAGCGTATGGATGACGTTTCTCAACTTCCTCCGGTAAGAATCTGTCAGGATCGAACTTTAGGGGATCCGGCCAAAATTTGTCATTTTTGTGGAGTGCTGATACCAATATGTTGACCACTGCACCCTTCGGAACGTAGTAGTCTCCTGGAATAATTGGAAGAAAAAGATTTTCAGTTCTAGGTTGTAGCAAGTAGAGTTGCGAAGACGAAGACGTACCTATCGTCGTGACTTCAGTCACTTCGCGAGGAATTAGACCAGCGATGGGAAATAGTCGTAATGTTTCTTTGATCACCCTATCGAGGTACACCAAGCTGTTCAGCTGGTCCACAGTGATCGTCTGCCCGTCGTCTTCGCCGTTTCCACAAACTTCCGTCACCTCTGCGTAAAAATTTTTCTGAAAACGAATGTACGATGTGATTCCCACGATTGGCACGGAAGAGGTGACTAGAATTAGCCTTTAACAAACGAAACCCAAACAGGGATCGGCATGTCACCAATATTTCATGGAGGCAAAAGAGCCTTAAAAAATCTCAGATTCCCGCCGCATCTCGAAATCGATTGCCGCTTCGTTTTCTGGCGTATTTTGGAGCGTAGAATCGATTCCCGTTGGATTCACATCGATAGCTCCACCAGGAGAGAAAATACGACCAGCATTTTTCCATAATCATTGGGACAAAAGAATCGAAAACCGTTTCGCGTTGATTGCTGATTGGACAAATACCAATAAGCAATAATCAAATTGAAATTGTTAGCGATAATAACGTTAGGTGCAATCGCCGAACCGCAGATGTATATTCGATCTATCGTCGCACGGTTCGCCTACAGATAAGCTTCCGTAGCATACGCGAATCGTTAACTCGTGGCATTTTCAAATCGGCAACCAATTCGATGTTCCGAGGAATTTCGGCGGATCTAGGGCGCAATCGGATTTTGGGCCCAACCCTCGCGTGCGATTTCTGGATTGGACGCTGAATTAATTTGGACGACGGAGTAGCGTGTGTGAATTGGGTTACCTGAACATCCGGATAACACGCTAAGGCGAGCATCAGCATATTCGTTGTCGCGGCTGTTGTCTCAGTGGCCTAAAGAAAGAAGAACTGTTGGTCCATTCTCATTTGGAGCGAGCACATCATCATCAAAATTGACAGCGAGATGAGAGATCCTTTCGAATCCATGTAAAATCCTATTGTCAGAAATACTCAAAGTGATACGCACGGTAATCGATATGGTGATTAGTTCGTCAATGATGTCTTCATCCTGCAACTTGACTTCACCGCTATCCCAGTCCATCAACAGGTTCAATAAAGTCTTCCTCTGATTCGACGACGTTTCTTTGGTCGAACGAAAATTGTAAGTTGGGATTGTGCAGCGTTTGAGCTCAGTGGGTAGGCTACGCGGGTTCCGGGCTAACTAGCGTTGATGCACACACACACACACACACGTTCCTATTTTTAAACGTGGAATTTGAGTTTGTAACGTGAAGTTTTTGTTTTCGAACAGATACATGTAGTGTGTGCCCCAAGGCTAATATGCCCAGAACCCGCGTAGCCTACCTGCTGAGCTCATGTTCCAAAAACACGAGTGAGCATCATCGCATCGGACTCACTTGCGTGTTCTACTTGATCATCGACTTTCGGACGGACACGTTCATGAGTTATTTCCGCCATTTGCTTTGCTATTACCTGGACAAGAAACAGACGCATTTTCCAGAAAAATCCATCGGCGATTTTATACCTGAAAAAATGAAGCTTGGCGCTTCAGAACACCGAACCAAATACAAGGCTACACTCACGCCTCTCGCGAATCCGCGTGCAGCCTCCGTACACCTCGCGAATTGCGCACCAAGTGACGAGAGATTGAAGAAGAATTCCGGATGCAGCCATGGCCTTACGAATCGCTTCGATGCAATTATGTGAATTCTGCAACATAGCGATCGATGGGTTTGGTGCTGGAAAAAACCATCTCCAATTCCACTTACGAATCAATATCTCTCTTGAATTTCTGGTCCTGATTCGTCTGCGTTCCGAGCTTCACGTTCATCGCAGTTTCTGCGTCATAAGAAATCGTGACGTTAGGTAACCCGGGCTTTCCAGTTCGTTTCACTCATACACGATGAGCTTGGGACTGATGCGTTCCCAAGCTCGGAGGCAACGCGCCGCCAAGCTGCTTAGAAAAGAGCTGATCTCATAAGTGGCATGTTGGGTTCGAGACTTTGGCATAAACATTCCGAACCGGTTTTGGTCATACGCGAAACTAGCATGGAGATCTGGAGTAACGAGTTTGTTATAAACATTGCCACGAAATTGGGTTCGCTTCATTCGTATGACTCAGTGGTACTGAAAGACCCAAATCAATTTCTGTGCACAGAAATAACGCAACCCTCGGGGTTTCTCGAGAATCACAGGGCGTTGAAGGACTATCGGTTCTTCGACTCAAGCCTAACGAACTTTGCAGAAAAAGCTACTGAGTTTTACAATTTGCCCGAAGCATGCAAACCAAAAGTGCAATGGAACTCTCACGTACCATTTATGATGTCAAACATGCAAGCCGATATATAATGGTCCATGTCGAATTCGGGTCCATCCTGATGTACTTCCAAGCGTTCGACCATGATCTTCGACTGAGTGTCGAATACATCGATGAAATTCCGGAGAAACGTCGAATTGAAAGTTCGTCCGATGATCTTCCGGCGTGGTCGCCATGTGGCCGCTGCGTGAGCAGATCGCGTTTCAATGACGAAATACGACACGCGAAAAGTGGGTAACGATCCAACTCTCGAAGATCTCGTTGTCGTTCGATGATGATAAACAGTCGTTCGTCACGGAATAGGCAAATGAAGGAACACGAGGTGTGAGTTGTGGTTGCACTCGTGTAAAAAGCTCATCAAGACAAACAAGAGGAGTTTCCCGTCTCCTCTAATATTATTGCTGTGTCGGAAGAGCGTTTAATCCCATGGCCCGACTCCACTCAAAACTTCGGAACCGTCTCGATACAAATCGTGAATGAACATGAAGGAAGGACATATGTTGAGTAATCATACTCGTGCGAAACACTGATCAGAACAAACAGAACACCAGATCAATTCATCTTCGTGGACTCTTCGAATTCTACTGATGTGAGAGGAGTCGTGCCATGAAAGTTTGCGACAGCTTTGAAGTTCTGAGTGGAGTCGGGCTACGTCCCAAACAAGTGTTTTCTCAGACGGTTCTCACTACCGCGAGAACGACAACGGAGTTACTTACATGGAGCTGTCAGCAGGCCCGTGCCGATAAGTTTCTTCAATAGCATTCCGGCAAGTGCTCTCTCTATTAGCTTGTGGTCAACCAGGACTGTCTAGGAGAACACGTGACGCGGTTATCTTTTGCCACGGCAATTCGGACGATGGTGACCTGAGTCTCATTACCTTAGCGAGATCCGGATCGTTGATGTTAACCATCAGCAATGGACCGACTCGCAACTCATAGATAGAGGGATACGAATGGAACAACGATGTGTACACATCCGGCAAGTTTGGTGCTAATGAGAATTGAGTTATACTTTTACCGTTGCATCGGCATTTTTTGTGGAATTCACGAGTCTAGATCGAACTAATACTGCTTTGCATTGAATAGTCTCACATGAGTTACGGCTGCGGTTACCTTTCACTTTATTCATAAACAGGAGAGTATTGCCAAGCAGAGGCAATCGAGGTGGTCCAGGTATCGTCTTGCCCGCTTTGTTAACGCGCCGTTTGTGCGCCTTGTTCACCATGACGACGATGAGCGCGAATAATATCATCGATGCCAAGATAATCGTACTCACACCGGCCACAACCATCTCGAAGGCACTGATATGCTACTATTTTTACCGGTACAGAGCTCCAGAATATTCTTCGTCTAGTATAACGAATGTGACTCCCTCGTGCGATATACAAGAAACATTAAACAAGGCGTAATGCTTCACGCGGCTTTTATAGCCCCATCGTGCACGGCTAGCCGACGAGATCCCAAGTACAACAGCTGAACGTGTAATTGGATAATATAAACATACAGAAAGAGGGAGTCGACCTTTTTTGTTACGGATTTGATAGTGGAATAACGAGATTCCGAAGAGGGACGGAAGTTCAAAACGCACAACAGCGTTATTTGTGTAGAGGATCGTCGGACTCTGTCTTCCCTGCAGCATCAAAATCTGACTCTCTCTCTGTTTTCTCGCAATGCACATGTTAAACCAGTTTGCGCTATGAAACTTGTCAGTCAGAATAAATCGACTGCCTTGATTATTTTCCAACTTCGTCGTATCGTATACCGAGATCAAAACACGATTCACTCGGGTTGCCTTAGAGTTGCGACTGCATCTGGAAATCTTCCAATCTAACGTTTCTCCGACATTGCATCGATGTATCCAACTTCCAGTTGGAGATAATACTCGAACGGATGGAAGAGCATCAGGATGGGTTCGAATTCGACCTGGAACATTATCTATCGTCTTGCATGGTCATATGTTAAGAGTATCGAAACGATTTCGGCATAGTCTTGTGGCCACAAAAACTACCATGAATGTCAGAGTCAGAGTCCAGACCAAAGAAGGTTCTGACGACGAATACTCATTCCGGTTTATCTGCATCACAGAATAATCAGCATCACACGTAGCAGATTCTTGAAGCCATGGCTGCATCCCAACTTCTTATTCCACCTTTCACAGCTGAGTGCTGAACCAACGTAGACTGCAGAGGTGAGGCGCAGATTTGTGAAACGTGTTACTGGAGCGGCAGCTGATATTGGAACGTGAATAAAAACTGAACGATACACTAAACAAAACCCGAATTGTCACTTTTTTCCTGCGTTCCCAGTCATACAGACTCGACGGAATAGACCGATGAATGAGCATCGTTGACCGACGGTTGCCGAGGTAAAGCAGGCAAAACAATGCTCTAGAAGTAGATATCCTCAAGTACTGCTGAGAATCATGATCGATGAAACTTGATGCTGCTGACGTATTCTGCTCGTTAAGTGATTTCACTTTGGATTTACGATCTTCAATGTCACTGTATCAACCGCCAAGTTTTTCTGCCCGGTAGGTTGGCCACTCGTCATTGGAATGCTTAAGAAAATAATAAATCACAGTAGCTTATGCATTCGATCATAATCCTTGGGAACGATTTCAAACAGGATGTTCCAGCAAGAATCTATACAATTGGCTCGAATTAATTTTCTAACGTGGTCATCCTTCAGATGATCAGACCAGACCTGCTAGATCTATTCCGTAATCGAATTTGCATTCGACAATGAATTTCATTACTTGAAAGACTACTAGTCGTCGAATGCAACGTTGGCGAAGTACCTGACCGAAAAGCACCGAGGAGACTTGAGTCACGAACACACGAACATATTGGGTATGTAATGGATGAAGCAAATAGAATGTATCGATGTGGCGAATGACTATTCTAGAGTCTTGAGACAACTACCAGGCCTACTAGAACTTTGTTACTGATGTTAGCATCTCATTGAGACGGCCAGGTAAACGGATTCGCTTGTGTGATGTCTATTCGCGATTGGATATCAATTCGTGTATTTGGAGGTAAGACGTAGTCGTCCACTTCCAAACAGTCGCGGCTGAAATGTATCGGTCTAGCTTGCTGGATTCAATTCTAAAAACTGGTTTTTGTTGAATGAAGTCCACAGCTTCTTTCCGCTGTGACACTTTTAGGAACAATTATGACGACCCAGTTTTACATTCTGTGTTTCGCCCTGAATGGGACGAGACGTTCAAGAAACGTTTTTCTAACGGCAACCCAAGCTTCTGTAGCTGTTCAATTATGCGCAGGAAGTTGTTCGAGAAGACAGTCTACAAAGAGATGACGGAAGTTTTTGGAAATCGTTAGAATGTATGAATAACAATGTTTGAAGAGGATTTGGAGATCAATAATTGCGACAATTAACACACTGAAAACGCGAGTCTTCGCTGACAGAAAAATTATTCTAGTGACCTTAGCATCGGGTGCGAAATCTTGACGTTTGACTTCGAATTTTCTTTTAGGTTTGGACGATGTTCTCTTGTCGTTTTCGAATTCGGACAGTAACGGGATCACGGGCCTTCAGTGAGGCGCCAATTTCCATCTTCGTTTCGGCTATGTTCGTTGGATGATCTTTTTCCAGAACGTATTTTTGTAAGACCTTTGCGCAGATTATCTTTATCAACATCATCGCGTACTTTGCACCTGGAAGCGTCAGAGAACGCATTTGATTGATCGCGCGGTAGTGACATTTGAAACTTGAAAATTCACAGTACAATGATTTGAAAAGCTGCATACGTTCGGAGTTTGAACCCAAAGTAGCGTACCTATGCAATTGCGCGGTCCTGCTCCAAAAGGAATGTAAGCGTATGGATGACGTTTCTCAACTTCCTCCGGTAAGAATCTGTCAGGATCGAACCTGAGCGGATCCGGCCAAAATTTTTCATTTTTGTGGAGCGCGAATAGTGTTAAGTTGACTACTGCACCCTTGGGAAAGTAGTAATCTCCTGGAATAATTGGAAGATGGGTCTTAGTTCTAGGTTGCTGAAAGTGGAGTCGCGAAGACGACGACCTACCTATCGTCATGTCTTCCGTCACTTCGCGAGGAATGAAGCTTGCGATGGGAAACAGTCGTAATGTTTCTTTGATCACCCTCTCTAGGTACACCAAGCTGTTCAGCTGGTCCACAGTGATCGTCCGTCCATCATCCTCTCCACTTCCACAAGCCTCCCTTACCTCTTCGTGCACCTTTTTCTGGAAACAAACGTACAATTTCATCTTCACGTTTCATACAAAAAAAGTGACTAGATCGAGACTGAGACCCGAATGTTCTTCGAACAAATCGCTTGATTGACAAAAGAAACCCCAGATGTATAATCAAACAATCGGCGCACAGTTCGCCTTCAGGTGAGCTTTTGTAGCATACGCGGATCCTGAACTTGCGGAACTTTTGATTCGGCTACCAATACGATGTTCTAAGAGTTTACGGTAGATCTAGGGAGCAATCGGATTTTGGACCCAACAGATTGCTAGATTGGACGCTACATGTGATTCGAGGATGGAGTATCGTGCGTGGATCGGCTTACCTGGATATCTGGGTAACATGCTAACGCAAGCATCAGCATATTCGTTGCTCCGGTTGTCGTCTCCGTGGCCTGAAGGAAAATGAAACGTTTGTTCTTTCTCGTTCTGGACGATCGCATCACCGTTAGAATTGACAGCGAGATTACAGATTCTTTCGTATTCATACGGAATCATTGTCCGAAATACTCAAAGTGATACCCACGGCAACCGATATGGTGATCAGTTCGTCAATTATTTCCTCATCCTGCAATTTGACTTCGCCGCTATCCACGTCTCCGTCCATCAACAGGTTCAATAAAGTCTTCCTCTGAATCGACAGCGTTTCTAGGGCGGAACGAAAATTAAAGATTCGAATTACGCGGCGTTCGAGCTCACGTCCCAAAAACAGGAGTGAGCATCATGCAATCGGACTCACTCGCATGTTCCACGTGATCATCGACTTCCAGAGGCTCACGTTGATGAGCTGTTTCTTCCACTTGCTTCGTTATCACCTGAACAAGAAATGAGACACGTTTTGCTGCGAAAATTAGATACCTGACAAGACGAAGTTTGGGGTTCTAGGTTTCGCGAACGAAAACATGAGCTCGTTATGCTGTTGAATATAACGCCACACTCACGCTTCTCGTAAACGCGCGGGCAGCCTTCGCACATTTCGCGAATTTTACACCGAGTGACGAGAGATTGAAGAAGAATTCCGGATGAAGCCATGGCCTGAAGAATCGCTTCGTTATAATCGTATGCATTCTGCAACAAAGCCAATGAGCCACAAAGATCGACAGTTTCGTTGCCAAAATGAAACTCCACTTACGAATCAATATCTCTCTTGAATTCCTGGTCGCGATTCGACTGCGTTCCGAGCTTCACGTTCATCGCAGTTTCTACGATCATGAAAAATTGGGACGTTAGCTAACCTGAGGTTTCAGTGGGACGTGCTGAGTCGCGCTCACTGCGAGCGACGGATGCAGAAATGAGAACTAATAAGTGCAGAAATAATGCAACTGTCAGGCGACTCAGAATCAGAGATCGTCGATCAACCGGCTATCAATTCTTCGACTGAACCCTAACGAACTCAGCAGAATTAGTTACTCTCTTCAGCTGGGATCAAGCGAAAAGTCAGGAGCATTCGACTGTATCGCAATCATCGGAAAATGCTGACGATGGATAGACGGGACTTTGAACATTTTGAATTGTATGCTACAAGTCGCTCGAAGTATTCTAACATACAGACCAATCGAAGTCTCACGTACCATTTATGATGTCGAATACGCAAGGCGATATATAATGCTCCATGTCGAATTCGGGTCCATCCTGATGTTCTTCCAAGTGTCCGACCATTATACTCGACTGAGTGTCGAATACATCGATGAAATTCCGGAGGAACATCGAATTGAAAGTCCGACCGATGATCTTCCGACGCAGTCGCCATGACCCCGCTACGTGAGCAAATCGCGTATCAATTTCGGAATACGATACGATGAAGCTGGGAGATGATCTGAGCAGTCGATATCTGGTACGTTTTGGAATACCCTTGCCGTTCGATTGCGATAAATCGTCGTTCGGAGCAGAATGGGCAAATGAAGGAATTCGTGTGGAGAGCAAATTCAGATGAAAGAATGTGATTTCCATGATTGCGAGATCGACAACGAAGCTACTCACATCGAGCTGTAAGAAGGCCCGTGCCGAGAACCTTCTTAAGTAGCATTTCGGCAATTGCTCTTTCTATCAGCTTGTGGTCGACCAGAACTTTCTACGAAAAGACGAATAGCCGTTACGTCTTCGCGATTTTGACGATAGCGATCGGATTTTCAATACCTTAGTCAGATCCGGATCGTTGATGTTAACCATCACCAGTGGACCGACTCGCAACTGATGAATGGAGGGATACGAATCGAACAACGATGTCAACACATCCAGCAAGTCTAACGCAAATGAGAATGAGGTTACACCTTTCACATCGCATCGCTGTCTTTCATGAAATTCACAAATCCACATCAAACTCGTAATGATTCGTATGAGACCGTCTTTCATCACGTTTACCTTCCACTTTCTGCGTAAACAGGAAAGTATTCCCAAGCAGAGGCAGTCGGGGTGGTCCAGGTATCGTCTTGCCCATCTTGTTGCGGCGCCGTTTATTCGCCCAGTTTGCCATGATGACGACGATCGCGAACAATATCACCGATGCCAAGATAATCGTACTTACACCGACGACAGCCATCTCGAGTGCACTAGTATGCGACTATCTTCACAAGTAACTGACTCCAAAATACCTCTCGTTGAGTCGATCCTTCTGATGATGAGACTCACAATCCAGAAATCATCTCTGCTGACGACGAGCAGAGTTACGTCCGCGGATAACTGAGACACACGCTATCCGCTCGTGCAACATGCATGAAACTCTAAACAACGCGCAATGCTGCAGTCGGCTTTTATAGCTGTATAGCGCACAGCTAGTACAACAGCTGAATATGTGATAAGATGACGTGACCAATTAGAAAATAAGACTGGAAATTTTTTGTCTTAGCATTTAATAGTGGAATTCATAGAACCCAAGGACTGGCAGTAGATTAGAACGTTCACGTGCGTTATCGGTGTGGAGGATCGTCGGACTCTGTTTTTCGCGTGGCATAGAGCTCTGAATCTCTTTGTTTTCCCGCGATTCATCGTATAAGTTCGCGCGATCATACTCGTCGGCCAGAACATATCGACTGCCCTGATTACTTTCCAGCTTCATCGTATCGCGTACTGACATCCACGCGTAATGTGCTTTCGTAGTGGCGACTGCGTCGGCACATAATCGAAGTGAACTCTAATCCGACATGACTTTCACATGTTATCGATGTCTCCGACACTCGGCTGCAGATAATGGTCAAACGAATGGAAGTGCATCTGGATGGGCCTGAATTACGACCTGGAAAGCTACGCGATAGAGGACGGGACAACGTGATACTGCGGGGTAAAATGGAACGGGGGACCCAATGGAACAAGGGGCAAAATGAGACGATGGATTAGACCAGTCCATTAAAACAAGGGGTTTCATTCTACCCCGCGTCTTAAATTATGCTTGAGCACACGAGTAAGTCTCCAATTTCCAAGTCTCTCCACCCCAAAATAACCTTCAATAAACTCAGCAAGGTCTATTGCGCGATTTCCAACCCTCTCGGAGCACTTGTGATGGAGGGAGCACTCTATTCCGCGATTTTCGCCCAACTTTACAACATTACATAAGCTCGGGAAAAAACTGGGGTTTTTCACCCTTTCCAGCATAGAATGACCTTGTCGATATTTATTGTGCAATTTTCGACCAGTTTTGGCGGACCAGACATGGATATCCGTAACTAGCATTACGGAAACTCATGATCGGTGAGGCGTGATGGTGTTCTTCATTTGATGCCTTTGTTATCGTGTAACTCTATGGCAAGTGACCAATTGCATGGAAGCTGAATCGTTATATCGCATGTGAGGGACGTTAGGTCGCAAAATAATTGTGCAAAAGGGTCGTTTTATATTTCTCAGGATGAATGTGTGAGAATGTACATCGTTAGCAATGAGGCTGCGGAACGGTTATTCGGAGGTTTCGCTGACAGAAAATCACTCGACTAGCGACTGTGTTGCGCATCGAGCGCAACGCGCAGAAGGTTGAGTTTGAATCTCTTCTCAGGCGTTGGCGAAATTCCTCCGCCGCTTCCGAATTCGGACCGTAACGGGATCGCAGGCCTGCATTGCAATACCAATTCTCATCTTTGTCTCAGCAACATTCGGCGGATTGTCTTTTTCCACGGTGTATTTTTGTACGACCTTCGCGCACATCATCTTTATCAACATCAACGCGTATTTTTCGCCTAGAAGGGTTGGGCAAAGCATTAATTTGGGCGTTCGGGCTTCGGCGATAGTGATTTTCGGAACTTGAACATGAACTGTGCGTTGATTTGGAATGCTACGTAAATTCAAAGTTTCAACCAAAATCCAAGTACCTATGCATTTGCGCGGTCCTGCTCCGAAAGGCATGTAGGCGTATGGATGACGTTTCTCAACTGCCTCCGGTAAGAATCTGTCAGGATCAAACTTGAGCGGATCTGGCCAAAATTGTTCATTTCTGTGGAGTGCACTGATTAATATGACGAAAATCGCGCCCTTCGGAACGTGGTAGTCTCCTGAAATAATTGGAAGAAGATTTTCGGTTCTAGATTGCAGAAAGTAGGGTTGTGAAGAGGACGACGTACCCATGCTGATGTCTTCCATCACATCGCGAGGAATCACAGTTGCGATGGGAAATAGTCGTAGTGTTTCTTTGATCACTCTCTCGAGGTACGTCAAGTTGTTCAACTGGTCCACAGTGATCGGCCGCCCATCATCTTCGCCATTTCCATGAACCTCCGTAACCTCTTCGTAAACCTTTTTCTGAAAACGAACGTACGATGTCATTCCCACGAGTGGCACGGAAAAGGTGACTCAGCTAAGCCCTCGGCAGAGATTTTTCGCGAATTCTGAAGACGAAGTTTCGTGTGAGGATCGAGTTACCTGAACATCTGGGTAACATGCCAACACAAGCATCAGCATATTTGTTGTTGTGGATGTTGTATCGGTGCCCTGAAAAGAGACGAACTGTTTGTGTAGTATCATTCTTAACGAGTCCATCATCAGCGGAATTGACAGCGTGAATCGAGATTCTTTCGAATTCCCGGATCACTCCAAGCGGTACCCACGGCCGTCGATATGGTATTTATTTCGTCAATTATGTCCTCGATCTGCAACTTGGCTCCATCGCTCTCCCAGTCCAGCAACAGGTTCAACAAGGCCTTTCTCTGAGTCGTTTGCGTTTCTAGGGTAGAACGGATATTAAAAACTTGGATTGCGCGACGTTGGACCTTATGTTCTAAAAACATGAGTAAGCATCATAGCAGCAGACTCACTCGCGTGTTCTACGTGAACATCAACTTGTGGACCGGGACGTTCATGGGTTATCTGTCCCGTGTGCTTCTCTATCACCTGGGCGAAAAAACGAGCACATTCTTACGGAAAATTGTATCGAGAATTTGATACTTCGCATCACGAAAAAAGGCGCTCCCGATTCCACGAATGAAATGGTTAGCCTCTTATTCGTATTCAAGCGCCGATCCGAATGAAATGCTACACTCACGCTTCTCGTAAATTCGCGTGAGTACTCCGAGCATCTCGCGAATCGTACACCAACTGACGAGCAATAGAATAAGAAGTCAGGATGCAGCCATGGCTTGAAAAATCTCGTCGTTGCAATCTCGATGACCCTACAACATAGCCAATGAGCCACGACGATCAGTCGTTTTGTTGCCAAAGAACAACTTCTCCGATTGTACTTACGAATCCGTATTTCTTTTGAAAGCTACGTCGTGATTCATCTGCGTTCCAAGCTTCACGTTCATCGCAGTTTCTGCGGTCATAATGAATTGTGACGTTAGAAATACCGGGGTTTTCTGTTCATTTCATTTCTACGTGATCCATATACAAGGTGTTAAAAAAGTCTAGAAACGGTCAAATATCTCGAAAACGAGATGTTTTGCAAAAAGATGTTTCGAACCAATGTTGTAGGGTTTTAAAAGTTTCATTTAATGATTATATCGGTTTGACCTTGAATGGAGCCGTCAAGGCAAGGTCGAAACCATCATGATTTTTTTGCATCAAACACCACATATTACATGAACAGTATTGAAGATGGCAATGAGACGTTTCCAAAACAAGACTCGAAGACTCATTTTTGTTGAGAATTGCTCGAGTTATGAGCTTCAGAACTTACTGTGCCGCCAGCATTAGTGGGCGTTACTGTTCAGCACTGATGCTGGCAGCGTGCCGCGGCACTAATGCTGGCAGCGTGCCGCGGCACTAATGCTGGCGGCGTGCCTCGGCACTAATGCTGGCGGCATGCCGCGGCACGGTAAGTTCTAAATCTCATAACTCAGACAATTCTCAACAAATATGGGTCGTCAAGTAGTGTTTTGGAAACGTCTCACTGCCATCTTTCACACTGTGCCTTGAAAAATGGGATATCTTATTGAAATAAATCATGTTGGTTTCGACCTCGCCTTGACGCCTCTATTTAAAGTCAAATGGATATGACTATTGAATAGAACTGTTGAAACCCTACAGCATTGGTCGGAAACTTTTCTTTCAGAATTGGAGATTACAAATTGCTCGCAGCGTTCTAACAGTAAGTTCAATCAAAATATCACGTACCATTTATGATGTCAAATACGCAAGGCGATATGAAATGTTCCATGTCGAATTCGGGTCCATCCTGCAGTACTTCCAACTGTTTGACCATTATGCTCGTCTGAGTGTCAAATACATCGATGAAATTTCGGAGGAAATTCGAATTAAAAGTCCGTCCGATGATTTTCCGACGCAGTCGCCATGTCGCCGCTACGTAAGCAAATCACGTTTCAATGTTGGAATATGATACGACAAAGGTGGGGAATAACACGTATCGAAATGCCCGACATTCGACCCGTCAAAAATCGCGTTGTCGTTCGATCATGACGAATTGTCGTTCGGAACAAAGAGTAGGTGAACGAAGCAACGTGAAGTGGGAATCGTCGTTGTCAAGCCACCGAACATGCCCGACGCTGACCACAACGACGGCGTTTCCAGTCAACGGATTTGTCAACAAAAATCCTCGACATACCTTGATGTTCATATTTTCCGACAGTGGAAAACATCATGCAATCAAGACGTTAGTCTTGGAGATAAGAATTCCCAAAGTTTACCTGTTTTTCTAGCCTTCCACCCAGGTACCTCCCCTTAAAACTAAGAAGTGATATCTTCAGTAATTTTCGTCGAGTTACTTACCTCGAGCTGTAATAAGGCCCGTGCCGAGAGGAAGACTCACTAACATTTCGGCAAGTGCTCTCTCTATCACCTTGTGGTCAACCAGTGCTATCTACGAAAACATGTGACGCGGTTATCTTTCGCCACGGTAATTCGGACGATGGTGACCTGAGTCTCATTACCTTAGCGAGATCTGGATCGTTTATCACAACGACCATCTTCGGGCCGACTCGAATTTGGTAGATGGACGGATACGGATCGAACATCGATGTCAACATATTCATTAAGTCTAATGCAAATGAGAATCAAGTTATACTGTTATCATCGCATCAACGTTTTTCATGAAAGCACCCCGCAAGGAGCTCATGGAAATCCGGTTTCCATTGCATTTGCTGGTTTTCAACGTCCAAAAACCTCCCGTTTTCGAGACATACCCTGATTATTATCGGCACTAGAATGCATACGCTTCCTCGTCAACGGAAGATCGAAATTCGTTCAGATTTCATTCATGAAGTATCAACGAATCTGTTTAAGGTTGACTAGCGTTTTTTGGGGTCGTTGATCCCGAATCCGAGGTCGGTTACCTCCATCACGTCAGATTCAAGGTAACTTCAAGGTCAAATCGGGGAAACCGTTGAAAAACTATTTAAAAAAATTGCATAAATGTTTTTCCAGTTGCTGAATTCGATTACGTCGTTCTCTTGATGCTACAAGGTCACCTGAAAATGTTTAAAGTATCCCATGAAAAGGATTCGAGCTCTTAGCCTCGCCAAACTCTCTGCTCCTACTCTAGCCTGCATAACAGTAACGGTATTGATACGATCTCGAATTCGCTCTGCCAATTGAACAGTCTTGGTGGACATAGATGAGCGACTACCGTGATAAAATTCCGTCAAATGTAAAACATGAGCTCTTGGGATGATTCCATCCCATAAGCGATATTTTTTTATCTGTCTATTTCGAACTTCGGAATTAGTTTCAGGTGACCTTGTACGATCAAGAAGCTAACGTGATGGGATTCAGTGTCTCGAAGAACATTTATGTAACTTTTCAAATATTTTTTAGAAGGTTTCCCTCGATTTGACCTTGAAATGACCTTGAACCTGACGTGATGGAGATGAAATGAGAAAACGCTGGTATATCCCGGTCAGGCTCGTTGATACTTCATGAACAGAATACACGATATACCGCAAAACCAGCAAATTTAACGGAAAACGGATTTTCATAAGTTTCGTGCGAATAATGATTCGTATAGACCCGTGTCCGAAACGAGCTTTTGTTACGGTTACCTTCAATTTTCTGCGTCAACAGGAAAATACTTCCCAGCAGAGGCAATCGAGGTGGTCCAGGAATTGTCTTGCCCGCCTTGTTGACGCACCGTTTATTCGCCCTGTTCATCATGATGGCGATAATCGCGAACATCACCGATGCCAAGATAATCGTAGTCACACCGACCACAACCATCTCGAGTGCTTTAGTATTTGACTATTTTCACTGGTAACGAGCTCCGCAACGCCTCTCGTCAAGTCGAACCTCTTGAAAATGAGACTCGCAATCCAGAAATCACTTCCGCTGACGCTGAGCAGAGTAAGATCCGAAGATAGTTCGATCGTATGTTACTCGCTCGTGGAACATTTGACAAACATTGAACAACGCATTCGAGAAGGCAGATTTTATAGCTGCGAGTCGAAAAGCAGGGTAGATCAGAATGTTCAGGTGTGTCACTGGTGTAGAGAAGTGACGGACTCCGCCTCTCGTTCAGCATCGCACTTTGAATCCTTCCATTCTTTGCAATGCGTCGGACAAGGTCAAGCTATCAAACTCGTCAACCGGAATATATCAACAAACTGATTATCCTCCAGCTCTCTCGAGATCGAAACGCAATTCGCTGGCTTTGCAGCGATATGGCGACCGCATAGGAAAATCATCGAACCGACCTTCATTTTCACGTTTCTCCGACTTTTCATTAAGGTTTTCGACACTCGGTCAGAAACCATGGTCGAACTACTGGAATCCCATCTGGATGAGCAGGAATGTGACATGGAACATTAACAAAGTATGTATCGTCCTGCATATTTGACATTATAAATGTTGTGCGAGAGTTCTACCATATTACGGCCATCTTTCGGTTAGATTCCTTCAGATATGGTCATATGATGGCCAAAAAGATGGCTACGAACTATGAAGTGTAGAGGTGAGGAGAAGCATCTCTACGTCAGGGTCGTACATACAGGTCTCGTGGTGGAGACGGGTCAAGAAACGGTCCTCTTGGCATTTGACTTCCTTGCCAAGTGAAGCACAACGATATGGTGTATTTCTGAAAGCGCATGGGCACACATGTGTGCGGAATTAACTTGCAATGGAACGTTTCTTAAATACAATCAAAGTTTCAACTTTAGTTTATTTTACTACTTGCTACAGAAATATCACGATACAAATCACAATCCGACTCACGATCTCGCAAAAAACTTTGCCGACACCAGACCACCGTGGCATGGTTCTGCAGTATTCATATGTCTTCGAATTTTGATGTAAAACGCTTATCCATATCAATGATAGGCGTGCCGCTGCTCTTCTTCCACGTGGGATTGAGAAATGACCTTCACCGAATGTATTCTTTCTCCCCCACATCGTCAGCTATCCATCATCGGTTCAAAATTATAATTCGTAGTAGAGGATCGTGGAGGGAAGTTTTGGACATAGATTCTGTCCTACGGTTGTCTACGGAGAGGTTGGTCCTCCCCCGCCACCGGGAGCCACAGTTCAAGGTAGGCTCCGAACCACCAAGGCCGCAAATTGAGCACATGTAAATTTTTCTTTGGGAAACTTAACCCAGGTGCCTGGTCGGGGATCGAACCCTGGCCCACTATTCGGTTCGCCAGTAGATAGCCCGAGTGTTCTACCCCAGGACTACTGCGGCCCTCAGACTCGATTCAATCGACCGTGGCGTATGCTTTCACGGTTCTCTAAACCTATCACTTGGAAGTACCAGCCTCCAAGTTTTTCTGGCCAAGTCGTCCGGTCACTTTCCAATGGAATATCCAAAATATAATGGGAAATCACGATGTTCAATGCTGTACACGTTTGCGCTGGTTTATTGCTATAAGCTTTTTCATTCATATTTCTATTCGCTACACTTATGTACAGGAGCTTGATCTGGTTGACTTGGCCACGATGCACACAGTCATAGAAAATATTCGAGGGCCGAAGCTCGATAATAAAAAACAGCGACCTGCCCTATAGGAGGGTAGAGTAGTCCTCAACATAATTCTTGCATCCAATCATAATCGTTGGGAAGGATTTCCAACGAGCTTCGATGAAATTTTGGGATACGAATACCCGAGATATTCCAGCAAGAATCTATAAAACCAGCTAGAATTGCTTCTTCAATGCGGTCGTCCTCGAGATGATCAAACCGGACTTACTGGATCTATTACTACTTTGCAATCGCGAACGAATGCCAATATTTAAATGACTACTGCTCGTTTAACGACGGAAATGTTGGCGAACCACCTCTTCGAAAAGCATCAGCGAGACTCGAGCAACGAATACCGGGAAATACTGGGAATGAAATGGATCGAGCTTTTCCAACGTATTGTTCATAGAAGCTGAATCATCGAATCGCATGTGAGGAACGTTTTATTGTAAGCTCGTTCTGCAAACACATTGTGTCATGATTCTTGAACGTAATGGAGGCGGAAAATTGTACATATTTGGCAATAACGCCGGAGAACAGTTCTGTTGAGTGTTTACCGAAGAAAAAGTTTGTCGACTACGAGGTGTGTTTTACATCAGGTACGATATGCTGACTTTCGGTTTTGGATATTCTTTCAGGATTTCGCGACCTCCCCTTGCCGTTTTCGGATTCGGATTGTAACGGGGTCGCGAGCTTTCATTGTTATACCGATTTTCATCTTCGTCTCAGCTATGTCCTTCGGATGATCTTTGTCCAGTGCGTATTTTTGCACGACTCTCGCGCAGATCATCTTCATCGACATCATCGCGTACTTCGCACCTAGAAGAGTCAGAAAACCCACGGATTCGGGGGTATTGATTTTCGGAACTTGGAAGCTAATTGTATACTGAAACAAGAAGGACAACTGCAGTGGCCATGTTCTGGTTGGTCCCGCATGCTAGATGGTTGTGCTTCGTATCCCAGTTGTACTGTGAGTCGAACCGTCTTGGATAGACGCGGAAACGATCTATCAGTCGACTGGCGTTAGATGGGATAGGCATGACACATATCTAAGGGATCGCTCGAGCGCCAATCTTCATGCTTGCCACGGCTATCCATGCAGCCTTACTCGGAAGCTTAATGATTTGGCGTTTGCGGTCATACGGACAGAGACAGCGGTGATCTGCTGATGGCTATCCACAAGATACTTGCTGCAACTATCCTTTGTTTCAGTGTACAATGATTTGAACAGCTGCATTCTCAAGCACGGGTAGCGTACCTATGCAGATGCGCGGTCCTGCCCCAAAAGGAATGTAAGCGTATGGATGACGTTTCTCAACTTCCTCCGGTAAGAATCTGTCAGGATCGAACCTGAGCGGATCCGGCCAAACTTTTTCATTTTTGTGGAGCGCGAATAGTGACGACGACCTTTGATAGTGGAATTGATAGAATCCAAGGACTAGCAGTAGATTAGAACGTTCACGCGCGTTATCGGTGTGGAGGATCGTCGGACTCTGTCTTTCGCGTAGCATAGAGCTCTGAATCTCTTTGTTTTCCCGCGATTCATCGTATAAGTTCGCGCGATCATACTCGTCGGCCAGAACATATCGACTGCCCTGATTACTTTCCAGCTTCATCGTATCGCGTACTGACATCCACGCGTAATGTGCTTTCGTAGTGGCGACTGCGTCGGCACATAATCGAAGTGAACTCTAATCCGACATGACTTTCACATGTTATCGATGTCTCCGACACTCGGCTGCAGATAATGGTCAAACGAATGGAAGTGCATCTGGATGGGCCTGAATTACGACCTGGAAAGCTACGCGATAGAGGACGGGACAACGTGATACTGCGGGGTAAAATGGAACGGGGGACCCAATGGAACAAGGGGCAAAATGAGACGATGGATTAGACCAGTCCATTAAAACAAGGGGTTTCATTCTACCCCGCGTCTTAAATTATGCTTGAGCACACGAGTAAGTCTCCAATTTCCAAGTCTCTCCACCCCAAAATAACCTTCAATAAACTCAGCAAGGTCTATTGCGCGATTTCCAACCCTCTCGGAGCACTTGTGATGGAGGGAGCACTCTATTCCGCGATTTTCGCCCAACTTTACAACATTACATAAGCTCGGGAAAAAACTGGGGTTTTTCACCCTTTCCAGCATAGAATGACCTTGTCGATATTTATTGTGCAATTTTCGACCAGTTTTGGCGGACCAGACATGGATATCCGTAACCAGCATTACGGAAACTCATGATCGGTGAGGCGTGATGGTGTTCTTCATTTGATGCCTTTGTTATCGTGTAACTCTATGGCAAGTGACCAATTGCATGGAAGCTGAATCGATATATCGCATGTGAGGGACGTTAGGTCGCAAAATAATTGTGCAAAAGGGTCGTTTTATATTTCTCAGGATGAATGTGTGAGAATGTACATCGTTAGCAATGAGGCTGCGGAACGGTTATTCGGAGGTTTCGCTGACAGAAAATCACTCGACTAGCGACTGTGTTGCGCATCGAGCGCAACGCGCAGAAGGTTGAGTTTGAATCTCTTCTCAGGCGTTGGCGAAATTCCTCCGCCGCTTCCGAATTCGGACTGTAACGGGATCGCAGGCCTGCATTGCAATACCAATTCTCATCTTTGTCTCAGCAACATTCGGCGGATTGTCTTTTTCCACGGTGTATTTTTGTACGACCTTCGCGCACATCATCTTTATCAACATCAACGCGTATTTTTCGCCTAGAAGGGTTGGGCAAAGCATTAATTTGGGCGTTCGGGCTTCGGCGATAGTGATTTTCGGAACTTGAACATGAACTGTGCGTTGATTTGGAATGCTACGTAAATTCAAAGTTTCAACCAAAATCCAAGTACCTATGCATTTGCGCGGTCCTGCTCCGAAAGGCATGTAGGCGTATGGATGACGTTTCTCAACTGCCTCCGGTAAGAATCTGTCAGGATCAAACTTGAGCGGATCTGGCCAAAATTGTTCATTTCTGTGGAGTGCACTGATTAATATGACGAAAATCGCGCCCTTCGGAACGTGGTAGTCTCCTGAAATAATTGGAAGAAGATTTTCGGTTCTAGATTGCAGAAAGTAGGGTTGTGAAGAGGACGACGTACCCATGCTGATGTCTTCCATCACATCGCGAGGAATCACAGTTGCGATGGGAAATAGTCGTAGTGTTTCTTTGATCACTCTCTCGAGGTACGTCAAGTTGTTCAACTGGTCCACAGTGATCGGCCGCCCATCATCTTCGCCATTTCCATGAACCTCCGTAACCTCTTCGTAAACCTTTTTCTGAAAACGAACGTACGATGTCATTCCCACGAGTGGCACGGAAAAGGTGACTCAGCTAAGCCCTCGGCAGAGATTTTTCGCGAATTCTGAAGACGAAGTTTCGTGTGAGGATCGAGTTACCTGAATATCTGGGTAACATGCCAATACAAGCATCAGCATATTTGTTGTTGTGGATGTTGTATCGGTGCCCTGAAAAGAGACGAACTGTTTGTGTAGTATTATTTTTAACGAGTCCATCATCAGTGGAATTGACAGCGTAAATCGAGATTCTTTCGAATTCCCGGATCACTCCAAGTAGTACCCACGGCCATCGATATGGTGTTTATTTCATCAATTATGTCCTCATTCTGCAACTTGGCTCCATCGCTCTCCCAGTTCAGCAACAGGTTCAACAAGGTCTTTCTCTGAGTCGTTTGCGTTTCTAGGGTAGAACGGATATTAAAAACTTGGATTGCGCGACGTTGGACCTTATGTTCTAAAAACATGAGTAAGCATCATAGCAGCAGACTCACTCGCGTGTTCTACGTGATCATCAACTTGTGGACCAGGACGTTCATGGGTTATCTGTCCCCTGTGCTTCTCTATCACCTGGGCGAAAAAACGAGCACATTCTTACGGAAGATTGTATCGAGAATTTGATACTTCGCATCACGAAATACGACGCTCCCGATTCCACGAATGAAATGGTTAGCCTGTTATTCGTATTCAAGCACCGATCCGAATGAAATGCTACACTCACGCTTCTCGTAAATTCGCGTAAGGCGTCCGAGCATCTCGCGAATCGTACACCAACTGACGAGCGATAGAATAAGAAGTCAGGATGCAGCCATGGCTTGAAAAATCTCGTCGTTGCAATCTCGACGACCCTACAACATAGCCAATGAGCCACGACGATCAGTCGTTTTGTTGCCAAAGAACAATCTCTCCGTTTCTACTTACGAATCCGTATTTCTTTTGTAAGCTACGTCGTGATCCATCTGCGTTCCAAGCTTCACGTTCATCGCAGTTTCTGCGGTCATAATGAATTGTGACGTTAGAAATACCGCTGTTTTCTGTTCATTTCATTTCTACGTGATCGATATACAAGGTGTTGAAAAAGTCTAGAAACGGTCAAATATCTCGCAAACGAAACATTTTTCAGAAAGATGTTTCGGACCAATGTTTTAGGGTTTTGAAAGTTGCATTTAATGATTATATCGGTTGGACCTTGAGTAGAGCCGTCAAGGCAAGGTCAAAACCATCACGATTTTTTTGGATCAAACACCACATTTTACATAGCACGGTATTGAGGATGGCAATGAGACGTTTCCAAAACACCACTTGAAGACTCATTTTTGTTAGGAATTGCTCGAGTTATGAGCTTCAGAACTTACTGTGCCGCCAGCATTGGTATTAGCCAAGATGCACCGCGTGGGCGTGACATGTTCGACACTAATGCTGGCAGCGTGCCGCGGCACTAATGCTGGCGGCGCGCCGCGGCACTAATGCTGACGGCATGCCGCGGCATCGTAAGTTCTAAATCTCATAACTCAGACAATTCTCAACAAATGTAGGTCGTCAAATAGCGTTTTGGAAACGTCTCACTGCCATCTTTCACACTGTGCCTTGAAAAATAGGGTGTCTGCTTGAAAAAAATTATGTTGGTTTCGACCTTGCCTTGACGTCTCTATTCAAGGTCAAATGGATATGATCATTGAATAGAACTATTAAAACCCTACAACATTGGTCGGAAACTTTTCTCTTAGAATTGAAGATTACAAATTGCTCGAAGCATTCTAACAGTAAGTTTGATCGAAATATCACGTACCATTCATGATGTCAAATACGCAAGGCGATATGAAATGTTCCATGTCGAATTCAGGTCCATCCTGCAGTACTTCCAACTGTTGGACCATTATGCTCGCCTGAGTGTCAAATACATCGATGAAATTTCGGAGGAACGTCGAATTGAAAGTCCGTCCGATGATTTTCCGACGCAATCGCCATGTCGCCTCTACGTAAGCAAATCACGTTTCAATGTTGGAATACGATACGACAAAGGTGGGGAATGACACGTATCGAAATGCTCGACATTCGACTCGTCAAAGATCGCGTTGTCGTTCGATCATGACGAATGGTCGTTCGGAACGAAGAGTAGGTGAACGAAGCAACGTGAAGTGGGAATCGTCGTTGTCAAGCCACCGAACATGTCCGACGCTGACCACAACGACGGCGTTTCCAGTCAACGGATTTGTCAACAAAAATCCTCGACATACCTTGATGTTCATATTTTCCGACAGTGGAAAACAGCATGCAATCAAAACGTTAGTCTTGGAGATAAGAATTCCCAAAGTTTACCTGTTTTTCTAGCCTTCCACCCAGGTACCTCCCCTTAAAACTAAGAAGTGATATCTTCAGTAATTTTCGTCGAGTTACTTACCTGGAGCTGTAATAAGGCCCGTGCCGAAAGGAAGTCTCATTAACATTTCGGCAAGTGATCTCTCTATCAGCTTGTGGTCAACCAGTGCTATCTACGAAAACATGTGACGCGGTTATCTTTCGCCACGGCAATTCGGACGATGGTGACCTGAGTCTCATTACCTTAGCGAGATCTGGATCGTTCATTATAACGACCATCTTCGGGCCGACTCGAATTTGGTAGATGGACGGATACGAATCGAACATCGTTGTCAACATATCCGTAAAGTCTAATGCAAATGAGAATCAAGTTATACTGTTATTATCGCATCACCACTTTTCATGAGAGCACCCCGCAAGGAGCTTATGGAAAGTGCAATGGAGCTTTTCATTGCATTTGCTGGTTTTCAACGTCCAAAAACCCTCCGTTTTTGAGACATACCCTGATTATTATCGGCACTAGAATGCATACGCTTCCTCGTCAACGGAAGATCGAAATTCGTTCAGATTTCATTCATGAAGTATCAACGAGTCTGTTTGAGGTTGACTAGCGTTTTTTGGGGTCGTTGATCCCGAATCCGAGGTCGGTTACCTCCATCACGTCAGATTCAAGGTAATTTCAAGGTCAAATCGGAGAAACCGTCGAAAAACTATTAAAAAAATTACATAAATGTTTTTCGAGTTGCTCAGTTCGATTACGTCGTTCTCTTGATGCTACAAGGTCACCTGAAAATGATTCAAGTATCGCATATAAAGCATTCGAGCTCTCGGCCTCGTCAAACTCTCTGCTTCTACTCTAGCCTTCATAACATTAACAGTATTAATACGATCTCGAATTCGCTCTGCCAATTGAACAGTTGTTACGTCCACGTAACTTTTACAAATAGTTCTCGCGCCTCACTCCATAAAATTTCGCAATTCAATATCCCTCCTAGCAAGCACCACTGTAGCGTGTTGATTGCTGACGTCAGAAGCGTAAGAAACCGCTTATCGCATGGAACTTTCCATAAACTAAGCAATAGGAGAACATCCTCCCTTAGACTAGGCTACGCCCCACCATGCGCCTTCCGCCCTTGGTGAAAATCTTGCGATGAGCATCGCTGCTGCGTCCAGAATAATCTTGGTCGAGGGGATAGATTTATCGCTTTTTTCAGGTATAAATACGAGGCAAAAATCAGGCAAAGTCGTCATTTCATTTTGAGAGACTTCTCGAAAGGTTGGCCAATTCTATATCCTCTGAATCTCAAACGACAAGAATATTCCAAGTCTTCACTTTGAATTATTCTAACTTCCATATCCACTGAATCCTACTACATCTCGAACGACAAGAATATTCTAAGTCTTTACTTTGAATTATTCTACAAATTCCAATTTCAAATCACGAACTCGAGTATTATTATAATCCTAGAGACTCTAAATCACGAAGCCTGAAATCCGACTCGTATTCAAGATTATTCTCGATAGATTGATATTTCATTTTTGTACGCAACTCGCATTTAGCTAAATACAAATTACATTGTTCTCCATTTGAATTGTACTTAGCAAACCTACAACAATCGCCACGCAATCCCAAATTATTCCTCACCTACGTTCGTGCCAGCGTATAATCCGCTCCGCCGGACTGTGCCGCATACTCAACGAGAGTATTACCAAATCCTATAACGTCATGGTTTTCCATCATAACTCAACAGCAACGTAATTTCACCAAATAGTTTAATCTTCAGCATATTCTATATTTGAATTAGTAGTGTGTACTTAGGGCATTGAAACTAACGATAGGCCAGACCTCGGTCCCCGGTGGAGAGGGCGGAAACGTCTTGCCCCAAAACAGAGGTCACATCAAAATTGTTACGTGTCGTACGTCAGCTTCACAATCTTTAGATTTATAACGCTGTACGAAATTCGCGGACGTAACACAGTCTTGGTGGACTTCAATTAGCGACCACCGTGATAAAATTCCGTCAAATGTGAAACATGAGCTCTTGGGATGATTCCATCCCATAAGCGATATTTTTTTATCTGTCTATTTCGAGCTTCGGAATTAGTTTCAGGTGACCTTGTACGATCAAGAAGCTAACGTAATCGGATTCAGTGTCTCGAAGAACATTTATGTAACGTTTCAAATATTTTTTAGAAGGTTCCTCTCGATTTGACCTTGAAATGACCTTGAACCTGACGAGATGGAGGTGAAATGAGAAAACGCTGGTATATCCCGGTCAGGCTCGTTGATACTTCATGAACAGAATACACGATATACCGCAAAACCAGCAAATTTAACGGAAAGCGGATTTTCATAAGTTTCGTGCGAATAATGATTCGTATAGATCCGTGTCTGAAACGAGCTTTTGTTACGGTTACCTTCAATTTTCTGCGTCAACAGGAAAATACTCCCAAGCAGAGGCAATCGAGGTGGTCCAGGAATTGTCTTGCCCGCCTTTTTGACGCGCCGTTTATTCGCCCTGTTCATCATGATGGCGATAATCGCGAACATCACCGATGCCAAGATAATCGTAGTCACACCGACCACAACCATCTCGAGTGCTTTAGTATTTGACTATTTTCACTGGTAACGAGCCTCGAAACGCCTCTCGTCAAGTCGAACCTCTCGAAAATGAGACTCGCAATCCAGAAATCACTTCCGCTGACGCTGAGCAGAGTGAGATCCGAAGATAGTCCGATCGTATGTTACTCGCTCGTGGAACATTTGGCAAACATTGAACAACGGATTCGAGAAGGCAGATTTTATAGCTGCGAGTCGAGAAGCAGGGTCCAACCACCGAATACGTAATCGTTTTTTTTTTTGCCAAAAAGAGAACCGGAATCGTTTCTTAGTTTACGACCATTCCATTCGGGAGTGGAATTTCGCAGATCCAAGGACTACCGGCAGATCAGAATGTTCAGGTGTGTCACTGGTGTAGAGGAGTGACGGACTCTGCCTCTCGTTCAGCATCGCACTCTGAATCCCTCCATTTTTGCAATGCTTCGGACAAGGTCAAGCTATCAAACTCGTCAACCGAAATATATCAACAAACTGATTATCCTTCAGCTCTCTCGAATCGAATACCGAAATCGGAACGCAATTCGCTGGCTTAGCAGCGATATGGCGACCGCATAGGAAAATCATCGAACCGACCTTCATTTTCACGTTTCTCCGACTTTTCATCAAGGTTTTGGACACTCGGTCAGAAACCATGGTCGAACTACTGGAATCCCATCTGGTGGGCAGGAATGTGACATGGAACATTAACAAAGTATGTATCGTCCTGCATGCTTGACATTACAAATGTTGCGCGAGAGTTCTACCATATTACTGCCATCTTTCGGTTAGATTCCTTCAGATATGGTCATATCATGGCCAAAAAGATGGCTACGAACTATGAAGTGTAGAGGTGAGGAGAAGCATCTCTACGTCAGGGTCGTCCATACAGGTTTAGCAACTCTCGTGGTGGAGACGGGTCAAGAAACGGTCCTCTTGGCATTTCACTTCCTTGCCAAGTGAAGCACAATGATATGGTGTATCTCTGAAAGCGCATGGGCACACATGTGTGCGGAATTAACTCGCAATGGAACGTTTCTCAAATGCAATTCAACGTTTCAACTTTCGTTTATTTTACTACTCGCTACAGAAATATCGCGATGCAAATCACAATCCGACTCACGATCTCGCAAAAAACTTTGCCGAAACCAGACCACATTGGCATGTTTCTGCAGTATTCATATGTCTTCGAATTTTTATGTAAAACGCTTATCCATATCAATGATAGGCGTGCCGCTGCTACTCTTCCACGTGGCATTGAGAAATGACCTTCACCGAATGTATTCTTTCACCCCCACATCGTCACAGCCGAGATAGCTCGCCAAGCTGTTCGGTTGGCACGAACGGATGGAGGACGTTTCCAAAGAGATTTCGTCGTTTCCAATTCAAATATGACGAGAAGCCAACATGATGCCGAAATCCATCTGGATACGAGAATTGACGCAAGAAAAAAACATAGCGAATGGATTAGGGTCAGATGATTGCAAATTCAAGACTCGTGTCCTGCGAGTTGTAATGTTCCATCGTCACCTACCCATTAGCTATCTATCATCGACTCAAAACTATAATTCGTAGTAGAGGATCGGGGAGGGAAGTTTTGGACATAGGTTCCGTCCCACGGTTGTCGACGGAGAGGTTGCTCCTCCCCCTCCACTGAGAGCCACACTTCAAGGTAGGCTCCGAACCACCAAGGCCGCAAATTGAGCACATGTAAATTTTTCTTTGGGAAACTTAACCCAGGTGCCTGGTCGGGGATCGAACCCTGGCCCACTATTCGGTTCGCCAGTAGATAGCCCGAGTGTTCTACCCCAGGACTACTGCGGCCCTCAGACTCGATTCAATCGACCGTGGCGTATGCTTTCACGGTTCTCTAAACCTATCACTTGGAAGTACCAGCCTCCAAGTTTTTCTGGCCAAGTCGTCCGGTCACTTTCCAATGGAATATCCAAAATATAATGGGAAATCACGATGTTCAATGCTGTACACGTTTGCGCTGGTTTATTGCTATAAGCTTTTTCATTCATATTTCTATTCGCTACACTTATGTACAGGAGCTTGATCTGGTTGACTTGGCCACGATGCACACAGTCATAGAAAATATTCGAGGGCCGAAGCTCGATAATAAAAAACAGCGACCTGCCCTATAGGAGGGTAGAGTAGTCCTCAACATAATTCTTGCATCCAATCATAATCGTTGGGAAGGATTTCCAACGAGCTTCGATGAAATTTTGGGATACGAATACCCGAGATATTCCAGCAAGAATCTATAAAACCAGCTAGAATTGCTTCTTCAATGCGGTCGTCCTCGAGATGATCAAACCGGACTTACTGGATCTATTACTACTTTGCAATCGCGAACGAATGCCAATATTTAAATGACTACTGCTCGTTTAACGACGGAAATGTTGGCGAACCACCTCTTCGAAAAGCATCAGCGAGACTCGAGCAACGAATACCGGGAAATACTGGGAATGAAATGGATCGAGCTTTTCCAACGTATTGTTCATAGAAGCTGAATCATCGAATCGCATGTGAGGAACGTTTTATTGTAAGCTCGTTCTGCAAACACATTGTGTCATGATTCTTGAACGTAATGGAGGCGGAAAATTGTACATATTTGGCAATAACGCCGGAGAACAGTTCTGTTGAGTGTTTACCGAAGAAAAAGTTTGTCGACTACGAGGTGTGTTTTACATCAGGTACGATATGCTGACTTTCGGTTTTGGATATTCTTTCAGGATTTCGCGACCTCCCCTTGCCGTTTTCGGATTCGGATTGTAACGGGGTCGCGAGCTTTCATTGTTATACCGATTTTCATCTTCGTCTCAGCTATGTCCTTCGGATGATCTTTGTCCAGTGCGTATTTTTGCACGACTCTCGCGCAGATCATCTTCATCGACATCATCGCGTACTTCGCACCTAGAAGAGTCAGAAAACGCACGGATTTGGGGGTATTGATTTTCGGAACTTGGAAGTTAATTGTATACTGAAACAAAAAGGACAGCTGCAGTGACCATGTTCTGGTTGGTCCCGCATGCTGGATGGTTGTGCTTCGTATCCTAGTTGTACTGTGTTCTGGATAGACGCGGAAACTATCTATCAGTCAACTGGCGTTAGATGGGATAGGCATGACACATAACTAAGGGATCGCTCAGGCGCCAATCTTCATGCTTGCCACGGCTATCCATGCAGCCTTGCTCGGAGGCATTATGATTTGGCGTTTGCGGTTATATGGACAGAGACAGCGGTGATCTGCTGATGGCTATCCACAAGATACTTTCTGCAACTATCCTTTGTTTCAGTGTACAATGATTTGAACAGCTGCAGTCTCAACCACGAGTCGCGTACCTATGCAATTGCGCGGTCCTGCTCCAAAAGGTATGTAAGCGTATGGATGACGTTTCTCAACTTGCTCCGGTAAGAATCTGTCAGGATCAAACTTTAGGGGTTCCGGCCAAAATTTTTCATTCCTGTGGAGCGCGGATATTGCTATAGCAATAATTGCACCCTTGGGAACGTAGTAATCTCCTGAAATAGGCGGACAAACAATTTCAGTTCCACGCTGCTGGAAATGGAGTTGCGAAGACGACAACGCACCTATCGTCATATCTTCGATCACGTCGCGAGGAACGAAGCTCACGACGGGAAACAGTCGTAATGTTTCTTTGATCACTCTCTCGAGGTACACCAAGTTGTTCAACTGGTCCGCAGTGATCGTCCGCCCATCGTCTTCTCCATTTCCACAAACTTCAGTCACCTCTTCGTAAACCCTTCTCTGAAAACGAACGTAAAATGTCATTTCCACGATTCGTAAAGCAAGATCAACTCAGGGTGGGAATCAGTTGACAACAATTTTCCGAGCGCTGCAGTCGGTGTGAAACAAAAGCCGAGATCTGTAGCCGAAAAATCCCAAAATCTCGCAATCAACTCGATGTTTCGAAATTTTTCGGAAAAGGCATTGTGTGATCTGATTTTCGACTCGAGTGATGCTGGGTTCGATGCTGAACAAGTTGCGGATGAAGAGTATCGTGTGAGAATTGAGTTACCTGGACGTCTGGGTTACATGTCAACGCGAACATCAGCATGTTCGTTGCTGTGGCTGTTGTATCGAAGGCCTGGGAAAGAACAAGAACCTGTTTCTTATTTTTCATCATGAAAGATTCGATTATCATTGCAAATGAGTTCCGAGGAATTCATTCGAATGACCAGCGTTTTGAGTCGCAGTTTCGTAAATATTCCAAAGGATTCATACTAACGGCGAACAAAACGTTAATGAGTTCATCAATAATCTCCTCATTCCGCAACTTGGCTCCACCGTTATCCCAGTCCATCAGCAGATTCAACAAAGTTCTTCGAATTGGCGGAGTTTCTAGGATGGAAGAAAAGATACGGACTTAGCTTATCCGTCGGAAACATGAGTTAACATCATCGCATCGCGCTCACCTTCATCTTCCTCGTGGTCGGCGACTGTGGGAGGATGACGTTGATTTGTTGTTTCTTCCATTTGTTTTTGTATTACCTAGAGCAAAGCAGACATATTCTGACGGACAAATCCGGCGAAAATTACGTACCGGATCGAGAGGAGTTTGACTCTTGCAGTTTGGCGGGTGAGAATGCGAGTCAGTCGTTGATTTGGAAACGCCGATTACGGATTCGAATGACGCGATACACTTACGCGTCTCGCAAACCCGCGGGCATCCCTCACACATTTCGCGTTTCGGACTCCGAGTGACGAGAGATTGAAGACGAAGTCCGGATGCAGCCACGGCATGAAGAACCTCATCGTTATAATTTCATTGATTCTGCAACACAGACAATCAGCGATGACGATCGAAGCTTCCATTGGCGAAAGCAGCTCACTACGTTACACTTACGAATCTACCGCTCTTTTGAATCCCTGGTTTTCATTCGACTGCGTTCCTAGCTTCACGTTCATTGTAGTTTCTACAGTCATAGGAAATTGTGACGTTAGAAAACCTCACTGTAGGCGACTAACGACAAGTGCAGAAAAAATGCTCTACTACTCTATAAGCTTTAATAAACTCGGCAAGGTGTATAATGCTCTTTCCAACTTCTGTGGATCAGTCTGAAAAGAACGCATTTTTGTGCGCGAAGAAGCGGACTGATCCAACAACACGTGTCATTGTGTTGAATGAACACACTGTAATGCTACATACATGTTCTACAAGAACATTTCTACACTTTACACAATGGTGGAAAATGTTCTGCTGTGTAGCTACTCTCTACAGCCAAAAATCCATCAGGGAGTCGAGCTGCATTCAATCGTATTGCACTCAGCGAAGAGTACCGATGCTAGTTGAGTTGAGCTTTGAAAATGGCGATCCAAAGTTTACGCGTGGCCTCCAGCATGCTAGAAAAGAGTAGACTAGAATTGTTGCGTACCATTTATGATGTCGAACATGCAGGGCGACAAATAATGTTCCATTTCGAATTCGGGCCCATCCTGATGCGCTTTCAGCCGTTCAACCATGATCTTCGACTGAGTGTCGAATACGTCGATGAAATTTCGGAGAAACGTCGAATTGAAACTCGGTCCGATGATTCTCCGATGTAGCCGCCATGTCACTGCTACATAAGCAAATCGCGTTTTGATGTTGGCATACGATACGATAAAGCGAATAATCAAAGCAGCCGAAATTTGGCACGCTTCAAAACACCCAACAATTCTCAAATTTCGCGAATAGGCAAGTGGCAAGTACAGGAGCTCGAGGTGAGAATTGTGGTTGTAGTCGTGTGAACAGAGAACCCAAGTGATGATGAAGCTACTCACATCGAGCTGTAACGAGGCCCGTTCCATAAGCCTTCTTCAATAGCCTCTCGACAATCGCTCTCTCTATCAGTTTGTGGTCAACCAGTACTGCCTGCGGTAAAATGTAGCTGGGTTAACTATAGCCACAACAATCTTCGCGTTCGTGTTTCGATTTTTCATACCTTAGTGAGATCTGGATCGTTGATGTTAACGACCATCGACGGACCGACCCGCATTTGATAGATGGAGGGATACGAATCGAACAACGATGTGAACACATCCAGCATGTCTAGTGCAAATAAAAATCGAGCTATACTTCGAACATCGCAAGGGCATCTTCCATGGAATATACGGGTTCAGGTCAAACTTACTTATGTATGCTTCGTATCAAACAGTCTCTGACGAAGAAACCCCTTCAACCCGAACCCACCGGTTGCAATGATCTTGGTTCACGTTGTAGAGCATCAGAAGATAAGAGACACGTGTTTTCCTATGTATGCTGAGATGCACGCTGAGGGGGTGAAATTCACCCTCAGAGCTCACACCTCAAAAGTCTTTCTTCCATATATCTGTGCGTCTAATTGGTTTTTCGCAACGAAACCAATTGGAACATGCTCTTCGGAGTAGTGCGAAGCTACTTGAGATTGTTATGGCCATGGGGGTGGCAACCCCTATTTTTTATCCTGGAAAAACCACGTTTTCCAATCGGTCTCGTCGCGAAATATCAATTAGAAACAGAGACTATTCAGGTGTGAAGTTCGAAGGTAGATTTCACCCCCTCAACGTGCTCCTCAGCACGTATAGAAAGACACGTGTCTCTTATTTTTCGATGTTCTACAACATGTACGTTGTGTACGTATATATTATGTGGACACATGAATGTATAAGATATATTCGTCAAGGTCATTAAGATCGGTGAGTTTGGGTTGGAAGGGTTTCCTTGTGAGACGAGCTACCGCGACTGTTACCTTCTACTTTCTGCGTGAAGAAGAAAGTATTCCCAAGCAGAGGCAATCGAGGTGGTCCAGGCAACGTTTTGCCTACTCTGTTCATGCGCCGTTTATTTGTCCTGCTCGCTAACATGTTGATGATCGCGCACAATATCACCGATGCCAGGATAATCATGCTCACACCGGCTGCAATCATCTCGAATGCACTAATATAGGATTATTATCACTAGTACAGACTCCGATATAACCTCGCGACAAGTCGACTCTCCGATTATGAGACTCGCAATCCAGAGCAGAGTAACATCCGAAGATAACTGAGACGTATTGTTTACGCTCGTGGAATGGCGTTTGATTCTGAATGCATGCTGAAGGTTGTTCATGTAGTTAAGTAGTGCATAGTTAGTGGACGAGATACAGGTTACAACAGAAGATCATGCGTCTAGACTTTGAGGCCAGATAGCAAACCGGATTCCATAGTTTTTGTCGCAAACTCGTTTGAAATCCCGAAGACCCAGGAACCACTCACATACTGGAATATTTGCTCGCGTCGTCGGCGTAAACCATCATTGATTTCGAATTGCTGACAGGCATTAGAGATCAATTCCGTTGCAGCCTATTCGCAATGTATCGAACTAAGTTGAATTAGTACGGTTCACAACTCTGGAGGACCTACAGTAACTTCAACCTAGAAATACTCTGAAGATTTCAGAAGAAACTAATCAGAAATATAGCCAACGCCTCTGGTTTTTCTGCAACGCTTCAATCTACACAAACCTAAGCATGCTGACTGTCGAACATGAGATAACAAAGTTAAGCGCATACTAAGTGAACGCAGAATAGAAATTCATCCCAATCCAATGGCAACAGAACGACTAAACAACGTGCTAACAAGAAGACTAAAAAGACTCAAACCAACCGACATAAAAAACTGATTGCAACAAAACAAGTAGACGTTGTTTACTTACTATGGTACTTGCCAACGCACGCGTGCCATAAAAATTATTTATTGTTACATAAAACGGATTGCAATTTGGATGATTGTAAAAAAAAGTTGAATTATCACGCTGATCAGCCAGAATCGTCCGATACCTTGATCGTTGTTTGTATTTTCATGGGCAGTTGAATCTTTGGTGGAATTGACGCACTCGATATAGTCGTAGGAATGGCGCAAGCAGCCGCAGGGTATTCGGTATATTCAGTATGGATTTGCACGCAACTAGTTGTGCATCGTGAAATCAGATGACCTTGGTACTCACGTGCAAAAGTCTTCGCTGAACGGCAGATGAGCGTGTGGATGACACGTGGAAAAATCCTCCGGTCAAAATCTGTCTGGATCAAACTTCAGCGGATCTGGCCGAGATCTTTCATTCCTGTGACGTTCGAATGTCACTATGGATTCATGTAAACTCCTCAGAGAGAATAGATCGAAGAATGTATTTAAGTATTACAGTATTGACAGCCGGAGTTCTTAAGGATTCGAACTACCTGATAGCAAATTTGTCATACCTTGGCGAGGGAAACAGTCACAGTGTTTCTTGGATCACTGCTTCGACATAAGTCGTGCTGTTTTTGCTTGGTTCGTCGTGATACTCTGCTCGTAGTTCTCGCTACCTCCACAAGTTTCTGTTACCGATGGTTCGGAACCGCGATCAGTCCTCAGACTTTCGGAATTCCATTAAAGAAAACCTCGCCAATAAATGTCAAAGCCGGTTTTTCGTCTAGAGTTGATTTTTGATTTTATATTCGTATGTTGTCACCTGTATCTAGCGAGGTGACTGCGCTCCAATGTTATAAAAGCCACCTTCAGCATCGCGCGTTGATCATGTTACCTTGGTATTTCACGAGCGAGCAGGATTCGGTTGAGTTGTCTTCGGATGGTACTCTGCTGTCGTCAGCAGAGGTCATTTCTGGATGGCGAGTCTCATCATCGGATGGTTGGACTTGACGAGAAGTATTTTCGAGTCCATGACCTGTGAAACAGTCGAATATCAGTGCACTCGAGATGATTGTGGCCGGTGGGAGCACGATTATCTTGGCGACGGTGATATTGTTCGCGATTATCACCATAATAGCGTACAGGACAAATAAACGGCGCATCAGACAGATGGGCAAGACGTTGTACGGGCCAACTTAATGGCCGCTGCTTGGGAATACTTTCTACTTCACGCGAAAGGTGGGAGGAAACGGTCATGGTGGCTCGTCTCAGAGAAGGTTTGAGACGAAGGAATTATTTTTCAAATGCCGATACGATGTTGAAAGTATTACTTGAATCTCATTTGCATCAGACTTGCCGGAGGTGTTGATTCGTATCCCTGTATCTATCAGACGAGAGTCGGTCCATTGATGCTCGTTTCCATCAACGATCCAGATCTCTTCAAAGTATCGAGAATACGATCACTATCGTGGAAATTGTAGTAGCGGAACATAATCGCGTTGTATTCTTTTCATAGACAGTGCTGGTTGACCACAAGCTGATCGAGAGAGCTCATGTCGGAATGCTATTCAAGTTTGCTTATGGGAAGAGCAGCATTACAGCTCGATGTAAGTAGTTTAGGGTGGCCCATTCGTAGCAGAGAAGTACTATGGTCGATGATTTCCATGAGCTCGACAAAGACAATGAAACTACTTCAGGGTGGCCCATTGAGACGGTACAGTCGTCTCCCCGAGTAGTACTCCTCCGAGTAGTGCCAATCGGATTATCTCCCGCTCGAGCTCAACCCCCACTCCAAGCGTCTTTCCCTGACGCGCTACTTCTGACGAAACTCTCCGAGTAGAGCCACAGGTGGCTCGGCTTAATTTGGATGCATATTGAAATTCACGATCATTAAAGTTTGATTCATGAATCTATAATTATTGCCTCCAATCAATATGATGGTATTATGTAACTAGTATTTACATCCTTTACTGTTGACTCATCTGCATATATTCAAAATATGCGCAGGTATATTTTTATATTCAGAAAATGATGCCTGATGAGTTACAAGAATCAGCTTGAATTTCTCAATCGACCACTACCCCAGATTTTCGAGAAATCACATTTCCATCAATGTTCCTAAATGTTTTTTTTTCTGAAGCAACTTCTACGTTTTTTTGTGATATCCGCGGCTATCACCTTTCGGAAGGTGCCATTCTAATGTGATGGCCGAGACTTGACGGCACGTGGCGCCCCAAGGAGCGGGGGAACACGAGTTCTCCGAATGATGCTCCCCTCTGCCCCCAGAAGTGGCAATACTCGGTTGTTCTTTCATTCTAAAAACTCTGCCAATTCAAAGATCTTCGTTAATGAGCTGCTCGAAGCTAAATTGCAGAACGAGGAGTTTGACGAAATAATCAACGTTGTAACGACCTGGATTTCCCGCTCCTCGAGCATGGCTGTTCCTCGAAGTGTTGCCAGGCGATACTCTTCGTATCGTGGGAAATACGGTATCGATAACACTTATAGGGCGATTACGATTGCGTTGTTCGGATTTCCCCTCGAAATAGCCGTCGATGCTCGCTGGTCGTGAGGTTGAGGTTGAGGAAAAGTTGAACTTGGTGTGTCGTTCTCTGTCGGTCGTGAAATGCACGATTCAAAGGTGAGACGGACGCAAGATTTGGCTCCCGCGGAAGGCCTTGCTGCGGAGTTGACCGACTTCAGCTCAAAGTGTAGCACTGGACCTTGCAGGAATGTTATTCGCACGGAGAACATTGCCAACAAACAAAGTTGGCCACGTGTAAATCTACGATAGAGTGGACGTTAGACTTTACCTCACTACACAGACATTGGTCTCGCGGCAGTAAAACGATAACACTGTTTACGTTTCATGACTCCGAAAGACTACGGAAGACGTAATCTGCATTGAGATGCAGGATTTATGGTCAATTAATGTCCGGCAAAAAAGGGTTCTAAAATTTGCGTGATCAGTGGAAGTGCGAATACAATTTCAGAGAAGACGATGCGAAACTTCATAAAAAGTTGCTCGGAAATCCGTTCTAAATACCGTTGCTAAGTCGGAACGATTGGCTCGGACTCATTAAAATTCCATGGACGATTGGCTGACGAGCGTGGATGGGTGTAAATTGGCCGATCGAGCAAAGTCCACTAATCCAGTTCACTTTCGGTCGAATGTAAATTGGGCGAACGGGCTAAGAGCAAAGAGCAAGGTCCACTACTCCATGGTGCCAACTTACAAGGAAACCTTTCGAACCCGAACTCACCGATTTCGATGATTTTGATATATGTTGTAGAACATCGAAAAATAAGAGACACGTATTTTTTTATACGTGCTCTTAAGCCCATTTAGGGGTGAAATCTACCCTCAAAGTTCACTCTCAAAAAGTCTTTTTTCGAAATATCTCTGCTTCTAATTGGTATTTCGCGACGGAACAAAATGGAAAATGCTCTTTGCGGCAAGGCGAAGCTACTAGACATCGATATGCCCACGAGGGTTGCAACCCCTATTTTTTATACCGGAAAAACCACATTTTTCGAAGATATTTTCGTTGTACTGATTTGAATATTGACTTGAAAATTGAAAAATAAATATTCCGAGTTGTGAAATGAAGTAAATTAGTTGACGTGTTCGAGGATTTCGCGTTAACTACCCCCAAACACGGTTACTACCCCTTCAAACATTGGTCATCTGCAATAATGAAAAAAATGTTTTTCTCAAGAGAAATACGAATAAGATATGTTTTGAGAGACACGTATTTTGTTATACGTGCTCTTAAGCCCGTTTCGGGGGTGAAATCTACCCTCAAAGTTCACTCTTAAAGTCTTTTTTCGAAATATCTCTGCTTCTAATTGGTATTCCGCGACGGAACCAAGTGGAAAATGCTCTTTGAGGCGACGCAAAGCTACTAGACATTGTTATGGCCACGGGCGTTGCAACCCCTATTTTTTGTACTGGAAAAACCACATTTTTCGAAGATATTTTCGTTGTAGTGATTCGAATATTGACTTGAAAATTGAAAAGTAAATATTCTGGGCGGTGAAATGGATTAATAAGTTGACGTATTCAAGGATTTCGCGTTAACCACCCCCAAACACGGTTACTACCCCTTCAGACATTGGTCATCTGCAATGATGAAGAAAATGTTTTTCTCAAGAGAAATACGAATAAGATATGTTTTGAGAGACACGTATTTTGTTATATGTGCTCTTAAGCACGTTTAGGGGGTGAAATCTACCCTCAAAGTTCACTCTTAAAACGTCTTTTTCCGATATATCTCTGCTTCTAATTGGTATTCCGCGGCTATGATATTGCTATGATACGATGCGGCTGGTGTAAGAAATCATTGTTTCAAACGTTTCTATGAAGATTACCATTATTGTCATGAATTTACAGAATAATACACTTCAAATTGAGAATTTGAAAAATATTCATCCGCTATAGAATTAGTTCTAGTTTTTTGTATTGAAGTTTTCTGGGTCAATACATTTGCAGCTGAACCTGATTTCCATGATTGTTGAAATAAAAAATCAAAAATGAGACCTGTGAGCACTTTACTTTGAAAAAACCAAATTGATTTCGAATATTTTGAGTATTTTTATATGTACATAATATAAACACGATTTTCCGAAGTTGATAACTTCTTGATTACCACGAACAGCATTCTGTACAATGATTTGTTGGTGCTTCAACAGGATCAGGAAAATGATGCTGTATTGTATCTTCAACTATTTTTGCTGCGTGATCTTTGTACTGTTCTTGAAAATGTAATGTCTCTCCAATAATCATATCTACGTCATTGAAATCATTTGTGGCACTTATCAGTATATCTTTAATCGATTCTGCTAACTCCATTTCTCTATGATTGGCCGTTCCATCTTGTATTTGAATATTTTGAAAAAAACGCGGTTAATAAATGTATAACAGTCAAAGGATTGATTCTCATTGTTGAGTCCGGATGGAGGAACAAACCTACTCAATGCTTCTAAAAGACTACACTTATTCCCGAGCATGGAGTTTCACGACATATATACCCGACCGATGAGTTACGAAACGAATAATCGGTGATAAACAGTATCGTAAAAAATTATTGGACGAAAAGAAGAATTGATGGATTAAAAAGTCACTCGCGAATTATAGTTTATCTTGACCAAGGTGATCCATTTTATGATGAAATTATTGCCTCGTGATAAATGACTTTAAATATAAGATATTCGATATCTCAATTCATATCGTATTCGTATTTCTCTTGAGAAAAACATTTTCTTCATCATTGCAGATGACCAATGTCTGAAGGGGTAGTAACCGTGTTTGGGGGTGGTTAACGCGAAATCCTTGAATACGTCAACTTATTAATCCATTTCACGGCCCAGAATATTTATTTTTCAATTTTCAAGTCAATATTCGAATCACTACAACGAAAATATCTTCGAAAAATGTGGTTTTTCCAGTACAAAAAATAGGGGTTGCAACCCCCGTGGCCATAACAATGTCTAGTAGCTTCGCCTCGCCGCAAAGAGCATTTTCCATTTTGTTCCGTCGCGGAATACCAATTAGAAGCAGAGATATTTCGAAAAAAGACTTTAAGAGTGAACTTTGAGGGTAGATTTCACCCCCGAAACGGGCTTAAGAGCACGTATAACAAAATACGTGTCTCTCAAAACATATCTTATTCGTATTTCTCTTGAGAAAAACATTTTTTTCATTATTGCAGATGACCAATGTTTGAAGGGGTAGTAACCGTGTTTGGGGGTAGTTAACGCGAAATCCTCGAACACGTCAACTTATTTACTTCATTTCACAACTCAGAATATTTATTTTTCAATTTTCAAGTCAATATTCGAATCAGTACAACGAAAATATCTTCGAAAAATGTGGTTTTCCGGTATAAAAAATAGGGGTTGCAACCCTCGTGGGCATAACAATGTCTAGTAGCTTCGCCTTGCCGCAAAGAGCATTTTCCATTTTGTTCCGTCGCGAAATACCAATTAGAAGCAGAGATATTTCGAAAAAAGACTTTTTGAGAGTGAACTTTGAGGGTAGATTTCACCCCTAAATGGGCTTAAGAGCACGTATAAAAAAATACGTGTCTCTTATTTTTCGATGTTCTACAGCATATATCAAAATCATCGAAATCGGTGAGTTCGGGTTCGAAAGGTTTCCTTGTTAGACAAATTAGACAAATTAGAAAGGAGTCGCCCAATTCACATTTAGCAGAGGAGGATGAGATTCGCGGACCTTGCCCGATCGTCCGATTTACATGTTACCTTGAGATTATTAATTAATTATTATCGTCGAATGTTGCATAGCGCTAATAGCTGAATTCGGTTCGACAGATCGCGTGGAAGCCGTGAACGGATACAGAATTCGGGCCGAATATAGAATCCGGGTTTACGATTTTTTGAACGGACGAAGCACGTGAGCATTCCAATCTGCTGTCAGTGGTTGGATTCTCGAGATCGAAAAAACGAATTTTGAGACAAAAAATGACCAATCCGGTTCTTCTGAGGAGTTAGTATTGACGAACGTGTTTGCCTGTTGAAAACTACATCTAGCCCTAGGACTGCTCGTTGGAGCTATAAAAGCCACTCGCAGTAGGAGATTTTTTCAATCTGACCGAAGTACTTCACGCGCGAGTAGCACACTGCGACTCATATCGGTGCACTCGAGATGGTTTTGGCCGATGCGAGCACGATGATCTTGGCGACGGTGATATTGTTCGCGATTATCGCCATCTTCGCGAACAGAGTGAATCAACGGCGCATCAGGACAGCGGGCAAGACGCTGCCAGGACCACCTCGATGGCCTCTGCTTGGAAATACTTTCTACTTCACGCAGAAGGTGGAAGGTAACGGCCTCGTCTCAGAGAATGTTTGACGTGAACTCGCATATCCTATGGCATATGCCGATGCAGTGTTGAAGGTATAACTCCATTCTCTCGTGTAACTAGACATGCTGAACGTGCTTGCGTCGTTGTTCGATTCGTATCCCTCCATCTATCAGATACGGGTCGGTCCGGCGATGATCGTCAACATCAACGATCCAGATCTCTCTAAGGTAATGAAAACCTGATCACTATCTTGGAAATTGCCCTGGTGAAAGCTAACCGCGTTACGTTTTCTTCATAGGCGGTGCTGGTTGACCACAAGCTGATAGAGCGAGCTTACGTCGAGATGCTACTGAAGTCAGCTATAGGAACGGGCCTCATTACAGCTAGATGTAAGTTGCTTTGTTGTGGGAATCGCATCTTAAGAAAATTACTGGAGAAAATGCTTCGTTTCGCACTTCACACCTCGAGTTCCTTTTTCTACCTATTGCTTTCCGCGTGACGCACACTGGGGCAAGAGACCGCCAAAACTGGCAATGAATCAAGTACACCTCTTTGGGTCCAAAATTCAGGTCTAGGAATATATTTAACGGAGGTAGAAATCTACAACCAATTTAATACTGACGTCATATTTTCAAACTTCATCGGTAAATCTCAATTCATCGTCACTATCATCACAAGTGTCACAACTTCTATATTCATAATCACATAGGTTCACAGACGAAGTTGATTACAAATCTATAGCTCTTCGAGGCAAATTTAGTGAATCTCTCGTAACATCAAAAACTTGTTCCTAAAATAAAACAGACCCATGACAAAAATTCGCACAGCTATCTGTGAAAAGAATCGTGTAATAGCAAGACGTGCAAAAATCCGCAGGTTCTTGGAAGATCGTTGTATTCCTGTAGCTCGAACGAAATAGAAAGAGAAAAAATCACAGCTCGATACACTTTGATAAACAACCAAAAGATTAAAGGTTTTCAGATTGTATCATAGAGTCGTCCCCTCGAGTAGTGCCAATCGGATTATTTCGCGCTAGAGCTCAATCCCCATCCAAGCTTTATCCCTTGACTCCGCACCAAATCGTCCGAGTAGTGCCGCAAGTGTCTCAGCTTCGTCGTATCGTGTAACAACATTAAAACGCGATCTGCTTACGCAGCTGCGATTTGGCGACTGCATCGGAAAATCATCGGACCGAGCTTCAATTCGATGTTTCTTCGCCATTTCATCGATGTATTCGACACCCAATCGGAGATCATGGTCAAACAGTTGGAAGCGCATCAGGATGGGCCCGAATTCGACCTGGAGCATTACCTATCGCCATGCATGTTCGACATCATAAATGGTACGAGTGAACTTTTTGGTAGAATGCCTCGGGCACAGTGTAAGTTTCACATCGCAACGTCCAACGCTCAGTCCATGCGTCATTGATAGTTCCGATGATCGGATGATATAATTGTATGCTCGATGATGATAGAGCTGATGAAAGTAGCTACTGCTGTAAAGTTTGTTGGAGTTTTTCCACGCATCATGTTTGCACTGCGTCGCGGACAGTGAGCGCGACTCAGCGTGTAAGACTCTCATGGTAAGGGGAGCCCGAGTTTGTTAACGTCACAATTCGCTATGCTTGCAGAAACCGCGATGAACGTGAAGCTCGGAACGCAGATGAATAAAGACCATGAATTCAAAAAATCTGTGGACTCGTAAGTAGACTCGAGAAACCTTTTCTCGGCAACAGAAGATCGACGTCGTTGCTCGTTGGCTATGTTGCAGAATCCACGAAATTATAACCCAGAGATTCTTGAAGCCGTGGCTGCATCCTGCTTTCTTCTTCAATCTCTCGCCACTTGGTGCTCGATACGCGCAAATGGTGAAGGATGGGCGCAGCTTCATGAGACACGTGAGTGTGGCGCTGCATTCGGATCTGTAGTTGGCGTTTATCAAATAAATAACAAGCTGCTACTATTACTCGCGAAATTCGGAGCTTCAGACTCCAGTTTGTCGGATAGAACTAAGATTCTGATGGACTTCCGGAAAAAATGTGACCGATTGGCTTCAGGTAATAGAGAAACAAATGGAAGACGTAGCTAATCAACGTCGTCATCCGAACGTCGCTGATCACGAGGATCACGCGGGTGAGTGCTTCGCGATGATGATAGTTAACTTTTCTGGAACATGAGCTCGAGTCTCAGGCGAACCAAGTCTATACAGTTCGTTCTCTCTTAGCAACGTCGCCGATTCGAAGGAAAACTATATTGGATCTGCTGATGAACTGCGATAACGGCGGAGTGAAAATGCCGGATGAAGAGATAATTGACGAACTACTCACCATCTTAATTTCGGTGAGTATCGCGCATGGGATATCATTATTCGACGATAAGAAATGCTACCAAAAAATCGGACACAAAAACAACACAGACACACTGGATTGGACTCAGAACATTGAGCGTGATGCGATTCCGAAAAAACATTTTTTTGCGTCAAAGGTCTCCTCCCGCCATAACACCACATGGCAAGTAATTTTTTAATGGTAAGGATTGCCACAAAAAATGGACCAGTTTTGAGCTGCAGACCTGATTTGGAATATTGAGCCTCTTTTTCACTAGGCAACTTTCTCAGGACGAGAATGAACAAACGGTTCGTTTTTTTTCAGGCCACTGATACAACAGTCACAGCAACGAATATGCTGATGCTCGCGTTGGCATGTTACCCGGATGTTCAGGTAACTAAACTCTGACGCGATACTCTTTCTTCGATATCTATTCAGCGTTAAGTCGAGCAATCGGACGCGACATTTGGGCTGAAAACTTGCTCTCCCAAAACTTGTCAAGACGTCGAATCGGATGTCACTTTCAAAAATCCACGAGCTTAAGATCTTTGCACGCAAGAGATCACATAGCCGGAAAAAAAAATTGTTCCCCATACGATGCTGAATTTTGGGGTCGCTGAATCGAATTCATGGTTCCATCACTGGACTCGAGGCAATTTTTTGTACGAGCAACTGTGTTACCCGAGTCAAGTTTCTTGTATCAATCCTTTCTAGGAAAAAGTTTACGACGAGGTGACGGAAGTTTGTGGGCATGGCGAAGATGCTGGGCAGACGATCACTGTGGACCAGTTGAATAACTTGGTGTACGTCGAGAGGGTGGCGAAAGAGATATTACGACTATTTCCCATCGTATGCTTCGTCTCTCGCGATGTGATGGAAGACATGACGATAGGTACGTCTTGTTCTTCGCAATTCTACTTCCAGCCGCCGATAAGCACTGAGAATTTTTCACCGATCATTTCAGGAGACTACGATATTCCCAAGGGCGCAGTGGTTGCTATTGCAATATTCGCGCTCCACAGGAATGAACAATTTTGGCCGGATCCCCTAAAGTTTGATCCTGACAGATTCTTACCAGAGGAAGTTGAGAAACGTCATCCGTACGCTTACATGCCGTTCGGGGGAGGATCGCGCAATTGCATAGGTACGTCACGAGTGTACGCAGCCAACTACAGCGTTGTGCAATAATTTCTCAAATTTCGAAACTCACACTGAGAGAAATGGTAGTCAGGGTAACTAGAAAAAAAAAGTTATTCGAGAAAAGCACTTGCAGCTATTTTTTTTCTAGTTACTGTGACTAGATTTCTGGTGACAGTAACCTCTGAATGCGGTTACTGTAACCGATTTGAGCTTTCTAGTATCAATGATTAGGTAACATAGTTCAAATTGTCCTTGAATGTGTAATTTCGTTACTATACAAAGAAAATATGGTTGACGTAATGTTGGAATTGTAGCTGCTCGAATATGGCGCTGTTATTCGCGCACTACTCGGGAGAACGAGTGTTCTGCTGAAGCCCGAAGGACCGGATAAATGAGTTCTCTGATGCTTCCAGGTACGAAGTACGCGATGATGGCGATGAAGATAGTCTGTGCGAAGATCGTTCAAAAATACGCTTTGGAGAAAGATCATCCGAAGAACATAGCTGACACGAAGATGAAAATTGGCATATCGATGAAACCCTGCGACCGCGTTACAGTCCGAATTCGAAAACGACAAGCAAGCATTGCCCAAATGCTGCAGAAACTTCAAGGTCAAGAGTAAGCACGTCGCATCTGATGCGGAACATGCTCGATACTCGAGTCATTTTTTTGTCAGCGGAGACTTCGAAAGAAGTGTTCAGCAGCGTTGTTAGTAGATTTGTATATTTTGTTGCGTCTGTCCTGTTCGCGAAATATAACACGATATTTTTGCACAATCAGCTTCCAATAAAACACCCTTGCGTGAAAACTTCATCACGTGCAGAAAATGCTATCGAAACCGCAACGTTTCGGCGTGGCTTCACGATCTTTATGTAGCTCCGAATCGTGATGTGAAAGCCTGTGCGTTTTTTGGCCAAGGATGAAATTTTCCTATTCGCATTAATGAGACATTCGAGGTCGTGCGACATTTTTCACAAACAACCGCAGTTAAGGCAGAATCGGATCTTCGAGTGTCCGAGCTCTGTACAGTGCGAGAACTCCGGCTTACAACACAACACCCAAGATCAACGGTCTTTGATTCACTACTATTGTTGTCAGGATGTTAGAAAAAGCTTCGGTCGTCGAGTCACGCAGAGTAACACCAAGGGCGATGGCAAATTGGGCGACAATTCTCGAGCACGCGTGTAAATTGGGCAAATCCAGAAAGTCCACTTAATCTCATCCACCTCCCTGGAATGTAAGTTGAACGGCTCCCTCCCAGCTCATTGAATTCGGCACCATGGATCAGTGGATTTCGCTCTTTGCTCGTTCGCCCAATTTACACCCGTCCGTCACCAGTTCTGTTAAGGACTTCAGTTTTTCTGACAGTGCATACAGTGTTCACCGGTATAACCTGTTCACTGACAGACGACGTCTTCTGTGTGCAGATGTTCGGGAAAAAATCGGCTTTCCAGATTTCACGACTCAAGTAGTTTCACTCCGACGCAATCAGGTCTCAACTGATCAGACGGAGGAAGCTCAGAAGAGCAAGACGATCAAGATCGTGGACGTGTGAATCTCGTCTCACAGAATATCAAGGAACAACTCGTAGCTGCCCTATCCGAGTGACGTATATAACTGTGATACATACATTTTGGAGATCGAGTGATTGGACATTCAGGAAATCAGCCCGAGACGCTACTAAAGATACAAAGAACGTTCGCCCAAAACATTAAGCATCTCTCGCTATGCCTGGTCAGTAAAGGCATTTTTTTCGAAGATCGGGAATCCCCTCAATTAGGGATTATGCAGCCAAAAGAGACGTTCAACGATACCTCGAAATAGAATAAGCAAAACGATAACTGCTCACGACGATATGGAATTACCTGAACAGGGAATATCTTTTGGAGTAATCGACTTACGGACACAATTGAATAATGAAACTCTTCGGTGAAATGTATGATTCGAACCACATTCTCCGAAGTAATTAAGTGCGAGTAGAAACGGGAACAATTGGGTGGGTCTTCTGAAAATTTGGGTCTGCCGCGCACGTTCCTGTATGAATCAGACTGGAGTTACTGATGAGAACACGTTCTCACTATCAAGCATGCACCTCATTGGAAACAAAGTCCGAATATTAGCGCTCGATAACTAAACTAGCGAAGTGGGAGACCACGGGAAGAATACTATAAGAACAACAGCTCGAGCCAACCGCTGAGATCAGACGCCCAAATTTCAGTCTACCCAGTTCCAAACAAAATTTCTCACTCCTTGTTAGGAGTTCAGTTTTTACTCGGTCCTAAGTTCTAACAAGTTCTACTACTTTGTTCGCAGTCGACATCTTCAATCCATAAACGGTAAAGTCCATTATTTAGATACAATTATCTGAAGTCTTCAGTATTAACTACCACCGTCAATGCGTTTCATTTCAAACTCACGATTTAGTTGATTCAATGCAACGATCTGTCACCCTATCAGCCTCACGACCCGTTCTCCATCGTTAATCCATCTTCTTCCCAAATTTGCAACTGAGTTCCCATCGTTTTTTTATTTTATTTCAACTTCCCACGTGTCAATAAACGTATTGGCAGAATGTTCTAAGCCGTTCGTTTTTTAGGATCAATTTGAGCTAATTTTTAGATCACCGAAATGAGTGTCAAGTTGAGAGCAATTAGCATTTTCGACAGCTTCTTCGCTCGTGTACGGAGAGAGTGTCATAGCAAAAATGTCGCGAGCAGCTTTTGGAACTCCTGTAAGTAGACTCACGCGCTCACCCCTTCAATGAAGTTAGAAAAGACTCATTCGCGACGAGAAAGTTTACCAAATTACCCTCAGTGAAACTGGCGTATGACAAGTATATTCCTTCCTTCCGACATCCTACCACCTTACCTATTGTAATTCGTATTATCATATCTCGGTCGTGAATCCAGAACATTTCTCGTTATCCTTAAAAAAACAGAGATCCTTTACACCACTCTCAGATAAATCGTGCAGTAATTCTATGAAACACTGGTGCTCGAAAAGTATTACGAACACTCGTCTACCGTTACTTCATAAGCTTCCCAGGATCGACCAGCTGACGTAAATCAATGAATAAATTATTCATCAGCTCATTTCGAACCGATCCAAGTCTTTTTCTCAGAACCACTAGATTTGAACATCCATTGAGCTATAAACATTTTCCTTTGACCTTAAATTTATAATTAACGATCGCCATTTTTTTCAAATTCGTGATAGCTAGCACTTTTGATGCTTATCATGTTCATCCAACGAACATTCAACCAATTTTATTCATGATTATCCCCACATGGTCCAACTGACCCAAAGCAACATCCGACGCCTCTGGCATCCCCATGAAAACATGGGCAGAGAGGTAGAACAAATAATGTAATCTTAGTTATGCAATCAGATTTTCTATTATCCCGTTTGGATGCGACGCCGTTGATGAGTCAGTCGGTAGGTCGGTTGGCCAGTCAATCGGGCCTTCTCTCTTCATAACACTAGAATAGATGAATAATTCTTCTAAGGTCTGCAGTCTTCAAGGTCGCCATCGATGATCAATTAGCGTGTTCTGAATTCCTCGTGACTTACGAAACTCCGGCATTTTAAAACGATTCTGACTCAAAAAAGTTCGAATAGATTCGTTTTGTTCTTCAAACAAATCGGATCACTCGTGAAGTTTGGGGGAACATAAGAATAGATTTACAGTACCATTGTTTATATCACCTCGTTGACGTGCAGCGTGGAGTAGTCGATACTCGTTCCTATAATACCGCTTGCGATGTACCGCGAGTTGAAAACCAGTCCTCCGTTCTGTCAATCTTTATTCATTCGCTAGTAAAACAACAATATCTAGCTGTCATATGCTATTTTCAGTCGCGAAACCGAGCGTCGAATTATTCGTAAACAACACAATAACAACATGCGATCTCTTTTGCTCACGTGCTGGTTTTTTGCAATGACAATGACGTTTTTGTTGTGATCTACAATCGGACAACATATTCGACGATGATTGTTGAGGCGATGATCTGGTCCTAGCAAAAAATCCGAGTTGGAAAGAGGCCTAGAGATTCTGACGAGCTTTGCTCCACGTGATTCCAAACACCATGCTGAACAACGAGCTTCAGTTGTTCTGTTTATTGTTCGCGATTTCGAATTGATGGTAGACCCGTCTTCGCTTTCTAATGTACACTGTGTGGGAAACAGCAGTTATCGAATGATATCCGCATGCAAATTGATCGCAATCACAGCGACGACTGATGACGTCAGAAGTTTACGGGTTTTTTTTTGCACGCGATGAATGTTGTTTTGATGAATAATTGGCATCTATATCCAATAACAGCTATCATATTGACGTATTTTGTGGCATTTCATTTAGCATACCGAGAATTGAGTGCGTTGCCCAACGAGAACCCGGCCAATATAAGTGCTGTCACAGCTCACTCGCGATAGTCAAACGATTCTGTGGCTCACGCTTGGAACTTATTGTGAGTCGAATCGGTACGCATCCCGGCTGAAGATTGTCGCGACATCGTCAAATACGGTGCTGAATTGGAGGGTCATTTCGTAAGTAGAGTATCTTCGTTTCGAGTTGGAAGTTGGTTATCGGAGAGGCGATGCACGTAGCCTCTGATTACCGATGAGGTACCCCGTTGATCCAGATCAACCCGTTATTCTTGGGTTGCCTCAGATCCGAGTGCCATCTCGAAGCACAACGAACTCCGGAGCTGCGACATCATTCGGAATTTGCGACACGTGACTCGCATCTTCGTGGCTGTTACTCGTCACGGATCAACGTGGAGTGTCCTTGAAGAGAAAAATGGTAGTCTGGAATGCGAGCACGCTCGTCCTGGCTCTCGCGATCCTGTGGGGCGTTATCAGCCTTGTCATGTACAAAGCCAATAGAAGGCGAATGTACAAGCTGGCTGCTGCGTTACCTGGGCCTCCTGGCTTACCAGTCATTGGCAACATCCTCTTCTTTTTCGGGAGCGGAAACGGTAATAGATCCACCGCATGATCTGATTGACTCGTGTTCTGACGAGTAAACTTTGGGGTGTCGTATTTCAGGATTCTTGAAGAAGGTCTTATCTTTAGGCGAAGAGTACCCTTCCATCAGTCGTTTATGGGTCGGTTCCGAACTTTTCATCTGGGTGTCGACGCCAGAACTGGTCAAGGTAATTCTGATCAGATTGTGCTGTGCTGACATTGAATTTTCATTCTCATCCATTCATCCTGCAGGAAACACTCGTTCGGAAGAAAATGACCGACAAGTCGAGATACTTGCAGAGACTCTTCAGGTCAACTTTCGGGACTGGACTGGTGGCTGCGACAGGTGAGCGAGTTTTTCCGCATGCTCAGCCGATGGAAGGAAAACTGTCCATCGTGGTTCGATGCTCTTTGCTCGCGTGAATAACTGAACTCTTTTCTCAGGAGAGAGGTGGCATACGGATCGAAAGCTCATCGCGTCGATGCTGAATTCGACCATTCTCGCACATTCCATCGGAGTATTCGCGACTTACGCAGATATAATGGTGAAGCAGATGAAGATTCACGAAGATGGGTCCGAATTCGCGGTGGACGACTATTTGTCGCAGTGTGCTTTTCGCATGTCTCTCGGTGAGGAAGCGTTAGTCCTTCGATTAAATCATTCTTGATACGTTCTACTGGTCAGTTTTTCTTCTCACTTCAGAAGCCATCGTGGGAATTCCGGCGGAAACTGATGCCGTCGAGCTGTGTGGGTACGAGAGAGAACTGAACAAGTGAGTAAAATTTGCCGAATGGAAATCGACCCCAAAACTCATTACGCGTGGAAATCAACGATTCTTTCATCTCTTCCAGAATCCTCAGAGGGATGAAAATGCAGATCTTTTTGACGGGACTAGGACTAAGCTCCATTTTCTCCCTAACGCCATATGGTATAATATGTCAGAACGGCCAAAATGTCATGAAACGTTACGCAGCAAATGTAAGTGTTACTTCGTGCTTTCACAACACGATTTACAACGCTATTTCGCTGATTGCTGCAATTTTTCACAGATTATCAAGACGAAGCGAGATTTCATGCGCCAAAAAGCATCGCATCCGGTCGAAGATCTGTTACCAAGCGAAATCCGTGAGTACCACTGTGAAAAGTCGCGCAGAATGTAACGTTGGGGCTCGAGAAATGATATCGTCACTGTTCTGATTATCAGACCTTCGAGTACACAACGGGTCATTTTGACCCTGTCATCGACTTTGACCGAAAAGAGCGTTCAGGCGTTAGAAACAGAGACGGCATTGTAGCCTTCTAGGTATAGAATTTTTTTTATACAACTTCACGTTTTGAGGGGAAAAAAATTTATTGAGGATTTTTCAAGAGTGTTATACACTTCTAATACTCGAAACGTACTTCAACGTTGATCAAATTACACTTGTAAGTTTTTTTCAAGCGAAAAGCTTCAGCAGTTGCGAAGTTATAGACGGTCCAAAAGTGGACAGGGTCAAATTGACCCACAGTAGCCCAGGAAATGTGGAAATGTTCCGGAGAAAATGTAACGTTTTTGGTTTGTTGTTGCTGTTGTTGCTACTGACAGACGCGGCGAAGAGGAAGTCTCAGTTAGAAATGCTAATTGAACTGGCTGATGAGGGGGAGTTCATTTCGGATCAGAATTTGACGGATCAAACTATCACGCTGTTAACAACGGTGAGTGGATGGCATGAAATTCACGGAAGCGCTTGCAATCAGTGGTAATGTATTGTTTCAGAGCATGGAAACAACGAACAGTGTACCCAAATTTGTAATGTTGATGCTGGCAACTCATCCGGACATTCAGGTGAGACCTGGTGGATTTCATCCACGTTGCCTGCTTCGTACATTGTGGCAGCGGCACGATGAATTTCCGTAAATCCATGTCTATTTTTACCCGCAGGATAAAGTCTACGAGGAACTGTACGACATCTACGGGGATGACGATCGAATGCTGAACTTCGATGATCTGAGTCAAATGAACTACCTCGATCGCGTGATCAAAGAAACGCTGCGACTATTTCCACCCGTACTCTTCGTTCCTCGGGGTGCGATGGAAGATATTCAAATAGGTTCGTGATTTCAAGGTTACAGCTCATCGCGCAGTGCTTTCAGCGATGACAGGCTCGGTATACTCCTTCTCTTCAGGTGACCACTTGATTCCGAACGGCGCTTCGATCTGCATCGGTATAGTTTCCCTCCACAGGAACAAGGACTATTGGCCAGACCCTCTCAAGTTCGATCCGGATAGATTTCTTCCCGAGCAGATACAAAAACGTCACCCGTACTGTTATATACCCTTCGGTCTCGGGCCTCGTATATGTCCAGGTGAGCATCGCGCATTTTTGCATTGGTGAAAGATTGTCTTACAAGAAAGTGGAGGGGGCACGAAGTGGCAGTCGCCTACATGCCCGAAGCACGCTGTGCCCGCTCCTCTACTCTGATCTCCCTTCTTCTCATACCCCTGATTCTCATTTAGGCCTGAAGTATTCAACGATGACGATCAAAGTTATCTTGGCCACGCTTCTCAGGAGATATGTTTTGAGGAAAGATAACGCACCGAGCATCGACGACGTGAAACTGAAAATCAGCGTGACGATATCCCTCGCTGACAAACTTACGATAAGACTTGAAAGAAGGAGACCGCAGGGTTCTTCATTTCACAGTCGTAGTCTATGAGTAGTAGAATTAATAACCTATCGCGAATTATGTTGATGCCTACCTCTGCGGAGAAGCTTCCTCGAATCAAGCAATGTTATCTTCCTTGTCAATGATCTTTCTCGAGGATGGTTTACAAATGCGCACAAGCGAGGTACATGCTCCAACTTTGAGTGAGTGTAGCTTGCCTCTCCTCAATCCTTCGCTACTCGCGTGGGTCATACTGACCCCAGCCACTACGTCTTAAGACAGGGCGTGACAAAGAGTACTGAAGGGTTAATTGAGTACGGTAAAAGTGGTACGAAAGAGCCAATATCATTTCCACGGTCGTTTTCGAACGTGTTTTAAAATAGCAACACTGAAAAGCTGTGACCCACAAAAGTTTTACAGTTCACGGTGCAACGTATTCAAGATTTTGTTCTCACTAAGTCAGTTTTCGAGCTTTATTTAACTTATTTTTCCACGTCTACATGTAAGAATCTAGCAGTAATATGATTATACTATAATTTAGCGTATATATTGGGCCTTTCAACAACATAAATAATTTGCAGGGAAAGCCTTAATTTCGTACTCATTTTCAAGGTCATATTTCGTGCGGGAATATGTCTCGAAAGAGCTGGGCTACGGTGTTATGAAGAACCCGGCTCTATCAGCCCTATTTTTGATTATATTTCAAGACCCACGTTCAATAATCATACGAGCAATTAAAATACTTCGTTTTTCTGATTCATAAAAAAATGGCATCTCGAATAGCAAAGACGAAGGAGCGTAAAAGACCCGCAGCATCCGTGATACAGGAAGCTGTTAGTGAAGTGGTCGAGCAGGGTAGTTATGAACAAAAATACCCTTTCCTTTTACGAAAAATGTTTTTAAGTTTTTTGAATTCTTCATCTTTATTTATCATCAATCTTATGTACCTGTAATGACTCTACCTACGCAGTAAAACAAAATCCGTCTTTGTATAAAGTGTGAAAAATGAGGGGTAGAATATTAAACACTTTAGTGTATTGATTCAACACAAGTGCTCGTTTTTCAGCACACACAAGTGTGTGTTGAAAGAACACTAATCTTGAGTAGAAAAATTTGCTAACGCAAATTCTTCTGTGAAATTTGACGGAATATTTTTTTCTTGCGTAGCTAGTTTACAATGATTAATCGCGAATGGCAGATTTTGTGAGCGCTTCTTAGATTGAAGTAAAGATAATCTAATAATAATGAATATTTTCAGTATTATCTTTGCTAATCTACAGTTCGAATCCTTATATTCGGAATTTGGCTCTCTTCCATGACTAGGCGTTATGGAAGAGCCGAATTTCATCTTTTGTACAAAAGTTAGAAGCCCAAAAATATCGTTGCTTCTGGAAAAAGTTTACATGAAGAAATAGACAACAACTTGTGATACAAATCTTATTAATTATTCGTTTCCTTTTGTATTTGTTGCCCTTCCTGTCAAAACTGCCTGTTTCATGCTACTCTTCCATATTTCCATGAAATGTATCGAGCAAACTTATTCTTTCAATCATCAGTCATAGAAAAATCCACAGCACTACTTATTCGTCGAATAAGCATGAAACTCCAGAGAAGTATCATTCGACATCACTTCACCGCGATGGGTGATCAACAATTCACCACGCCAACATCTTCGGATGGTACCGTTTCTCTCAGGGTCCGTTTGTGTCGGTACGATCGCTGCCTACCCGAATACGTGTGTCAGGCAGCTTTTTCCATGCTAACGTGCTAATGGTTAGTTCAAATCGCTCCGAGCTTTCGGCTCGTATCATCAAAACATCGATTTCCACTCATCTCTGCCCGTAGGAATCTTCCTTACCGACTTTCGTTACCATACTTTAATAGGGATGGTAACGTTTCGTCGATAGGGGTGCTCGGAATTCGGGCGAATTGTAAATTCCTACAGCAATAACTCTTGATCGCGATCAATTCCGTTGTTTGCACAGATTTTATCGCTCCTTGCGATGCTACATCCATTCTTACCGCGGTCGGTAAAGTGGATCCAGACGGGTGACGTCACGATTGCCTACGGTAGGATTCGGAAACATACGATTCACCCCAGTTTGATGAAGCTGAAGCGGCGATATTCGTTGTTTGGAAATCTGAGCTCGGAATTGCGGAATTTGACCGATCTCGTTGCTGGTTCAGTTCCGAAACCAGCATCGAACCGTACCTGGGCTCTGGCTTCAGTGGTTCACGGTATTCAAACTCGAAGAATCATTGTAGGTCCACGGACGAGTTGAATTTGGTTTCTTCTGGTTTTATCATGCCACGCGAGCCCAACCGATTGCGCGAATTATGGCAATCCGTCGGAGTACTATCATGCTAGTTATCTCTGGCTTTCAGCAACGAGAAACGCCACCTCGGAAAGCGCTACCAGTTTCGTAGTCGAGTCCAAATCCGATTCGGAAAAAGAATTGGATACATGGGTCTTTCGATGGGTCGCTGAAAGCTTTGCAAGCACATTGATAAACAGTTTCACCCGACATTCCGGGACTGCCGGGAGGTTTCATCCGAGTCGACTGCGCGCGTCGAGTTGCGTGGAATTCGCGAGAGTCGTGAGGTAGCGCCGCTACGGGAGTCCGGCCAACGATGCCAGCGGGCCATTCGCGTGGGGGTAAAGCTAAAAGCTCCGTGCTTATTGGTCCCAGTCCATTGTTGCGTATTGATTGCTCCGGAGTGGTATGGTTGTCGGTGTTGATAGATTTGGTTGTCGGTTGTTTGGTTGCGGTGTTGATTACGCGAGGTTATCGCGGTGTTCCGTGAGCTCCAGAAGTGTGCTTTGTGAAAAGGTCGAGTTGAAGTCCGAATAAGACGAGCTCGGATACAGGGCTGCAGCGTCGTCGGGGTCTCCGGATGCGTGGCCGTGCATCGATAGGCCACAGAGTCTATTGAATTCCCGCGAAAATCGTTCGTCCGAAGAGATAATGAAGCGCATCAAATGCAGACATTTATCTGGTCAGTGCCGGTGAATGTGTGCCCGGGAGGCAAAGCTCTGCCGGTATGACGTGCGACGCGGCCACGGAGCCGCCTCCGGTAGACGACTGCCTCAAGGTTCGGAAATGGTGGTGTTTCGTCCTCTCGAGCATATTCACCTTCCTGGCAGGCCTGCTCATCGTCCTGTTCTGGCGGGCTTTCGCGTTCCTCTGCTGTCGCAAGGAACCCGAATTCGCACCAAATGACCCCAAACAGAAAGAACAGAAAGCGGCACGCCAGGGTAGGGAGTTCGAGGGCACGTTTATGACGGAAGCTAAGGACTGGGCCGGCGAGCTGATTTCTGGACAAACTACGACTGGGCGCATCCTCGTGAGTCCATGATTCTCGTATAGTCACCTGCATGTTCCCCGTGCTCCTCGACCCCCTATGCCAATTCTTCCAACCCTGTGGCCACCGCGATCTCCCCTCGTATAATTCCATCGCGGCACCCTCCGTGACCCTTGTGGCCTCTTTCACTCCGAAAGCTCCTGTGACCCGTTTGCTCATTTTTCCTAGCAAAATTCTTCGTAGCTTCCCGTTCGTCGCGGTAGCCTCCCAAAGTCTCTGCTCACCTGTTCGTGTTCCCCTACTGCAGTGACCTTCGCGATCAGTTCGAAAGCTCCCGTGACCTTTAAGGATTTTGCGTCGATGTAGCCTCTACTGCTAGAGCCTGTCCTCGTAGCTGCTGCCTTCCCCTTCGAACCCTAAAGGCCCATCCCTCTGGCACTTGCTCCCGTGACGCAGGTCGTTCGTACTATTTTGCAGCTCCTCCGCTTCATGTTTATCTCTACAAGCTCCATAAGCTCATCGTCCTTCTAAATCCTGTCAACTCTGTTCATTGTCTATCCCCTTGAGTCTCGTGACCTTCGCAGTCTGCACTCTCATCCAACCCTTTTGTCCTTTGTGGATTTCGCTATTCACCAACTCTCGCATCCTTCCTGGTGTCTGCTCTCCATTAACCCCGGTGTCCCCTGTGACACGTCTCTTCCCGTTACTCTCCACTTCTTTAACAGCTCTGTTTACTCTGCCACAGATTCTACCTCTGTGGCAATCTCCCATGTCCTTTGTTCCGTATGCTGTCATGAAAATTCTGTAACCTTCCTAATACCACAATCCGCTGGCTCTCCCATCAATTCACCAATCTACCGATCAATGTTCTCCGCCTAGCCGTGCGATTCGTATTCCATTGACGTCAGCGTAATTCCCACGAGCTTTTTCGCCTCCACGGCGTGAGTCCAGCTCAAGCTGTTTCAGAAATCCTCGCAGCAATCTTCCTACCCATATCCAGGGAGGTTTTCTTACCAGATAACGATTCTACTTTGATCCCAGTTCCGCGATATTCCGTTGCGGCGAAAATTTGACGGATGTTGTCGAGTCGGCTACGAATCGTATCGCGAACTCGCAATATGCCGGAGATTAAATCGGGCAAGCATTTCGACAAACTCATCACGCGCGAGCTAACAAATGCATCAATATTTAAACCGGCGTGCGTGCAAACAAACCTCGTTGATCCAACCGAAATTTCATGTCCCAGAAAACAATGAATTATACTGATAAGCATCATAGGATTGTGGAAGGTCTGCTGTGGTCATTCTACTTTCATTACGCCGACGATAAAAATGCTCACGGCTACAGATTGGACTCGCATTCATCGTTCCGCTAACGAGGACTGCTCCCACGTTTAATGCTATCCAGAACCTCGTATATAAAACCAGCACGCGGAGCATCTGGTGCGACACCGAGACTCAGACCTTTTGCTCATTAAATTTCTCGTCATGAACCTATGAATTCAGCGGCGCTACGTGTCTCTTGAAAAAGTTATATCCGACGACGTCGCTTTGAGAATCTCGAGTGGCTGTTTATTTTCGAAAAGCCACAAACTAATTAATCCGAATATTACTGCTCCTGCTGCGAGTAAAAACGAATTGGACCCACCGTTCCCAAACTAGCTGAAGAATACAATCTTTCCATCGTCTAGCTACGAAGTTGGGTTCTGCTGAGTCGTGTAGCTGGTCTACTGCCACGTAGTCGTGCCGTCATTTTTCCGTGACCTCTCCTCACGATCGAGCTTTAGGTCGGAATTGGGAGTGGCGAGTGGAACTAGCTCGTCGTTGTGTTGGAAAATAATCAAACTCCGATCATACAGAGCAGAAATCGTTGGGCTTCAGCCACGTGGCTGTCGATGCGAGAAGACAGATGAGACGATGGACTAATCGAATGAGGATCGAATTACGCGTCTGGGCTGAATCTCCAACAGGGATCGAGGGTGGACCTGGATACTTGAAAAGGCACCCAGCAACCATGGTCACATTCGGGATTGAATTTGGCATCGACGAAGATGCTGAAACGTCTACGTGGCAATGGGAGCACGAAAGCTCGGACCCTTGAAACGAAGTAGGGAATGCGTCGGGGGGTTGATAGGGTAGTCGCGGGGTGCTGGTTGACCCAGTTTCCTCGCCCGTACTTCTACCCTGCCAGACGCGACGTCGACGTTCGCAGGTATCGTCTACGCAATGCGTACGCCTCCAGCCCCTCCTCGTCTCGAAATGTATCGTTACGACGACTACAAAGGGATGAACAGGCAGCGATACGAGTCTCGATAAGGGGATGCTCTTACCCTTTTCCAGCATCCTCGTTTACGTCTGCCCAACGGTTCGTCAGCGCGACAACCGATAACTCGCTGTGTATTCGACGTTTTCGTCAAACCTCCCGCTCCATCAACCCCAGACGCAAAAACGGGTTGTATCGCACTAGGGAAGGGTACACCGCCCGCATAAGACTCTCCGCGCTATCGAGAATCGTGCATCGGACGGAAATACGCTTCATGCAATTTTTGGTACAACATTCTGTTTGTGCTGTTTTTCGAAAACGTGCTGGTAAATCGGTTTGGCAAATTAGTTTTTTGCAACGCGCCACCGCTAGTTTCTTCCGCCGACTCGAGCCATTTTTCACTGTCACTCTTGGTTCTTTCGTTTCAAAATGCAATTATTTTCGACTTTCGTTTTTACAGAATAATTTTCAACGCTCGTTTACAGTTTTCGTAAGCTTGGCGGTGACCGATACGACTAACCCGAGAAAACTATTCGCTGCCAATATCGATCGTGTATCTTTCTCGTTGACACGTCATCCACTCGCTCGATATTACATCACGAGCACTATAAATACTGAGAGCTTAATCAAGCTGCGACGTGGGGTAAAAAAAAACGGAACAATTCGATGCGCGAGGAACAGATGTTGGCGATGATTTACGTCTGTATTCGATCAATGGAACGCGTGTCAATCGGGTCACATTTGCGTTGTAAATTTCACTGGAAGTTTGCGAATTATTCGCGATGAAAACAATTACAATTGTGTATCGGCGAAAAATACGTAGAAGCGATGACGGTATTTGATTAATAAATTGTCACAATTTCCCCACCGTTCCGTGATCACGCGACTTGTTTTCCATCGATTCGGTTGATTCTATCATCAACGTAAACGGTGCGACCTCGAGCAATTGCTTGCACGCGAGAGACGTGCCACGCTTTCTCGTTTATCCTAAACACTGGTCGACTCTGATTCCGTTTCTTTGCTCTTCGAATGTCACCAGAAAACCTGCGATATCCAACCACGAGTACTGCTACGTTCGGAATCCGAAATTTTCCCCTTTCGATCTCGACACCCGGTATATTTGTAGCGAACGCGTAGACGAATCGGGGGAAAAAAAGATGAAACCGGTAGCTCGAGTCGTTCGGAAGATATAGTCGCTCAAAGTACACTTTTCATGGGATAAAAAACGACGCGCGAATTTTGAGCAGCGATTTCTCGGGAACGGCTTGATCGATTCGAGTGCCGTTTTCTGCGTTGGATTCAGCTTCTTGCGAGCTATGTCGTCGGATGAACTGGCGGAAATAATCAGATGGAGAGCGAAATCGTCGTGGACGGGGCGGAAATAGAGAAATGAATAGTTTGGCTTGACAATCGAACGAAATCGTGCGCATATCCGCGAGACCAGCGCTGTCGCTGGCATAGTCTCCGCAATGGCGACGTGACGTGGATATAAGCTTCGTTCGGTAAATCTACGATAAGTTTCACGAAACGGATATACTCAATGTCAAACGGACACGTGAGAAACGACATAATCTATTCAGTTGACGTGTCGAGTCTGACGTTGTATTTCAGCGAAGCTCGCGATCTACTATTCGCAAACAATAATTTTCCATCGCACGGAAAGTTTGTTTAAATTGCTCGAAAACAATCGCCGTCAACGAGGCAAAAATCAGCTTTCAAATCTCTCCTCTTTTTTTTCGTACGAATACACTTCCACAAATTTCCCGTAGCTAATATTCCCCGTCGTTTCTCAGTTTTCGTGAAAATAAAAATTTCCTCGACCAACTGCTGCGGAAACTAATTAACAAACGTGTCAATGTCGAGCCTAATTCGTTCGTGACCGTATTCTTACGTGACGCTCTTCGTCTCAGCCTCGGGCAAACAACCGTCAGCTAATTTGAACCTGATTCAAACTCATCTTCGACGACATCTCTATCCCGAGAAGAGTAATAGACCTCCCACGATTTTACCATCGATCCTCGATCTCTCGTCTTCAGTTCCAATTGGCGATTGGATAATTTTCTCGTCGTTCCCTCGTCAAGGTCACAGCTTTAAAATCCACTCAACCTCGTTTGATCTTATTTCAATCCACCAATTTCACAGAAATACGCGACATCCGTACCGAAGAGTGCAGCCAAAACTAACGCGAGGGCTGGTCACGAAAAAAAATCGCCATCACAAAAACTGAATGCAAACGAAAGACGAAAAAAAAATGGTGGAACTCTTTCGTTTCCAGGAAGTTCTGTTATCGACCACGTTTTATAAGAGGTCGACTGGCGTATCGTCGTTCTGCCCGAACAGCCTGACAATAAGACATCCAACATTTGGGTTGGGTCTGGCACAGCTGGAGTAGCGTCGTCGCCAGTGGCTGACGCCTATTAGCCTATTACAAAAACGAGCTTTCCAGCCCGAGTCAACCCACCTGCTCCCCGTACTCCAAAGTTCAATCTTCCATCATCGTCGTATTATTCGTTGCCCAGACTATTTCGTCGCAGAAAGCTGCGCGTGATTTTCGCAAGCTGTTAAAAAAAGCTCGATAATTGGTTGTAATTTTAGCCTTGCTGTTGCGTAGCCGGATCGAGTCTTAATTAGTGGAAGCTTCGGTGGAAAGTGAAAAAGCTCTCCACTTTAATTAAATCACTATTCGATGAGCAGACACAGCTGGGGGATTTTTGTAGTTACGAGAAATCTCGTTTTTGTTCATCGAGGCGCATCGTGATTGCAGTTTGATGGGCGGAGGACGAACGGCGGGTGATTCGAGCGAGACGACAGTTTCGATCGCTTGTGAAAAACGCGAGGCGACACTTGTATCGTGGAATAGGTGGAAAGGACGTGATCCACATTTTTTTCGTGACGCAACTGATGATGCACTTCGATACGGACATCGAGTGGAGGCATCGCGCCAAGTGAACGAAGCGCGTGGCTAAAATTGCCCAACTGAGGGGCCAACCGATTTACCGTATTTTTCTAAAGCCATTGTGACTGTTCGACGCACGTGTCTGCAATTTTTGGCACGATTCCCTCTAGTATTTCCAATGTTTGCAACGAGATAGGCACGACGGCTCGCGCCGCTGTTTGATGTCGCGAATGACGCTGGCTCTTGCGTCATCTGATGGCCGATCGCTGCGCCATCTACGAGCCGATCGGCTACTCTTTTGATGCCATATCAATATAATCGTGCCTGATGTATATGTTCGCGATCGAACATTTTTCACCTCGCATCATAGTTGAGCCTGGTCGTTTCACGTCGATGAAAGTGTTTGCCCGATCTTTACCACGATAAATAATAATAACATTTCTGACGCCGAGTCACGCGAGATATTATTTTCCTGTTCACTCTGCTTCGCTGCATCGCGTTCCGATTGATATGGATACAGACGGACCGTCGCATATCGACCTGTCGTATCAGTTCTCGTGACCCGACATTTTCCTTCTCGTTGGCCAACGCACTTTTGAATCCATAACATCGCACGTTACTTTCAATTTTCGTGATTAAACAGGTCAAAGTTCGTTTCCATTTTTTTGACACACATTGTATATTTTTGTCACGCCGTAGCGTAGAGCTAGTCGTTACGAGTCGCGGGAAAAAAAGATGAGAGAAATCCAACCAACGGTTCGCTAGTTATCGTCACTCAAAATTTACGCGACTGGGTAAAAAAATTGCGCGCGATGGTTGCACTTTGAGTCGCTGTATCTTCCGATTGGAGAGTCCGATCCGGACCAAATTTCGTGGACGCATTTGCGTTGCTAGTCGCTATAGTTTAGCAGCGGAAGATAGGCTTTTTTGTGACACTCGTCGCAAGTGGGTGATCGCTGGTTGCGAAGCGAGAACAAATGCGATTGTAATTTCGTCTCGCGATACGAAGCTCCAAAAGACGCGAAAAGCGGTACGAAATAATTCGTTGGGTCATACGTTATGTAATACGTTTTAAACCGCTTACTTCTCCTTTACGTTCCACAAAGTAATAGGATTTCGAAGAAATAAGAAGTCACGCGCCGATTGTGAAGTCCGACAGGAAAAGTGTGGCAAAATTATCAATCCCTAGAATCGGCAATACTGGAACCTTGAAAACCCGCCGTTTTGAAAATACATTCCACTCCCAAGCCCAACTTACACTGAAAAACGAAATGTAGTCTAAATTGTCTGCTTGAGCTAAAATTTATTTATTTCGACTCATCGATTTCACGAAAAAGAAAAATCCTCTTGTGATTGTGACAAAGCGATTGAAAAATAGTCGGAGTTTTTGGGCTTGAGGTGCGAAACGTAATAAATTGATAGGACGCTCGATTTATCGTCGACGTAAGAAACCGACGAATCAATCGCGAGCATGATCTCAAATCTGGGTAATTTCATCCGCGACTTCGTGAATCTAATGACAGTGAAGCGCGAGCAAATTACTCTCCGGATTCGCGTGCTAGATTACTTCTATCAAAATCCTCATCCGCAACTCGGAGGCTCGTTTTCCTGTTCCTCGCCGGTCTGGAAAGCCTCGAGAATATTTCCAAGCTGGATGGGTAGAGACGAACGTGACAAGAACGAGAGTTCGGAGGGACATTGAATTTTTCGGATTCTTCAGACTCGAAGGCTGAACTATACAGGGTGATGCATTCTCGTCTCGCCAGTCGAGTATCTCGAAAACTAGAAGAGATACGAGAAAAAATTTGATACCAAACTTGAAGGGTTTCTCGGGGGAAACAGGAAGATGACACGCGTTGACTTGCACAATCCGCCATTTCCGAGATTTCGCTGGAAACTCCGGGTTTTCGATGGGGAAGGAATGCTTTGGCCTTGAGAACCTGATGGCGAGATCGAAGACTGATTCGACGACACACAGCAAAAACACTCGTCAGAAATAGAACTCATTTTCAGCTCGTTTTCACCCGGGTCATTACGAAGCGCGTTGAGACGGCACGATAATCGAGCGTTTGGATATTCTTTAATTGGAGGTGACTGAAAATACGAAATGTCGACTTTTCTCACTTATTTCCTCGCGGCATTTTTTTCCGCTCGAAGGAACATCTGGAACTACCGGGTACGTAGTTCTGCACATGCAGTGCTAAAGACGCGGAAAGAGCCGCAGCAAATACGTGTAGGTAGATCGATCCGAGTCTAAAAATAAGGTCGGAACAATATTGTTCGACCCGTTTGTGCCCGACGCAAAGAAGTGTATTTTCCGAACGATCAGAACGGTGTAACGTAGAGTCGCGCATCGCGTATGCAACGGCAAGAAAAAACTGTCGCGTTCGTTTGGGCGCGGAGTGTTGAACCGAAGCTTCGAGATCGAGCGAATATCGGTTGATTCGTTGAAACGCCGCGGCGTTGGAATACGGGCGAACAATGCGTTATAATACTCGCTGTTCCAGCCGGAAAATCGTATTTTTCGCCCGACCACGTGAAAACGAGATAGCATTTCGATTGGCCTCGAATGACGTTGTCATCTCTACGTTGCTTCGCACTTAGATAAAATTACAGTTGAATTTACGCCAGAAGTTTCGCGAGCAGCTGTTACCGCGAACCTGGTGCTCCGTGTCGGTGCAACGAATTACGGTCCTCATAGCCGTAATCGTACCTATTACAGCCGCTAGCTGTAATTGTTATTTAACCTTAAGTAGACGCGTCCGACCAAGCGGCCTTCATAACCCCTTCGCGCATCCTCTGCCCAAAGCTCGAAAATAGATAAATGGTACCGCGATTCCGCCTCGTTTCCAAAATGAATCGAAAAAACGGAAGAAAAAGCGTTTGCAACTGTACAACCCCTATACAAGCCTCCACGACCTGTACAACCCCTATATAAGCCCCCCACGTACCGTGACCGCTCAACGCGCGGATGATTTTTGTACGAGTTTTCGTGGGCTTCGAAAGCTCCCCGGGAGCTTTTAAGACAATTATCGAGATTCGAAGACAAGGCGAGTCGCGGACCTCGATCTACAGCAACGCTTGAGCAATAGTTGAGATAACTGTATAAAACTAGTCGGTATACTCTGAGAACCATGACATCTATCCCTCGCTCCTACAGTCTTCCATCGCCAACTCCGTCCAGGCTGCCTTTGCGCATCATCGCTATTCCACACTCGCGCGCCACCATTTTTATTATCTTCCTATTTCTCTTTCACTTAACACAGGGTTGTAAAGGACCCGAAGAGAAGATACTGCTGAGAGCCGCAGATTTGAACGATTCGCGAAGTTCCAGCGATAAACCAAAGTCCTGCCTCGGGTTTGTCCGATCGTAACCACGACTGTACATACACCGACCATTGTTATTATCATTGTCATTATTTTAATATCGTTACCGTTGTTGTTATTATTATCGAATTAACTGCGCACCGACCATGCAGTCAGAAATTTACACGCCGACCGAAAACTATTGCCAATATACCAATTGGGCAAGTAGCGACGTCCACTGCCAAGTCGAGCCCTAAATAGCAGGACGATTAACGGATTACTATTGCGAAACCGTGAAATTAAAACGGTACCGACAAAACAATCGGATTCGCGTGTGTCCTTGAGCGGATAAAGAAATTCGCAAGAGGAAATTAACTATTCGGGGATTTTTCACGATCTGGTTCACCGTCGTTGGCTTGGAAAACCATTGGAAAACGCGTTTTCATATTCGATGACGATGATTTTCCGAATTTCGGTGAATCCAATCGAACGAAAGGTGCAAACGAAACAACGAACTGTCGCCGATATACTACCAGGGAAATCAACGATAATTTCAGAAACGAGGCGATCAGCCTTGTCAGTTTAGATCATATATGGCCCGAGTATGAATGTTCGGCCAATTGGAACAACGCCAAAGTCCTGATTTCGACCTACTAACGAATTTCCCTTGTCACCGACGAATAACTTATTAGAACTCGTTATATTCATACCGACGATTCTGACCTTCGATTACACGCCGATTTTTTCGAACATGTTCTACGCTCTGGGCCAATTTGACCCCGTCCACTTTTTGACTGTCTATAACTTCGGAACTGCTGAACCTTTTTGCTCGAAAAAAATCTACAACTATTTTTGAAATTGTTATAGTATTGTAAGTATCTTTGAGGCAGCAATGAACATACGGAGATGAATTTTTACTACATATTTGCATCAGCAAAGTAAAGTACTATGTACTAGAAAATCTCTTATTTGAAAATGTGGAAAATAGAAAGTATGTTCGTTTGCTAATATTTCACAGTTTCAAAATAATAGGTACGTTCAATATTCGGTACCAAAAATACGTTCCAATACAAAGTAGTCGCGTATTCAGCTACTTAGTACTTGGTATTTGTCTAGAATACTAAAGTCAGAGTGGAAAAAATATCATGTTGATTCAAACTTTTACAAGGAGTTGGGAGTTGGATGCACACTCATTTGAAGGGGTATAACCATGAGTTCAACAAATAAATTGTTTTAATTTTCTGACCTCGTTAAAGTCTCCATCAATGGGTGATCGTTTTCTCGCTGGAATCTTACTGAAAAACTGAATTTCGCCATAAATCCGCCATTCCTGCATGGGAAATACTTCCGTATCGATTACTTACATTAGTAGAACGATGAGTACTCAGTACTTTGATATGTGGTATTTAGTAGGAGAGTAGATTGCAAATACTTGAAAACTTAGCATCAAGATGAACCTCGTAATCTGGATATCGCAGTATTTTATACTGGGTTATGCGCTTCGCGATAAATACTTCAGTGTTTGAGTAGCTAGTATTCGAGAAACGAGCTTTTTTCCATAAGTACTTGCAGGTGTTCAGCGCACTTGAAAAATAGGAGGTGACTTTTTTTTTCGTTCACCGTCACTTCGACGTCCAAACTTCGAAACGAGTCCGGCACACGAACGTCCAGGGATGCGAGTATGTAGGAGGATACACGCGAGCGTCGACGACCTTTCGGCGTCGGCGTCGCGGCGCCCCTTATCTTCGTCGTTAGCGGCGCCTGTCTGACTGACTACTCCTTCGACTGTCGTCGCGTCCGGATTATTGCGCCATTTCGGATCGAGACGAAAATGTTCCCCGTTTCCTCGCAGCGTAGCTCCGCGATATTGACTCGTCGCGAAGATGATCGACGATATTTACTCGACAGGAGTTCGTTGATAGCCGAACTAATCCCCGCGCTAACAACGCGGCCAGAATCTGTGACTCGGACCATAAGCGATGCTATTCTCGATTTTGGACTCTCGCGAACTTTTGGCCCGTGCCAACTGGAAAAAACAAGGGCATTTGTCAGACCTGTTTTCCAACGGGTCCGAAAAATACCTTCGAAACTGGAAATTATGTCCGAAAAATTGCAACGTTGGGAATGTAGCGGAAAAATCGGGAAAAGCTTTCGGAATCTACGGAAAAAAATCGACAGTCGAGGAAAATTGGAGACCAAGGTGCTGGGTACATTTCGTTAGGGTCACCATGTACGGAGATGGAGAGATCGTTTGGAATATTGCTGGTCACGGGAATCGAAGCTACGGTAATGGGAAAGTGGACGAGGAAAAATTGGACGTAAAATTGGATGAAAAACTTGAGGCTGAACGGAGAGAAGTCGGTGGGAGAATGGGTAGACGAATTGTATATAGTTCTAGTCGTAAAAGTGGTTTGTGAATAAAGCCTTTATCGAAGCTCATGTAATTGGAGTAGTTTAAATAAACAGATTCGAAAATGTTTGGAATACGTGTCGACGCCTCGACGTAGTCCAGTGCTAAACAGGTGTCCGACCAACCATTCCCCGCTACATTCGGGGACAACCCTTGCCAATGCTCTCCTCCGTTCTCGCCTCGAGTGCGTGAGCCAGCAACCGAAAACAAACAGCTCGCAGCGCGAGTATTTTAGTCCGACGCTGTGGAAAGGTCGAGTTTTCCGTTCTGAGAAAATCGGTATGATTTTTGTGCGTTGACAGGAGCGGCGTAAATGACCGGAGAGCCGCGCTTAAAATATTTCACTTCTCCATTTCTGATTCGGCTACTTCGAAAATCGCTTTCCCATCGTGCCTGATGAATGGCCAATTTCTTTACCCGAATGCGCTTGAAAACTGCTCCAGGGTGACGAATTTCGCGATAAAAAGTCCCAAAACGCGATTTGGACTCGAATATCTCGCGAAAATCGAACCACAGCGATGATCCCACGCATCCACTCTGTCAATCTCGCTGTCAGCTACGTTTTTTGTCCCAAGCATTTTCTCGTAGCGCCCATAGGAAAGAAGTTTGACTTTCGTTCCGTTTCGAATCGGACACCCGGTATGTGGCGCGATGGCTTGTGGGTACTCTAACGACTCGTGGGATCTTCCTGGTCGCGGAGGGCGACTATTCGATGATTTTTACGAGCATCCAATGATATTGCCACGGCTCGGGAAGTTTGGAAGCGATCGCGAAACGCCGAGGACCAGATAGTGGGTATACGCGGAGGCTCGTTGCCTGCCAACCTAGAAGCCAATTGGTCGCGCGTGCCCAATTTATAAATAGCATCGAACAGCTTGTGGTTAGTCGTGTTGTCGGAGACCTCCACTAATTCACACGCTAAATAAAGAACAGTAAACTTTATATATAGCCCAACCATCTGATTGGTCTCTCCCAGCGTCATCGCGCATCGTCACACGAGCATCTCGAGCCTTTCAACGTTTACGAGCAACTTTGGCCACATCTAACAACCTTCTCCAAATCGAATCCACGCACAGCCTTCCTTCTTCCCCCATCGATAACAGTTCGTCGTAAACACGCCAACCTCTCATCGTGCTCCACTCTCTCTCTTCGTGGGAGGAAATATCCGCAGCTTCCTCGTCAACTCTTCCACGTACTCTCTCAATTTTCGTCTTCCTCGTTCTCCGCCATTTTTAGACACACAGATATTCTCTCGATCAGCTCCAAAAACCGTGGAAGCGTCACGAACACTCCACTGATCTTGAAGTGTCGCGCGATTTCGTTTGACCTTGAAAAATTACTGCAACATGGCCTAAAAAAAGCTCGAATTTTGTCGGGCTTCGGCGCTAAAATTGGAATATGAAAAATTGGAAACCACGTCCAATCGAAGGGTTGTTGGTCCAAAAGTGATGCTGACTCGTGCCAGAGCCGGAAAATAGTGTTTCGAAGCGAGCAACGCGCGGTACGAGACGGACTCTCGATATCGAAAGCTTCTAAAGTAAAACTATGACGATACAGTTGGCTCCACGAATTTCTGCTGGTCGCTCCCACAGCAACGTCAAACCGAAGATGAATCGCGACGTCATCACTATTTTTTTTCGCCTGTCAGCAAAGTTTCGGCGCTATTTGAAGTCTTGAAAAACAAGAAGGAGACGAAGCGAGGGAGGTAATCAAGATCGGGGCGTTTGTACTCGGCTGATTTATCGACCACGACGACGACTGCGATTTCTTTCGACCGCCATCCAAAATATCATCGATTTTTCATAGGGACAACATCACCCCAGAGATTTCTCAACCACGCAAAATATCAACAAGTTGAGGCTAAAACCATTCCGAATTGATTGAGCCCTCGCGCGGTCGCGGAGCCAGATCCTACGGTCAGATAACGTCCGATGTATATGGTACGAATTACTCAGCTTGATGACCGACGGGGTGCGGCGTGTCGATAAGAGCAGCAACGTTTGCTCCTATATTCCGACGAGTAGACTTGCATTCTCATCGATCGACAAAAAAATTCCACCCTACCATTTTGTTAACGCTATAACATGTGCTTGACCTTGAAATGTGCTCCGAAAGTGATCCCAAAAAACCGTCTCATTCGAACTCATTTCTGTACAGTTTTATTTAGCTCGCCCAGTTTGTCAGTTCGTTTGTTTGGGTCAAATTTAGTAATTGAAATTTTACCGTCTTCTGTTGACGGATTAATCTGATACTTTTTGCTCCACACCTCTAGCTCTAATACATTCAGTATCATTGTAGATCCAAAATGACCGCCGCCATAAAATGGCGAGTTATCCTTGGGCGTTTTTTGACCGCTGAGATGATTTCCTATTTGGTTCAATAGTTCCGCAATTTTTCATATTTGTCACAAAATGAGCTTGTGATTAGAATGAGATTTTGTAAAATTTGAACGGTTTTATTGAAAACAAGCGCAACCTCTGAACTTGATGGTATTTGTGCTCGAATCAATATTTCTCATCATTACAATTTATTGACTACCCAAAACTCCTCTGCGAACTATTTTTTTTTCAAACTTAACACTTTTAGATTTTCACATTTTTTAATACCTTACAGGATTCGCCATTTTGAAATCTGACTTCAGATTCGTGATCAACATGTTTGCAGATTTTTGTCCACCCTACTGAACTCGCCATTCTGAATTCAGTGAGTCTGACCTCATATTCGTGGCCCAAGAAACTTCGGATGCAAATTTTTATGCCGATCCGCTCCGAAGATATCAACAATTTTATTTTATTTTGGGGAATTTTGTTATTCCAATTGTGGGAAAACTACGCTTCCGATCAACACCAGAATCTAATCAGTTCAGAGTTAAGAAAAGCAGCGTCGATTGAGCCCACTTTGATCAAAATCCGCGCGCTCGTTCTCGAGATATCGTCGGGAGCAGAATTTGGTCCCATACATACATGCATGAAGACATGAAACTCCGAATAGTCAATAGCAATTCTCTGAACCTAAAAACGTAGAGATCCAGTGAAAATTCAACTTTTTCTCTGAAATCAGGGAAACCAGAAGTTGAAAAGGATAATAGTGACGTGGATAATGCACTGGACGCTACAAAATGGTTCGGTGGGTCTCGGGTACCAGACAACACACCACTCTCCTCATCAACGTTGGGCATCGACTAGGCAAAAAAATAAAATCGCGGGGCGCCTGAAATTCTTATGAACAGTCAACAGTTCGTATTATCATAAATGCTATCAACATATCAACTCGGGGTACAAGAAGCCCCACGATTTATTTGTTGTCTGGTCAATGCCCCACATTGATGAGGAAAGTGTCGCGTCGACTGGTACCTAATTGCAAGACCTATCAAATTATTTTGTAGCCTTGAGTACATCATCCTAGTTATTGCTACCTTTTCGTCAATAAAACCGTTCAGCGTGAAAATTTTCTTTGGCTTATTTTCTTTCCGAAGAGTTTGATTGGTCCGTAATAACCGAGCTATCGACTTCAGTGAGGAGTATATACCGCGAGTAGCCTGGAATCATAGATGTTACAGCACTCGAGCTCTCCAATCCTCCGGAGGATTAAATCCTTTTCGCCATCCAACTCCTTCATCCTCGAGCCATCCTCTCAGAAGTCTTCTCCGCGTCTCGATTTTCTCTCTTCTCCGCGTCTCGAATTCCCCTCAAAATCGGCCACTTTGTGCTCGCATCAGAATTCGCCGGAGGAGCACACGTTGGAACGAGGAATTCTGGCCCCGCGGAGTCATTAGTTACGTATCGCCCGAGATTCGTCGAGACAGTTGCGAAAAACAAAAAATTAAGTGATTTTCGTGCGACTGTCGTGTTGTCCGCAGTTTTTAAGTGTTGTATTTTTGGTGGCGGACATAGACCCTGCGCGCAGTCAGCTGCTTCGTTACAATTTATAACCGTACGCTCACCTCCTCGAAAGCAAAGCTCTTCGATTATCTCATCTAAAAGAGTGCCAATTTCCCGAACGCCCGAAGAATCATATCGACAGTCGCGCGTGCAGAGGATTATTCCATGAAAAACGCGATGCACGAGTCGAAAATTGTCCAAATTTTGTTTCACTCGAATTGCTGTGACCATCACTGCAATTTGCGCTACTCCTTCGTTTATTTCACACCTTCCAGCAATTTTCCACACTTTCCATTTACCATTAAAGCGTGTTTTAGTGAACTATAATTTATCTTCCAATTTTCAGTTCAATCTATCAAAAAAGAGGTTTTTTTCTAGTTTTTGTAAACTATAGTTTATTTTTTCATTATTTAGTCGGTCAAACTTAGAAAAAAAATTCTAGCTTTTTTGTGTTGAACGTTTGTACTGTCGTCGATCGTTGATGTTTGTCAAGGTCACGTTCGAAGATTTTGTTACCTGCAAAGAAACAAATAAACCCAAACAAAAAATGGTGCAACGAGCCTGTAATCTCCAATTTGGAGAGTTCGATCTGGTGGACAGATGGGTGTGAAAAGAAATGGCTGTCTTTTTTTTCGAGACAAAAATCTGTGATGGATTAGAAATTTGGGATTTGAGACGAGAAAGGATTTCGGCGTGCTTTTTTGTTACTACTGCGGTGCGGGAAAAAATGGACGTGGCAAGGTGGTTCGCGACCGGACGAGCGACGACCTTTGGAGTTGGTAGGTTGCAAGAAGAAGAACGAGCAGGAGAGCTCTCGTAGATGTGCGTATTTTTAACCGAACGAACGTTTTTCATGGTCGGCTGCGCCGCGCAACAATGACAGCTTTTGCCCTGGCGAAGGGGAATTTAGGGCGACGATAACCGAATGGCAAAGTGGTCACTGGCCCACTAGCCAGGGCCTTGACTTGGTTTAGAACTCTGCTCGAACGTCGCCGACGCGACGGTCAGATGCTGACGTCGCGAGAGATCTGGTCGTTGACATGGCCGAGCGGCGGCCAATTTGGGCCAACGAATATTCGGGACACGAACGAGGTGCGACGAAACGGTGGGTAAGGGGCCGAAGTTCGCGACACCCGAATTCGTTGACGATAGTTTTCCCCTTTTTCCCGAGAAAAACGCGCAAATCTTGGCACTTTTCCGGGAAATTGGCGAGCCACTGGACTTTGCCGAGTTTTCACATCCGACGAGGACGTTCCATCGTCCCAAAGCTCGTCGGCACCTCGAGGATCAGGAATCTGCATCCGTCCGAAAAGTTCTCGCGACCTTGATCATTCCAGCACGATGGCTCTGCCCATCTGCGTCCAGCTTCACCGTTTTGGGTCGGTTTACCCGGCTGCTCCATAAAATTCTACCAACGTCACGCGCGTGGCTTGCCAAAAAATAAATTCGGCGCTGCTTTTAGGACGAACATCGACGATGTTGTATCTTCCCATGTTCGTCGCGAGCCCAACTTCTTCTCGCTTCCTCTCCGAGGCCACGAGTCCAGTTTAGAGAAGCTTCCGAGGGTGATCCCCAAATTCAGCTAACGTCACCTTCAAATCACGCGTGTCCATTTTGGAAAAATTCTCATTCCGAAATTTACGACGAGAACTACGAGGCAACAACCGCGAACTTGCACTTCCATGAAAAAGGCAATTTTTCAATCACAAACTTAATCTCCGGAGACGCCTCCGAAAAAGATGTCTCAAGTTGCCTCCGAAAAAGTTGTCCAATATCTGTCTTCTTCTAATTCATAACCCTGTGTGGGCATTCGGTTCGGAAGTGGGTAGGAAAAATACATGGACGCGAGTGTTGAGTGTGGAGTACGAAAAACAGATTTTCCTCGTCAGAAAACAAATATTTTGAGCCTCGTCTTTCGGAGAACTCCAAAATTTTTGGAATCCAGTTCCATTCGCTTCCTCGTTAGATCAATTCACTGTTAATGTTTCGCTTCCTGGCACTCCATCGACTTACTCAAGAAACGATTTCTGAGGTTCTTTATCTCGTCGCCACTTGCATACTAAACGAGTACAAACCATATATAAACGCATTTATCCTTCTTCTACTTCACTGTCAAAATATAACGTTTGCTGTATAATGTCTATGGGCATTGGAGCAACTACGATAATAGGGGCAGTCGCGGTTTCGTTAAGCGGTGATGCATTGCTGAGCTTTCGACCAACGACCCAGGGCCTGGACGCTCGTTGCTCTTGCAGCAAAATTATTCGTCGTCTTGGACCGGAACGCAGCCAAGATAATAGTAATTTCCACTAAAAATGTCTCAGGATGCTTCGTATTGTAGCCGAAGTAGCTGGTTGATGAATACTAACGGTGGCGACCTGTGTCGATGTATAATAGTTAACCAAACCTTCATAGCAAATCGCGACAAAGTAATTTTATTTGAGGAGCAAAATATAAATTTGATTCTGCGAACAAGTGAAATTGAAAAAAAAAATGTATCGCGGGACGAGTTATAGTTAATTTGAAGAGACGAATGGATAATGGAACGAATAATATTAAAATTAATTATTGGTAATATTAGATTGATGATAAAATTAATTATTAATAGAAGAATTAATATTGAAAAGAGTGAAGTTGTGTTGGAGAAAATGAATCAATGGGTAGACACGTGAATACGGAAGCGCGAAATCTGAGTGGGCGAGGGGAGCTTGAGTCTTCGATATCATCGAGCGAGAATTCGCGATCCGGCGAGTATCTTCGAAAACTAATGGAAGATCTGGGGATATAATTGAGAATGGGCGTAAACATTTCCGACGCAGATAAAGGAAGAAGCTCGCAAACGAACTGTCCACCGAAGTTTCGCGGGCGAAAAACAAAGTGGGCGAGAAATAGCGAACTTCATGCTCGATACGAAAACGATTTGACGCGAAATTGGGTTAATTATGAAATAAAATTCAGAGGTGTGCGCGACGCCGCGATCGTTTGGGCGCTGGCATCCGTCCAGAAATCGACTGGTTAAATTTCCATCGGTTTCCACGTCGTTCCCTGTATTATACGCGATATGCTCTGTTTCCTCGATACGGCCAAATCTCCGAGAAATTCTATCCAAGTTGAAATGGTAATGCGAGTATTATTCGCGCAACGAAAACTTTTCACGCGGCTCTAGATATCCCATTGCAATTTGTTTGCCTCTACTTTTTTGTCCTCTCGGTGTTCCGCCGCAGGACGAGAATCGCGGAAGTTGGCGTGAAACGCGAGACGTGAAAAATGATCCACTTCGAATCGGCGTCGCGGAATAATGCGAAGCAGAAACAGATCCGATAGAGTCCCGTTGGCGGTAAAAAACGGTCTCAGATTCAGCTGCGAGTCATTTTTCTACCTCCTCATTTTTTCAACAGATTTTTTCAACCGATTTTTCCAAACGATTTTCCTGCCGATTTTTTAAAACATTTTTTACAGCTGATTTTGCCAAACATTTTTTTCGAACGATTTTCCAACTGATTATTCCAGCCGATTTTTCCTAACGATTTTTCCTAACGATTTTTGCAGCCGATTTTCCCAACTGGTACTCCCAAACGATGTTTCCAAACATTTTCTACAGCTGATGTTTCCAACCGATTTTGCCAACTGATTACTCCGACCGATTTTTCCTGACGATTTTTCCAGCCGATTTTCTCAAACGATTTTTCCAAACGATTTTTCCAGCTGATCTTTCCAGCCGATTATGCCCAACGATTTCTCCAACTCATTATTCCGCCCGATTGTTCCTGACGATTTTTCTGGCCGATTTTCTTAACCGGTTTTTCCAACTGATTTTTCCAACCGATTTTCCCAAACGATTTTTTCGGCCGATTTTTCCAACCCACTTTCAGCCCATTTTTCCAACTGATCTTTCTAAACATTTTTCCAGCCGATTTGTCCAACCGATTTTTCCAGCTGATTCTTCCAGTCGATTTTCCCAAACGATTT